>CABFOV010000002.1:378077-521847 GCA_902141375.1 Timema poppense | reverse complement strand
CCCCCCCCCGAAATTATTGGATGGCTACGGCCTTGCCTCTAAGCGACAATGACTTCCAGCCAGGTCAAAGTGCATTGCTCTTTATGTGGTGCGAAATCAAGGCAGTTATGAACGATGTCGAGTATCGTGAGTTGTAGGTTAATGTCAAGTGCAGGGATGTATGTACAACATGGTCTGAATATTTTTATGAGGACGAGAACAAGTTGAATTCCTCCTCACTAATGTGTAACTCAGTCCCACTTTAAGAACGTTGCCTATTTGTGACGTCACGGCAGGTCATTAGAGGATTTCCCATGTTAGTGAATTTACGTTAAATTCAGCGATTTATTTATATATAACGTTAAAATAAAATACCATACATTCTTAAATCATTTTTAAAATAGCCTACTTGTGTCAAAAATGATTTTTTTTTTATCTTGAAGTAGTTTTTTTTGGTAACCGTATTTCCTATAAATCATTTACAACTTATACATATTTCTCTATAGAATAAGAAACAAGGAAAAGGTAGTTTTAAAAATAAATGCAATGTTTTCAAGGCGTTAATATTATAGTTAGTGTGTACACTCGTCAAAGGAATAGGGGAAGTGTTACATCAGCAGATAAACAAGAGACCCCGCATTTCATGTTCTTCCCTCTTCTCTTTCATACATTGGTGTCTAAGTGTGATCATGCTTAGTTTGCTTATGTGAGTCAATTAAACTCACACAACTCTTACAAATATAACCGAGATGAAACGAGACAAAGAATCTATACTTCTATTTTGTAAAATGTATTTAATGTGGGTTCATAATATAGAATGACTATACGAAATTAGGTGATTAAACACAAATTGCAAGACTTTTAACTCGAGCATAACAACTGTACAGATCGAAATTATGATTTTCTGTAGAACTGTAGTATCAAACTCATTTTATCAAAAGGTCCACATTGAAACCTTTAAATAATGAGGGGTCCTCATTTAAAAAAAGTCGATAGGTTAATTAAATCAATTCTAGCATAGTAACTTAATATTTCATTAAGAAATGATAAAAGCCTTAATAAAACCATAGGATTCATCCCTTATGTCTAGTAAAAAATTTAAAAAAAATTATTTGCAACAATTGTGTGATTTTCATGCATTAAATCTGGAGACAAATTCAATTTAATAATAATATAAAGTGCTTGTCTTTAAGACGAGATTTCTTGGGTGTTTGGTTCTATTTCTTGTGAGAAATTAACGGTCAACAGGCTTATTTTGCTAAACATTACACATATTTGATGGGCAAATTAACAAAGTTTGCGAATTGAGCCATGTCAAAGAAAGACTAAAAATGTAGTACACCAACCTCAGATTTCTCCAAATTATGTCAAATCCCAAAATATCACATTCCCAAAGATTGTATTTCTATGACGTTTATAAAAAGAAGAACAGGTATCATTGTTTAATGGATCATCAAAAAGTTCGTGGACCACCAAAAAGCATGGTTCATGGCCGTATGTGGCCCACGGGAACCAAATTGACATACCACAGTAGAGCATGGTGACATAATTTAGCAATCTTTCAGTGATAGGATTGAAGGATTCAGTGTTTTAACCTGACTCTGAAACACGAATAATGCAAACCGAGCTTAGTTGACGGAGAAGCCGGCTTTAAAGCGATGTTTGTTTTCTCGAACGATCACTCACTCGCTGGCAGAAGGTGGCAGTTTCATGGCCAAGCAGCTGGAGATTGAGATGAGGTGATGATTCCCAGGGAATATTGCTTCTATTATTTACTATGAACCAACTTTAACAAGCGTCGTAATACATCTTTAAACTTGAATGAGATTTAACTAGTAAACATTTTCCTTGTTAAGTATGTAAGTGAAATTAACATTTCAAAACGTTATTAAATGTGTACCACGTCTTTCTTTCTCTCGAGGTTATCCAAATATTCACACCAAAGATCTAAGGAAGAATAATATATAATTTGAGAGGAAATTTTCCTGTATTTGCGTGGAGTGAGAGTGCTGAATCATTTAGGAAAAAATAGCCACAGAACCCCGGCGCCAATTTAAAACCCAACCTTACCCTCGCCGGTAAACCAGACCCGCCCTTGTTGTAGCCTAGTCAGTGTTCTAAGCGATGGAAATAAATTCATTTCTACATTTTCTTCTTCCTCTTAAGTCAACAACCTGAAGTTTGGTTTGATGTAAATTCTATTCATCTGAAACTGGGCATGCACTCAGACCTTTGGCTGACCATCTGGTAGAAATCCCTGGTAGGGAGAGTCCAGGAAGTGTGGTGGCTCCCCGTTTCCTTCCACACTGAATTTCTATGAACTAGCGTGAAAGGTCCTACCATTTTTGCCGGAAAGGTACTTTCACATACCCCGAAGGTTTTTTTTTACATGCCACAATCAACATGGGATTGACGGCTTTACTTTCCCTCTGAAGGAAGTTATACTATGGAATTGTATTACTCAAGAAACATCTGTCAACACCGGCTGGGTTTGAACCCACGAATATCCTATACTGAGTTGAGCACTTTACCCCAAGACCGCCGAGGTCAAATCATTTATACATATTATCATTAATTACTTTATCCATGTCAGTGCGCATGCAGACTTAATATCAGGCTCATAACGTCTCTGACAAGGAGGTTGGGGCTTGGAACCCCCACGTGTGTACTGAGAATATTAATTTTTAAATTGTTTCCCACTTTCCCTCTACGTAAATGGGGGTAATTTCCTCAAAACTTTACCTGCCTTATACTGACCTCATTATCATATTTAAATGTGTATAGTCCGGAACATTAATAAGAAAAGGCGCAAAAAATATAAATTAAAATATTTCAAATATTGTGAGTCAATAACGCCAGAAATCATCCTACACCAGTGTTTTGTCGATCTGCTAGATTGTCCTCAACATCAAATGTTTGTGATGTCAAGGTCTTCCAGTTTGGTTTTCTGATGAGGACAGGACAAGCACGACTCGTGAAGTAAGCGTGGGGGGAGATCTGTTGGCCAACTTGGCCACAGGAAATCTTGTTGCGTTGGGGTCCCAATCTGCCTCGTCCAAGCACCAACTTGTTCTATTTGGCAACTGCATTGCATTTTCTTCAACACCTTCCGCGTTATGTATTATTCGCTTGCCTGAGGGAAAACTAACTTTGCTTTTTGTTCCCCCCTTTTTCATGTTAAATAGTAGTAGTTAAATAGGATTATTGTGATTATTTTTTTCGTATGGCACATTTTACTGGGAGAGACTTTGACGTCCAGGTTCGATTGCCTTATGTGGAGACTATTAGCCGCTCCGTTGGCACAGAACTATACCTAGGGCACACCATAGGAGGTTGTCTACTAGTGTGATGATAATGATACACTTTTACTTGACATTCAATACTATTTCCGGTCTGTGGCCTTAGTCAGTTTTTTATTAAACCAGCTTGCTAGGCCCTTCATAGCTTCTTATGCTTTATAATCTATCTTAAGGCTAGGACAGGCGCAACATCCAGTCCCCTGCCGTTAATTCATCACTGTGAAAGGGTAAATACACATTTAACCAATAATAAATCATTCAGCCATGCCGGGAATCAAACCCGGGACCCCTTAACAGAAACGCTACCGACTGAGCTAAAGTGACACGCACAACTATAATACATATAATTTTTTTTATCACCGCGGCCTACTACACGTTCTGATTATACGTTTTATATACATATATATATTTTGTGTATAAATATTTACATATACATAAATAAATTATATATTTTATATATACATTTATATGCATACAGATAATTAGCGGCCAAATCTGAGGTTGTGCAAATGGTAAACAGTTAGCTAGTAGAACTAGTTTTTCTACAAATTCGTAAAATTTTATTTTAACTTTAATAACCCAGCCTTAGTCAAACTGACCTTCAATACGTTAGTAAAATAAATGATTGGTTAAGTTAGGATATGATCGTTTCAAAGTGCTCAGAGTACAATAAAAACTTCTACATTGAACTTTTTGAAACGTCTTCTCTTAGGATTAGAAAATATGTCCTTCAGTGGCCGATTTAGAACATTCCAACACACTCATATATATATATATATATATATATATATATATAAAAAGGTGATTTGAAACTCTCTTTACAAACTTTAATGGGAGATAGGAAACACTGATACAAATTTATTTCCTCAGACCTCACACAGTGAAAGGCAAATATTGTGAACATAATGTTTATTTACAGCAGTTTAAAGCAGTATCCTGTATGTTTACATGTAATGTTCCAGTTTCACAGAGATTCCGGTGCAAACGCTCAAATGTTTGGCGGCTCGGCACATATCTGTTAGGCTACCGTTCAAAGTACAATCTTATAGCAGCTCTTTTATTTCCACTGGAAGCCCCATACGCTAGATGCATGTCAGCCATCCCAGAATCCGATAAATGTTCCATGTTACACGTATGAAGTCTGTGCTATGAATAATGTCTGCGAAAAATAGCCATTTAATGTGCTTCCCAAAAACGCCTCCTCTAGTACCAAACGGTGATGTCTGTGGACATATATTCATTACTAAAAAGGTTTATTTTAGTGTTTCTTATTTCCATTAAAATGTATATAGAGAGCTACGAATCAACCTGTATATATATATATGTGTGTGTGTATATATATATATATATATTAAGGATCCAGGAGGCAATATTTTAGCTCGTTCGTTAACGCATATGTTAATGAACTAAGAGTTCTGGGTTCGATTTCCGGCATAACTGAAAACATTATCAGTGGTAAAATTGAGGCTTTTCCCTTTCTGAGCGATAACTTAACGGTTGGAGAACTAGGTATTTTTATCCTTCATAATTAGTTCATTCTATAAGTCATTTTTGCGTATAACCCCTAACGGGTAGTAAGACGCGATGCTGATAATAATAATAATAATAATAATAATAATAATAATAATATGTCATTTGTCAGTTAATTTAGAAAGTTAACGCCAAATATGCCAAATAAAAAATATTTAGGGGAGAAACAGGAATTTCAAATGTTGCTCATTTGTGTATTATGGTGTTATCTAATAGTAGAAAGAATTATATTTTTATTGTTATATTTGTTCAGGATATTACTAATAAATGTCAAACTACAGAATATTTTAAGCAAACCATCGTAGAGGAAACTGCCTGCGTCTTGGTCTAGTAATCAGCATTTCTGGTTTATAATATATAGGTCCCGGATTCAATTCTTATTGGTACTATAGATATCTTTCCCGAAAGGGGAATTGTTACTATGAATACTATGGTATGTTTAATTATGCTTAAACTAGGATTAAAGCTCCTTCTGGTACCACATAATCATCTTCATATCATCAGGTTCAAGCAGCCACGCCTCCATAGGTCCAGTTTCATAGTCAGACTTAGCACGCCTCAAGTGCTGTGCTATACTAAATGCAAGTTTAAACCTACCTAGACAGGAATTACGAAACAGACTCATTCTCTTCTTGTCTAGGTAGGTGTTTCCTTGTATTTAGTGTAGCATATACTTGAGGCATATTAAGTCTGACCTCGAAACTGGCCCTAGTGGTCCAACCTCAGAAGACGGTTACATACCCGCCACTGCCAGTAAAAGACCAGGAATTTCTAGACGACAAACCCTGGTGGCATAAGCTTAATAAAATTGGAAAAATAGGGATATTAATGTTAGTATAATTTATACTAGTATAGGCCTACTTCCAGGAGTGCTTTATAAGCAAAAAGCGCTTTATGGGCAAAGGGGTGTTTTATGAACTAAGGAGTGCTTTGGAGAAGTGAAATAAGCTATGTAAACCCCTCTTTATAAATCGATAATATCGAAAACCATAGTATTATATATTCAATATATACATCACCATTTAAAAAACTCATGCCTCCGAGACATAGTAAATTTATGTCTATATGTTTGCCCAAAGCTTTCACCTGGCAGCATTGGTCCACACCCTTGAGTCCAGTAATGTTCGGACAGTCTTCGTTTTCTTCTAAACGAAGAACGTTATAAATTTACCCGTAGTCATTATGTAAAACTTTCTTATCTGTTGTATTCTTCCCGTTTGACCCAGTCGAATTCGAACTCCTGATTCTACTGCTCGTCGGAAGGGGTAGGTGTCTGACTAGGTGATTTTGGCGAATCTTGGAGGACGTCTACCGTGTCTCTCTTCTTCAGACGGTAGACCGGGCACTTGGACTTGCAATCTTCTATGGTCTGACTAGGCTCGAGTACGCTGGGGGTTGATCTTCTCAGGCAGGGCTCAGCCGAATCACACATCTCTTTATAGCTCCGTTCATCCCCAACGCTTTGTTGTTGATAGCCATCACTGAAGTCGATGTCGCTCAACTGATCGAAAGAATAACCTATTAGCGTATAACCTGAACGGGTAGTAAGACGTGGTTCTAAAAGAACCCTATTTGGCAGAATATCTCGAATGCGATGAGACGTCTGCCGCTGGCTTTATACGGTTTGGCCGAAATCTCCCGCTCCTCCACTCCAACACAATTTTGGTAGAATCAATCACCAAATTATGTATAGATCCAAACCCTAACCATTTAAAGTATGGTCTATCTCCGACTAGTTTGATTACCTTTTCTTCTAGATACACGTCGGGATTAGACGTTTTCAGGAGTTCTTGAGTGTACAAACCTCCCTTGATAGGTTCACTCTTCATATCTCGGAGCAGGTACATTGTGGGAATCAAAACGATGATCTTGCCTATCTTAAACAGTTCTACCGACCAATTTGTGGTGTAACCCTTCGCGAAAACGTTCTTATGCTCTTTGATACGAATTATATCGCTGACTTTAAACTTGTTTGATGTATGAGCCACCGTATTAGAATGCTGAAAGACGGTATGGAATAGATTATGTCTTTAACGTCGATAGGTCTCATTTTGATAGTTGAGTGTACTGTTTTGTTGTACTCGTGGATTAAAGAATCGATTAAGTCAATCCATCAATAAGATATTTTAACAGTTAATCTCCTCCATATCATATTCTTGAGCTGTCGATTGAATCGTTTGACTACACTAGCTTTAACGTTACTGTACAGAGAATAGTGATCATCAATTTCCTTGCCACGAGAGCTTTAATTTGGCGTTGTAAGACTCTGTACCATTATATATTTGCATAATATGTTGTGTGAGAGGTAAATAGTTAGCAGTTACTTGTTGAAGAAAATATACCATGGTGGTGGTAGCTATCTTACTAGTTTTTGTCTTGATGGGTACGGCCCAAGTGCGTTTAGAATACACGTCAATAACTGTAAGGAGGTAATTATATACCTTAATCGATTTAGAATATGGAATAATTTATACCAGATCCACCTGTAGCAGCTTGTTGAACCCCCAACCACTGATATTTCTTCTGGCGAAACGTCGTCTTACGGGTCGATGCAGTTCGAGCGCGATATCCTTCTTGACCGCATACATAAACGTGATGTAAATCTGGATGGGGTGAATACTTTATACGTCTTGTATGTGATTTGGCTTCACATAGTCCTTAAACAATCTCGTTATTGTGCGCTGAAGGAACTACTCTGGTTGATGCATGCAAGAGTCTTAATCGATCTACCATTCTTTCAGGCCATCCCAATAGGTAAAATCTATACATCTTTCTCTCTCCGCTTCACATATGCCTTCTTCCGCAAGCTCATCCTGTAACATAAGTTCTTTGATACGTATATATTTTGATCCTGTGCGCGACTTAAAACGGCTTTAAGGTGTGTTCCTGATTCAATCTACGTTTGTTTCCTTGAGCATAGACTTGTACACTTTAAGAGCCTCCTCGATATAGGCTCTTTTCTGAAGAGTATTTCCAAAAATACCCGTGTGTAAGAAGCTACGGTATTATTGAGAATTACATTTACGCCACTCTCATCAAACAAAGCATGCGTTCCCTCGAACTTGTTCGTGGTTCCATCGTAACGCAAACAATATGTTTTATCAGCCATCTTTACCATCTTGATTAATGATCGGTTTAAAGAGTTCTTTCACCACGATATCAGACTCGTTTTGTGCATCTCGTAACTGATTTTAATTTCATTTAATAACTTTACTCGCTTTTATGATATCCTCTGCAACCTTCATTGACAAGATGTAGACTGTGAAAGTCTTGTAATATTAATGAACCAAGTATTTTATCTAAACATACGTAAGACTTAGCTCTACGTGTAACGTTTCTGATGAGGTTGACAATCTCTCCAACGTGAAAGATAATAAATCGCCCTATGACATCTTGAGTTTGAGATTCAATTACCAGCTAATATTTTTCAAGTGCATAGCCATAGTGGAAAATATCCCGACTATCTTGAGCTTATAATCAGGTTTCCTAGTTAAAGACAGTTCGAAATATCTTGTATTCGTCCTGATAGGGTTTGAATCTAACTAAATTCATACGAAACCATGATAAAGACACCTGGCCTCCATAGGCCTTAGATGCTGCATCTGAAAGTAATATGGGTAAACTAATGTTTCGCTAGATTAAACCCTCTCCATCGTAATACCGATCGCTCCCACCCCCACTCCCCCGTCATTTTTGTCGTCATGATATTTCTCGTCATCTTGTCGTACAGGTCAGCGTAAATGGTCTGTTGTATGGTGAAAGACTCCTCCAACTTGAGAACCTTAGGGCTTAAATAATCTATCGCTTGTTGATACCGTATTTCTACTGTCGGGATGGTTTCCAAACCTCCTCTATCTCTTTAATGCTTCTATTTTCAAAGTTAGTATGCATAGCTTGATACATTTCCAAATTTTCGATCAGGGAGTCTATCTCTTCTTTGATAAGATCTCTGGTATTATTGAGAGCATGTATGTGTTCGTTATTATGTTTCGCATCCATCCTTTTGACGTAATACCTGTTACAAGCCTCTTTTGATGTATTGAGAGCTTCGATGTTGATGATTCTCCTCGAGCCTGCGTCGTAATATTATCTTGGGTCTAGAGTTATATTCTCCTCACTGCTTGATTTATACTTGAGATATGTTCGAATTGTATAGATGGACGACATTTTGTACATTCAAATACTGAAACTATTCGCAAATTAATCGTTCGAATTAAAGGCACTGAACCCACATTGGTTTCGACCCTTTTCGATATCGTGCTCTTTGCTTAAGACTATGAAATTGAACTTGTTTTTCTAACTTAAAGAACACACTTTCCTTAAACTTTTAGAAGGTAATATCAATGTTCACTTGATTGTCATATAAATGTTTTAAGTTGGTATTGTCTATCCTGAAGAGAATGAGAAGGTTAGCGTTATCTCTCAGCATCTGTTTAGGTATTCTAGAATATGTTTGATATAGATAAAATAAGTCTATATATACTGAAATACGCCTGTATTTTATAGTGTTTATCACAAGTGACGTCGTCACGTCTATATATTATTGTACATGCGTATATAAACATGAATCATTACGTGTCGTGGAGCGAAGAAAGGGAAGTAGTATCTTGACTGAAATTATCAATAAGCGCATCGAAGCACATATACCTGGCTACCAGTTTTGCAGACCTGGCAAGTTGGCAAAAGTTTTAAACGAGTCGATCCTGGTGTGAACTAGCTAGACTGCTAGACCAAGCCTGTAAAGAGAACGATATAGCCTACCCCAAGGTGAAAGATCTTTCCGGTCGTCATACTGCATATCGTGACCTTACCAAAAAATCTTGGAAAATAGTTTTCGCACCCGATTTGAAATTGAGTAAGAAAGCCACTGCACCGGCTTCGGCAAATATGATGAAAGCAAAAGTAAAGATGGGAGCTGGCCTTACCGGAGGATGTCGTCAATGCAAGACAAATAAACGACGTATTACTTTTACTACTACTACTACTACTACTAGTCGGAAGAAGAAGAAGGATGGCTTATTACCAATACTCTGAGGGCGGGACTAGGAGCTGTCAGAGGATAAAAACAATTAAGGGAGGCTCAGAAACATAATATTATGCTTGAGTCTATTGCTTAAGGTAAAGGGAAGTGTCTACATCCGTACCCGAAAAACAATACTACCTAAACATGCTTACCGAAACAGATTTACTCAAGTACGCTAAAAAGTTAAAGATTCAATTCTTTTGAAGTATATTCGTAAGAGACGTCTTATCTTCCAGTTGAGCATGGATGAATGAAAGTGGTATCATCAATCTCGATACAGATAGCAGTAAGGGTAACCATTGGTTAGCTTATAAAAACGGGGGTATAGCGGATTACTTTGATAGTTTTGGAGATCTAAAATCTCCCATTGATATCGTAAGATATCTCAGAGGAATACCCATCGTTTGAAATCATGTACGGTATCAAGTATTCAATACGTTTTCTTTGGTTATCTATGCCCAGCTTGCCTTGAATACCGTGCTAACGATATAACAAAAAAAAAACATGTCAATGACGCATACATTGATGGGTAAGAGCTCAAATCTGACGGATAATTATTTTACGCATATCCTACTAGGTGAGGAGAGTCGTCAAGAGTAATAGTTTATTGGACTGATCAATCTGGCAACGTTTACTTCCGTCCTGAATATAGAAAAGCGTAATAATAAATTATATTGCAACTGGAAAGAGTATATCGTTCCTCTGGGCACTTATGAGTTGGAAGCTTTGGATCGATATTTATTAAGAGTGGTCACTAGGGATGTGTAACTCTTCATTACCAATGATCCGACCACTACATCACCTGCGATCGAGACAGCAGTTTTTCTCGACCTGTTACTTACGCATTCTGCTAAGTTTCAAGGCTATCCTTCTTTCAGAAGGGAAAACGCACATCTCAAACGATACTGTAAATATTTTGCACGTTAACGTGATCCATGTGGAGTTCAGTCTTGCAAGTGAGGCTTATGTGAACGGAGAACTGAGTAATACCCTACACGAGTTCAGCATGGTCGTACCTCCAGGCTATAAGATAGTGGAAACGCCGAATAATATAATTCAACTTCCGTTAACGAAACAAGTCATAAACTCTATCTCGGTACGACCAGTCGACGAACAGAGGGAAAACAATCAACTTTAGGAACAAGACTATATCGTTTTGACTACACCTAAAATAATGGGATCCCTAATAGATAAAATAAAACAACGCCCTAGTCCTCTATACGTTGAGAAAATATCTCTTAAAGAGTTAACATCTACCAGTAAACTCTAATTACGACACTTAGTCTACTCTTTGTGGAAATATTGGATGAAGATATATTGTACATTGAAGAGCCGGCCACATTCGATACTGCTTTGATCAGTTTCTAGTATCATTCCTAAGCTTTATATATCCCCGGACCGTTAGCTAACGGGAGTTACCTTAGGTCATCTATCTAACAAGAAGGATTGTACACCTTGCCACACCATTCACTTCTGCACATTAAAGAAAGATCGCTGCTAGATACTGGTGCTGTCGGAAGTACTTCGAGAATCTTCACCAAGGATATATTTAATCTCTTATTTAGAATCGCTTACGAGATCAAAGAAGTTGAGATCGATCAACTCAGCTCAAGAACTAGCTTTCAATTTGGAAAGGTGATCAAGCGTACCTTAAAAACGCGGGATAGAAACTCGGCGGGGTACAAGTACACGCCGCGATGGGTATCTTTGATGTACGCATCCCCTTACGTTTCATTCTATGATTCACGGTAGACTATTCCCGCATACTGATCATTTATAAACAAGAGTTAGTGCTAATCCGATCTACGATTGAGAGTAGTGCACTCCTACTAGACAACCCTGAGACGCCTTCCAGGATCGATCTGAGTAAAATATCATGACTAATAACTTACATCATGACGGACAATTTGAATAGACTCAATCTGCTCAACTTTATCAAGAGGGCACGCTATAAATCTCCCATTTCGTACGTGGGAATTGTACGATAATCTTAACGTAACGACTCCGAACAAACGACGTAACGACTGGACGTAACGACTGGACTTTGAAAATGTCGACCCTGTTGGAAAAAATGCGTTAAGTTGTTTTTGTTCTTCAGACCGGACGTCATAATATGACGGCTATGGATAGAAACAAATGTGATCATTGTAATCTACTCTATGTTAAATTTTACCTGAATTTGGACATGTACCCTTACGATACTATGAACTTGGACTTTAACCAAGATTCCTTTTCAAAGACTTACGAAGACTTTGTCAATTTTCAAACTTCGTACTACGGAACAAGTGCGCCTCTACTTATGTTCGATCCAGGACATTTCAAATCTCTGGCACCCATCGTCGTATTTGACGTGCCAACAGGAATATATTATCAAAGTTACCATGATAACATGTCATCACATTCTAGCCGCATAACAACATACCCGCAAACAATAAAGCTTTCTGCTTAATCATACTCAATCAAGTGGTTCGCTACAACTCATCTAGCAGTGACATAAGCAAGATGGTATCATAAATATATGAGGAACGACACAACGACGTACAGTATGCTAATTTACGTGCAAGGAATCTTGAGTGAAGAAGGTTTCTCCCTAATCAAGGAGTTGGTCATGGTCATAATACGTTCTGATTCTCCTAAAGTGTCCAACTATTCGTATTAGTTCTTACCTCCCTTCCGTATCGGTTTACTTTCGTCATGGAATAAGATAAATGTAGATTGGGTAATTACCCATCATCATGGATTTTCTAAGGAGAGTTAGGGTAGACCCTACTCCGAACTAGGTACGTTGATTAATTTTCATCTGAAGAAAGAGACATCGTCTACGATAAACACTTAAGGAACACAAAAGGTAATTTGGCTTCAAAGTAACATCAATGACCCTGACAATACTGCTTTTCCAAGCTAGGTAATCTAGGTTAGCCCTTTCGGAGATTGCCTAAAACACTACGCAGTCATTCCGGTACCGTCTATACGTGTGCAACAGAAAATGTCAGACCTTTTAAGTTGCCTACGTAAATTATTACTATTAGCACCGCGTCTTACTACCCGTTCGGGTTATACGCAGCCTACGTAAAGATACCTATCAATTCCTACAACGGGTTCCTGGACCCCTCGCTACATTTCTTGTTAGTGGAAGTTATACATATTTTAAAAAATCGTTCATAAGGAGATCCGGAATCGCTCTTAGCTTTCAAAGAGAAAGAGAGAGAGGTGTCTTTCACCACACAAACGGTAGCAGTTAAAATATCTGAAATCCCGTTGCAGCTTAGACAATTCAACCACCAAAACGGGCGTAAAACGTAATTATACTCACCGGGATGGTTACGTGAACAAAGGCGTCAATCTCGTTTGGTGTGGTTTTCTGGTGATATAAAGTTCGGAGTTTGAATCCCAAACTGGCATACTGAAATGCCTCTATTACAAACTGATATAATATTTTTCTATCGCAATATGCGGGTACATATCCTCGAACTTCAACCTTACTTACCTATATCCCACCAATGTAAAATATGTGGATATCCTGGACGGAGAGTAAGACGTGGTACACAAAAAATATGGAAAGGACCTTGGTTCGATTCTAATGTCTAGGTTGTTAATTTTCACTTAATTAAATGAAAAGAGGATTGTACTAATAAGAAACAAGAGACACTTTTCAGTGACCTAGTGGTCTAAGGCGTCACTCTTGTGTTAGACTGGCCTGCTGATAATGGAGAGATTGGGGTTCGAATTCCGGTCGGGTCTACTAAAGGTTGTTTTTTCATAAATGTTTTCTCACTCTACTTCCATGAAAATGTTATTAGCTTACCTATAAAATGCTTCCTTTCTCATTACACCATTAGAGTAATTATCACATACAGTATGCCTTTAACTGGCTAAGGTAGTAGGACTTGGAGCTAAAAAAAAGTTTGCTCTTTTCTTTGGGAGGATATAAATCAAAATAATAACAGGAAGAATTTTGTCAGTGTATTTTCTCTCCAGTTCTTACGTCATCATTGCATATTTTATTATATTCGTGTGGACCACTTTTGGTATGTTCTCGTGGGGACCCATTATCGGATATTGATTATGTTTCCAAATGGATGGTAAATTCGTTCAATCTGTGGTGGCCAACATCATAACACGCACACCGACCTGAATCAGGCCGAGCTCACTGTGTGACGTCATCACTGCTATGCGATGGCTCGTCATCAAGGTATGTACACTCATGGTAAATATAAACCAATATCCTTTCACCAAGTGAGAGGTTCAAACGCAACGTGCATTGTGGCGATTTGGTAAGAAAAAATTAATATCCATCCTGGAGAACATTGAAAGTGCACATGAGGGAGAAACCTAATTACAAAAGTACACGAAGATATGGATCAAAAGCGCACCTAGTCCTTGTGTCAAAAACGCACAGGGGAAAAAAAACATGAATTAGTGGCTGGGGTTGGGGGGGGGGGGGCTGTTGGGTTTATAAGTCATATGCTGATATCATTTGGTTCAGAAAGTGCAAATTAAGTATATCATTATATTTCATTTTCATTTATTTTTGGTATTAACATTAACTTTTTGAAAAGACTGATTATATCAGCACAACACCTATAAACTATTTTAAATCTATAACAAACATAACATCCAGCCCCCGGCTCTGTGAAAGAGAAAACCCATCTTTCACCAATATATCCTTTAAATTGTACATCCAGGCTAATAGGGATATATATATATATATATTGATATATATATTACTATATAAATATATTATTTATAGAATATACTTCCCTATATATATTGTGTTATTTTACTATATATATCCATGTTAGCTTGGAGGAGACTGATAAATCATTTAATAAAAACCACCCTCAGTACATCCAACCCAAATTAGAACCCTGACTTACCTGCCACTGGTAATCCATTTTATGAGCGATGAGGGATGCCTCAGAGAGTGTAATCTTTGATTTGGTTCATATTAATTTTTTAAATCTAAAGATGTCCTATCTTACTTAAGGCACAGGATTTAATCATACCTTCTGGGTCGGAGCTCATCGAGAACGTACAGGGATAAAACAACAACTGCATAGCCCTCTTCGGTGGCCGCATGGTCTAAGGCGATACTCTCGCAGTAGACTAGACTGCTGAAGACGGGAAGATTAAAGTTAGAATTTCCGTCGGGTGTACTGAGTGTAGTTCTACAAAATGGTTTTCCACTCTCCCTCCGCGAAAATGTTGGTACTCTTCCTCTAAATAAAACCTTCCTTATCCTTAAAATCACTAGAGTAATTAGTTCATAAGCTAATAACCCGAACGGCTTAGCATAGTGCGGTGCTAAAAAAAACCCTGCTCAACGTGGCCACATGACCAAAAAAATTGTTAACAACTCCTTTACTATTTAAAATATTGGTTAGGCTAGTTTAGGTTAGGTTTATAACTGGCTAATTCACGAAACTCACAATACTTGTAATTTCTGAAAAATATACATTTATTGCGGTGTCGCTCAATGGGGCTCAGAAACTACAAACAATAGTGCGCTTTTGATGCACCAATCTTGTGCGAAAGCAGGTAATCCTGTGTGCGTTTGGTATATAGCCCTTCTCAATAAGGAGTTCAAGCCATCTAAGGTGAGCATGTAGTAAACATGTAAAAATATCAATGTATTTTCACTTTTTATAGCAAAACTTTTTTTGTTCAAAACAAGTCAAATATTACTTCAGTAAAAACATAGAGTTTAATTTTCTTCACATGAATACCTCAACAGTTCTTGAATATTTATAGAGGGTGTTTTAGAATTTAATAACAACGTTGTATCTTAGTTAAAAAAGTTTGCCATCTGATTCTGCTACGCTCATGACAGATATTCAGAAACCTTCGATATCACTATGTGAAGAAAATTAAACTCTATATTTCTACTGAAGCAAAATTTTATTTATTTAAAATAAAAATTCTATAAATACTTCAAAAACACTGGCTTTTTATCGCGTTCCCCCCACTTTAAATATGTTTCATCATTTTGACCACAGGTGCCTTGTCTAATATGTTGTTTATTGATTGTCTGCAACTCAGTCTTCCTATAAATAAAACCTTCCTTATCCTTAAAACCACTAGAATAATTAGTGCATAAGCTAATAACCTGAACGGCTTAGTACAACATGGTGCTAAAAAAAACAACTGCCTAGCGTGGCCACAAGCCGCAGGCTTGATTGTATTGAAATCATAGCTTAGGGCCAGTTTCATAGTCAAATTAGGGCCAGTTTCATAGTCAGATTGAGTACGCCTCAAGTGCGGCGCTACACTAAATACATGACGACACCTACCTAAACCAGAATGGAATGGGCTAGTTTCCTATGAGAGAACGGCCCATTCCATTCGAGTCTAGGTAGGTGTCGTCATGTATTTAGTGTAGCGCCGCACTTGAGGCGTACTCAATCTGACTATGAAACTGGCCCTTTGTATCGACACGCAAACTAAAGTTTTTTTACAAGACATTACGTGATCTCAGAAACCCATCTCGGTATACTTTATTTATATGCGTGCTAAGACCTGTTCAGGACTTTTCATGCTTACACTAATTAAATAAGGACGAGTTAGTTATAATTGAGAGGAAATGTACCAGCATTTTCGTGAAGGAAGAATATAAAAATATTTTAGGAATAAAACAACTGAGTAATGCCGGCTGGGATAAAAATCCCGTCCTTAGTGATTGTGTTCCCTGATGTGAGTCTTTTAGTGCTACTAAACTTGATTCTCGTAAGGATTGAACTGTTTATATTAAGATACTAGACCCTTCCCCCTTTACTCCCCACCCCGCATTATTATTTTCAACACACATATTGAAGAATCATCATAGACTCTACCATAAAATATGCGTGACTATCGACATTTTTATGAGGAATAAATTAAATTTCAAAAAATATTAAATTTTCAAAATAAAATATAGCCTTAGTTACTCGCTGATAATGTAGCTTTATATTGGTGAAATAGTTTTTAAAATAGTGTCCAGTAGTTTTTGAGTTTATCCATTACAAACAAAAAAACAAAAAATCAAATCTTTCCTCTTTATAATATTAGTGTAGATACGATGGAAGGGAACGCTAGTTAAGTTCCATTGTTTTCGTTTTTTATGTCAAAATCTTTTTTTTTCTAAATAAATAAATTTAAAAAAATACTGCTCCATTAAATACATTTAGTTCATTTTTCTACACGTTATAACCTAACAATTCTTAAATATCTGTCCTGCTAATGATAATGAGATAGTGGTTCAAATCCCTGTCACGTGTGCTAAAGGGTGGTTTGCCTCAAATGTTTTTCCACTCTTCCTCTACTAAAAATCGGGAACACTTTCTCTAAATTCAACCTTCCTCGTTCTTAACACATCAACATAATTAGTGTGTCTAACCTGAACAGGTAGTAAGACGCGGTCATTAAAAAATATATATCTGTCACAGACATGTGTAATTTAGCTAGTTTTTTTTATAATCACCACATTTTATTACATGTTCAGGTTATAAACCGGATTTTTTTAAATCTAAAATATTTCTGTTCATATGACACAAAGGCAATTATTATAAAACTGTTGAGATTTTAATATTTTGAAAACTAAACTAAGTGAATCTACTCAAGCAATTATTGATTAATTTTGGGTAAAAAATTGACTTGTAAGAAACTGCAAAATTAAGGAACTTAGCTCACATTTTCTTCCATTCCATGAACTTATTTAATTTTGGATTAAATCATTGTTCATGGTTATGACTGAATAATTAGATTGATTTATAACAAGTAAAACACAAACCTACTAGTTCTGTGAACAGTAGACCTCGCTCCCTCCATTCAAAATATGCTAAGTATATCATGTTAAGAATTATATCATGTGCTTATCGTTACTACAGTCTTATTATTATTATTATTACTAGCACCGCGTCTTACTACCCGTTCGGGTGATACGCACTTACGCTAATGTGCAATGGTGAAATGGAGGACCTACAGTTTAACGTGGAATCCGAACCACGGTGGAGACCTGGTATTCCTCACATTCACAAGATGTCTTGTCAGAGGTGAAGGAAGGGTTTGACAATCAAATACATTTTTGCCGGGACCGAGGATTGAACCCCGGACGCCAGCATAGAAGTCCGACACCTTACCCCTAGACCACCAGGTCACCTACAGTCTTAACATTCATCTTTGAATTTCACGTTGAAAAATCTTATATATAAAATTCTCGTGTCACAATGTTCGTTCCCGTACTCCTCCGAAACGGCTTGACCGATTCTCATGAAATTTTGTGAGCATATTGAGTAGGTCTGAGAATCGGCCAACATCTATTTTTCATACCCCTTAGTGATAAGGGTTGTCCACCCTTAACATTTTTCTATAATTTTTAGACATTTTTTTAATATCTTTTTTTTTTTTATTATGTCGCATTAAAAAATACATACAACCCTAAATTTTTACCCTTTTATCACCAACCCCTATTTTTTAATAGCCATTTTAGTAATTTAATCATTTTTCATCCCCGGTCGATAACTGATCAATCGTCATTTAATTAGTTATCCCCGCCAGTTGTCTACAGGTGTCACTTCTGACCCAGTAAACAGCACGGAGTAGGGATGAGAACGGGGATGAGAGTGGGTAAACCATCCAGTTTGTTTGTGTTAGCTAAAGATGGACTAACAAAAAATATTGTTCACGCTATGGCATTAAGAGATTGATATTGTTTGTTAGTGTTACTGTCGTAATTGATTAATTAATGATATATAATTTTAAGGAATAAATTATAATAACTTAAAAATAATGTTTGCCTTTTGTTATTTTTATATTCCCTCATCGTTCACAGCGCTCCATGCCTATTTCACGCATATACCACATTCTTACACACTTACAATAAGTAAGCTCTTTTTTGTCTACACTAGAAATTACTTAAAAATTATTTATATGGCAAAACAACGTTTGCCGGGTCAGCTAGTAATATATAAATCTTTCCTTGGATTTGAGATTGATATTTCTCCTTTTTAATCAAGTTAAATAGAAAACAAATAAACACTATGTTCAATAGTACATTAAATTTATAGAGAATAACCGTAGGACACGTAGTTTATGACGTCGGTCTTTCCATCCATGTTTGTCAACATATTTTAAAAAATACGATCTAGGTGCTCAATAGATTGCCTATAATTTTAAATTAAATCCTTTGAGATGAGCTTCTAAGCGAAAAACATTTTGAGAGGGCACCATATTGAAATGGATATACAGATTGAAAAATCACGTAATCTTTTTGGTGTTTCTAGGTTCAAAGAATATCCCTGCCTTATTTCGTTAAATTTGGTCCACGCATTTGACAGTTATCGTGGAACAGATATCCGTGCAGACAGATGAAATGCCAAATGGTCAGGTTAAAACAGGATCTCGCTACGCTCGGCCGGGTAACATATCATCGCTGATTTAAAAAAAAAAAAATTTATTGAACTAAATCAACTTTACCGACATTCTCCTGGATGTGAAAACTAGAGGAGATATTTCAAATCACTGCAACCGGTTGGCATTGAGCCCTTGCCCTCTAGGTCAGAATCCAGACATTGAGTTGTGCGGCCAATCCACCTTCTTCTCTAAATGCTTTGACGTGTGGAATAACCTAAAAGCCGCGTTTACATGGGTCGAGTAACTGGTCAAGATTTCACATGCTAGAAGTTGTCCCAGAAAACTGGACCGGAAAAGCACTCGTGATGAGTGCATACCCACCTAGGCTTCAACGGGCAGTTTCAACATCTCAAAACGGATACCATGATTTTGAAGATCTTATTTTGTAACAAAAACCTATTGTATATTAGTATATTGGAAGGATTAAAGGCCTTCCAGAACGGACTTACTATTTTAGTTCTTAGTTTATCCTACCAAAGTACAGAAGAATTACGGTATGAAATAAGGCTTTCCAGAACGAACTTCATTTCAAATTCAGAATATATCTTGTTTTTTAGAATAAAATTAATGAAAAATTATAAAACTGAAGTTGTAGGAATATGGTAATCTATAAAGATTTGTTTTAAAAAACAAAACAAAAATTTAATTGAAAAAAATACCGATAATGGTGTTTCATATTCATATATATAATCTCGGAAAATGATATTATTCTATATACTGGGATCATATATTTTAACATCACTTTATTGTTCGAACGAAGCGGTGTCCTGTTTTAACTAGGCCGTTTAAAATTTCATCTGTGCGATGTCCGGCTATTTGCTCAGCGATTATTGCCAAATGCATGGATCAATTTAACGAAATTTGGTAAACTCCATCTCAAATTTTATTTATTTGTGGATAAAGAAAAGTTCATTTCTTTCCTGTAAATGTTTTGGATGTCAACTATTCTCTATAACTTTATATATTGTTGAAAGTATTTTTCTTAAGACGCCATAATTGACACTATCATCTTTAAAAAAAATCATACTCAAAATAAATACATAAAACACAACCCTTACTTTTATTAATAACTCCAATAATTATGTAAACACTAATTCAATTTTTGAAACTTATAGATTATGCCCCCCATCAACAAGTTAATCAGAGAATCAAACAGTTGATGGAGGGAATTGGCTGGTTGGCTTGACCATATATTTGTTTGACAATTTTTAAATATGTATATCTATATTCCATTCACGGTAGGAATTGACTTCTGAAAGGCCTTTTTCCCTACCATAAATCTACTATATAGTAGGATATTGGTAGGAAAAAAGACCTTTCAGAGAGTAATTCCTACCGTGAATGGAATATATCTATCACCGCGTATTACTTCCCGTTCGAACTATACGCCTATATACTAGTTACACTGATGTGTTAGGGGTAAGGACGGTTTTATTTAGAGGAAGTATACTTTCATTTTTGTGGAGGGAGAGTGGAAAACCGTTTAGGAAAAATCTCCCTCCCCGATCTCCCGGTCTATGACAGTCCAGTCTAATGCGAGAGTAGCGCCTTAGTCACTGTGACCACTTAAGCGGGTTTTATCGACTATCACCCCTCAATTGGTAATGGTGCTACTGAAAATGAGGTTTGAGACAATGATTGAAGATCAATTTACATCTGATCTCTAGCCCCTGATTATTGTTTGTGCAACCGGCCCTTAGTCTTTTAATAGTTTACTTCTAGACCTAATTTTTACTAGCCTCTAATAAAATGTCCACATTTCTTGAAACAGCTTCCTTGCAATTGACCAACAAAGAGAAATCATCTGCATATCTTAATAGCTGCAGTGTCCCGTTTAATGTCAACCCTTCCCTACTCTCTTGTAATACCCTAATAGCATACTCTTAAGACAATATTACAAAGTAATGGGGAAAATTAATCTACTTGTTTCAAATTACTTGCGTACAACCCGAACGGGTAGTAAGACGCGGTGCTTAATAATAATAATAATAATAATAATAATAATAATAATAATAATAATAATAATAATAATAATAATAATAATTCAAATTACTATGTATTTTGAAAGTATCTGATAAGTGTCATCCAACCCATACTCTGCCACACGTATCTGTCAAATATACCTCAATTAGCTTGACAAGTTTTTTGAGTATCACAAACTTAGGCTAAAATCTCATTTAATTTGTTTCTTTTAACTGAATCATAGGATTTTTTTTTAAATATCTGTATAATTTATATACCGACATGTTGTATTCCCACTTTTTTCTGATATTGGTCGAATAGTACAAATCTGATCCGTTGTTGATCTATTTCATCGTAATCCACACAGATGACCCTCTTTACTTCCTCTGCAGATGGCGTCAGTCTCTTCAAAATTATGTTAGATAAACTTTTCTTGCATGTTGGTGATAGTGATATATATAGTTATTACACTCTGTTTTATCTCCCTTTATGAAAATGGGTATATCATATTCTGAAAATTGAAAAATGACACCTGGAAACGGGAATCAAACCCGGGACCTTCGGCGTAGTACGCCAATGCTCTTACCACTTGGCTATCCAGGATTCGTCCCGTGGTCATGGCAATTATTCACTCTTCCGCACGTCCATCATAGACTCTGCCTTAAACTATGAGTGAAGAGTGAAGAATGACCATGAGCACTGGACGAATCCTGGATAGCTCAGTGGTAAGAGCATTGACCTTCTAAGTCGAAAGTTCCAGGTTCGATTCCCATGACCAGGTGTCATTTTTAAATTTTCAGAATATGATATCTAAATGGTGTTATCCTAATTAGAATGCATAAATGATAGCTTCGGCTATATGATTCATTAAAATTGGTATAGTTATACTTTCTTTATTAGCCTTTAGACATAATACATTATTTGAATACGAGAAAATAAGGAATTTAAAAGTGTTTGTAAATAAAAATTATTTTAATAAACATCCTGAAATCTTAAGCACTCCCACACACAAACTATCTATTAATACAAAGCTAACTGATATATTAGCCCCTTTGTCTAAAGTATATTTTAATTTATTTTTACTTCTCTATTTGACCAAAATAAATTAACACCTAAAAACAAGACTAATAAACATAATAATCAACAAAATTTTGTTTCAAATTTAGAATAAAGAATTCGACATTTTTCATACATTTTTCAGTAAAGTTTTTAGTTTTCAACAAAATATTTTTTTTATAAATACATCCAATCATAGATATCTATCTGAGCTAACAGTTTATGAAATAGGTGTTAATTTTAACTATGTTTGAGTAACAAAAACGGGAAATACGAAATGGAAAGATCCTGAATTAACTACTTGTATTTTCTCTATAATGACTGAAAAAAAGACTCGCCTATTTATCTAGTGTGGCATTTAAAGATAAAATAGGATAGAGCCAGACATAGTGTGCAAATGTAGTATTCCGTACACAATATATTGAAATTAATATTTTTAACGAATACTTACCGTATATATATATAATGATGGAGCAAAGCCATTATTTTTGTTAATTATGGTTATAGCTGCATCTAGTTTCTAGATATCATGTTCTTAAATTGAAAAATGACACCTAGACACGGGAATCTAACCCGGGACCTTTAACTTAGTTCTCCAATGTTCTGACCACTGAGCTTTCCAGAATATATAGATACGCCTATAACCGTATCTAACAAAATTAATAGCTTTGCTATTTAATCCATCATGATATGTGGACATATACATATAACCAACTACCGAGTCAAAGATGGCTGCGTTATCTGACAGCTCGTGATATTAATTGATCACATATTTGTAGACGTCAAATTCCACACGTCCATCACAGACTCTGCCTTACAATTTGAATGAAGAATAACCCTGGGCATGGGGCGATTTCTGTATAACTCAGTGGTTAGAGCATTGGCGTACTAAGCCAAAGGTCTTGGGTTCGATTCCGTGTCCAGGTGTCATTTTTCAATCTAAAGGTTATGATATATTAATATAAATGACACCTGGAAACGAGAATGGAACCCTTTCAACATTGGGCATTAATGCTCTACCATTGAGCTATACAGGCTTGCTATGTGTGTGTCACTTATATTTTTTGTCGGAGTCTGTGATGGACATGTTAGATTTTCTGCTACTTCATAGTTAATAGAAACACAGCTACAGTGACTTGGGATCGACATTTATGTTTTAATGTGTCCAAGTTTTAACTCTACATAGGGGTGACCTGGTGGTCTAGGGGTAAGGTGTCAGACTTCTGTGCTGGCGGCCGGGGTTCAATCCTCGCTCCCGGCACAGATTTATCTGATTACCAAACCCTCCTTCACCTCTGACAAGATATCTTGTAAATGTGAGGAATGCCAGGCCTCCACCTGGTTCGAATTCCACGTTAAACTGTAGGTCCTCCATTTCATCTCACAATCACCCTACCAATACACATTAGCGTAAGTGCGTGTGAACCGAACGGGTAGTAAGGCGAGGTGCTAATAATAATAATAATAATAACTGTACATAGCTGCGTTGCCTTAAACAATAACAAGTTTTTTTAGATTATTTATTTGAGCAGTGTATCTTTAGGTACTTTAGGAGCTTGTAATATATTTTAAATGATTAAATAAATAAATGTGAATCTGTTTTTAGAAAATAATATATGATCGCTTCAAATAGTCATTCATTTTCTAAGCTAACGGTCGATAGTGTATTCTTTTTTCTTTAAAATATTCCTATTACTATGCAAAACCAGTCTGGCCATCATTATCGCTTTGAAAAAAAACATGTGTTTCCACTAAAGATTTTCATTAGACGCGTCATGGTCAAAATAGATG
Source organism: Timema poppense (assembly GCA_902141375.1). Taxonomy (NCBI): domain Eukaryota; kingdom Metazoa; phylum Arthropoda; class Insecta; order Phasmatodea; family Timematidae; genus Timema; species Timema poppense. The sequence goes on along the minus strand of CABFOV010000002.1, from coordinate 497,820 downwards.
TTAAAACCTATCTTTAGTTAACTGCCCTGAGGATAGCTAAAATAAAGCACTTCCTTTTAAGGAAACGTGAGCTAATAGCTAATTATTAACTAGAGATTTACCATTCTCATCTTTACTGTCAAGCGTGAGCTATTAACGGTTTTACTTCTTCGTGATGGTTCAGTTCTTCATCTGTGCTTGGTAGTCGATTATAAGGGTTTTGGAGCCTGGCGACTCGGAAGAAATGATGGTGCTTTGAAAGGATGAATTATTGATCGCCTAGAACCAGATATACATAACTCCATTAAAAATCAGTTGTTAAGGTGGTTTTTTTTCTTCACGTCGTGCTACCCGTCTGCGCCGTACGCATTTTAAAATTTAAACTTTCTATTAGGGTGGATATGAGGAATATAGAATTTAGAGGAAAGGTACCTCTATTAGCGGGGAGAAATAGTGGGAAACAATTAAGAAAAAATCACCGTGAGTATACCAGGCTGAGCTTAAAGGAAAGATTTGCCCACTCTAGCTAGCATGTAGACAGTGACGGATCCAGAGAGGGTGGTGGTTGGGGGAGGGTGACGCACCCGCCCTTCGAGAATATTTTTTGTTTGTATTTGGATTAATAATTAAAATATTAAACCAATTAAATATATGTTATAGTCACTACTAGATATACTGTTATGTAATATCTCACTAGCCAGTTTCTTCGAGTGTCATTTGATTTACATTTTTAATACATAACTTAACAAGCAAAAATTAATAAAAACATAAATAAACGGTGAATTTGTATTGTGTTTTTTTAAATTCCTTGGATTAATGTTTAAACTACTCTCGAATTTTGAAGAGATTTTCCATCAGAATTTCCCGATAAGAAACCTTCCAGCCCGGTTCCATGATAGCGCCCCCCCCCCTACCCTCATGAATATCCTGGATCCACCCCTGCATGGAGGGAGAGTTGAAAACCATTTTTAAAAAAACATTCTCAGTACAACCAAATGCCCCTCCCTCTCCGTCAACAACAAACCAGAGTAGATGAGCTCAACCTTTAGTCCGCGTGCCCACTAATGTGGGTAATATATACAGGGTGTAAATGAATGTGTTTTGCAATCGTCTAGGGAGTGTAGAGGATACAAAAATGGACACGTATCCATTATGTACCCTTCGTTCACCCTGAAAGTTAGCAAGCTTACCTTGTATGATTTAACTATGGTGTAGCTTACAAGATAAGACCATAGTGTTATCCATCAAGGTAAGACTGCTACCATTCAGGGTAGAGAGAGGGTAGATAAGGGTGGAAAATACAATTTAATTCCCCATTGAAAGCTGATAGATGGGGTGGTTACAACTGTGTGCTTCAAAACATGCTGCGTCGCTCTAAGGCTTGCATTGACTTCGGAGGTCTCCACTTCTAACAGATTTTGTGATACATTAACACCAGGCTTGGTTTCAAAAATATTATATACTGGAATACAATCACAATTAAATTTTAATGTCGGTGATTGTACACTAGTTTTTTATATCAGTGTAAAGTAATTAGATAGATTTGGGTATTGAGATGACGTCTTAGACAATATTTGGTGAATATGTGTCGATCTTTGTAATCTTTACAATCCCTCCACATTTATAATACACATTCGTAGTATATATATATACACATTCGTAGTATATATATATATATATATATATAAATACACGTACTCCATTACATTTAGAACTCATAAGTTAATTGACACACTTTCCAAAGTACGCCCACTTATCCCTATCTTGAGCTAGTTCTATCCAGTCCACTTCATTACACCCTATCCCTATCTTGAGCCTATACTTATCCTGAGCTAGTTATACCCAGTCCATCTCTTTACACCCTATCCCTATCCTGAGCTAGTTCTATCCAGTACACCTCTTTACACCCTATACTTATCCTGAGATAGTTATACCCAGTCCATCTTTTTACACCATATCCCTATCCTGAGCTTAATTATATCAATTCTACCTCATTACACCCTATCCCGAGCTAGTTATATTCAGTCCACCTCATTACACTATCCCTATCTTGGGATAGTTATATCCAGTCCACCTCATTTCACCCTAGCCCTATATTGAGTTAGCTCTATTCAGTCCACCTCATTACACTATCCCTATCTTGGGCTAGTTATATCCAGTCCACCTCATTTCACCCTATCCCTATCTTGAGCTAGTTCTATCCAGTCCACTTCATTACACCCTATCCCTATCTTGATCTAGTTCTATCCAGTACACCTCTTTACACCATATCCCTGTCCTGAGCTAATTATATCAATTCTACCTCATTACACCCTATCCCGAGCTAGTTATATTCAGTCCACCTCATTACACTATCCCTATCTTGGGCTAGTTATATCCAGTCCACCTCATTTCACCCTAGCCCTATATTGAGTTAGCTCTATTCAGTTCACCTCATTACACCCTATCCTTATCTTGAGCTTGTTCCATCCAGTACACCTCATTTCACCCTCTCTCTTTCAGGCCTATTCTAATGCGTCTAGGTCTTCTCAATTATCTCTTCCCATTGGGTTTAACAGTCAATACCCTGAGCACCATTCTAGTTTCTTCCAATCGTTTTGCATTCCTTGCCCATCATAACCTGCGAGATGTATATAAAGTGGGGCAAGAGGATGCACTTAACGTTTAAACACATGTATAATCTAAAATATATATGTTAAATTATGTCAATTTTTGGGATAACTATCTTCATTTTATTGTCATTAAAGCAGCAATTTTTAATAATTTTTCTAAAAGATATTTCAACCAATTATTTAAAAATTACAAAATCTGACAAAACAATACTTTTGCCTCATAGGTTAGGTAAAAATATGTTCGTTACGGGGTAAAAGTACGCATTATAAATAATATAAAAAATGAATTTATAATATAAACTTTTACATTATAAAACTATACAAGACATAAAAAAGGCATTATAGGCATTATCGAAGAAAGTAAATTATTTTATCTTTTTTATATAAAGAACTTATCTCATTGAAAAATCAATTTTCTTGACTTATAAACTAGTTGAGAAACAATTTTAAAGGTTATTTCAAACTTATTTAACAAGAGTCACACATAAATTCACTTGACCCTTAATAGTTAGAACAAGCTTCATTCCACCATTCTTTGAGTCACTTGCATTGAACCCAGTCTTCTAGAGGTGAATCTTTGTACAGTTCTTCGCAGCCGGGGCAAAAAATATCTTCATTAACTTTTGATTTTGTTGTTTTTATTCTTTTTGAAAGAGACATAATTGGAGTATTAATTTTAGATCTGAACAACGATTTCCTAGCTTGACCAATAGCATTTTTACTTTCTTATTTTTTTACTAAACTATTTTCAAATGGTGTCCCTGTTATGATTTGTGATTTTTGCTCTCTCTTTCTCCTATTTTGATTTTCTATTATTTTAGGGAATGGTATCAGGTCTACTGGAGAGGTTGTTTGTTGTTGAGGTACTAGTACAGAGTCCAAAGAGATCGATAGTTTATGGTTTTTTGTGTCAGCCACAAGTGTTGATAGCTGAGAATCTGTTGTGGCAGCTTAAGGTGTTGATGATTGAGAAACTCTCGTGGCAGCCGAAGATGTTGATAGTTGATAATATCTTTGGGCAGCCAAAGATGTTAATGGTTGAGAAACTCTCGTGGTAGCCAAAGATGTTGATGGTTGTGAATCTCTATTGGCAGCTGAAGATGTTGATGGTTGAGTATCTCTTTTGGCAGCCAAAGAGGTTGATGGCTGAGTCTCGGATGTTGCGTTTGATGCGCCATTAAATTGGTCCGTGACAGCTGATGGAATAAACTCTTCTTCTTAAAATACGTAACGGTTAACAGGGAAAATACCATACATATTAAATCCATTAATACCTTTAATCATTGTGTCACATCTTTGGTAGGCATTGCCAAAAAGTGGAAATTGTACGTCCGGGGTGATTCAATAATCATCGATCGCAATCTTGCGAGTAAAAATCCTTTAGTGGCTTAAAAAAATCTGTACGAAGGCTACAGCTTGTGAATACGATGTGGATGGATGGACAAGAGATGAATAGAAGGTCCTCTGCAGAAGAGCACAGCATCTAAACTCAAATATGAAGTGTGGTTGTCTACAATAAGCAACACGGGGTCAAACTTGCCATTACATTTTTCTGAAAATCCTTCAACCATTCTTTAAATAGCTCTGTGTTTATGTACCTATGGTAAGAGAACATCATAGTTGATCCTGGAGGGGCTCCATTCATTAGCTTCTCTTTTCCTCTTTTTATTGGAAAAATGATTGCAGGTAGCACATCATTTCCAGTGGCACTTACAGCACAAACAATGTTTATAATCTGTCCTCTCGCTGCAAACACAATTTTACCAACAGCTTTATTTCCTATGCTAGCAACAACTTTTGGAACTTTATTTGGAACTGTAGTTATTCCCGATTCATCCATATTAATAATACAAGTCGATGGGAACTTAAATTTCGACATTAAGGCCATAAGATTGTAAAAAAAATGCTTCCACTTGAATCTTGTTAAAACGCATCACTCGAGCAAGGCTAGTCTTTTGAGGAATACAGAGTGTCAAATTAAATTTCTTCATAAAACTGTATGTCCAGTCTTTATTAGCTAGCTTCGTCACTTTATCATATGGGTTTTTAATTCCATTTGTCTCAGCAAATTCAAATGCTAATCGTCTTAAATCTTTTAATATCAATACGTAAAAACACGCATCAAGGTCCTTGAAATGTCTAGCCAAGCCATTTTCTTGTCTTTCGTAAAATGTCTTAACAAACCTGCCCAGTTTATTTACACTAAACCCCTGAAACAGTAATAAAATAAATTCAAGGTGTATTTTATATCTTAGTTTACAAAATTAATTTTAAATTAAAAAAAGATTTATCACATTCCATGTAACTTACCTTTTTTAAACGTTTTCTCAAAGTAGCTTCACTTATTTCAAGATCTTTTGCAGTTTGTCGTTTCGAAAATCCATCTCGAAGCATTTCTTTAGCTTTGTTAAGCATTTGTTCAGCACATGGTTAACGATTAGTTTTTTTTTATAAGGCCTAAAATATAAATTGGACCACATACAATAACATTAAATAAATATGTATTAAGTTTTTTTGTATTTCTAAATATGTCTTAAACAACCAACCATTTGGGATCCTGGAAATATTCCACCCTTCACCCCTGATTTTCCCTATCTACTAAGGGTAATAATAGAACTATACATTAATTTGTAATCAGGAAAGAATGATTTTTCGGGTTGATATAAAGTGAGGAATACTCGTAATCGAGAGTTGGGGTAAGAGTACGCAGTGCCCCCGCCCCTTCCTGCGTCCCCTTGCCCCACTCATAATTTACATCTCACCGGGAAGTGATGTTGCCTAGTGAGAAACTTACTAAATAATGTGGACACTTTTATTTACATTAAAAACAGCTTTTTCAAAATATAATAGTACATCTTAATTTTAATAAATATTTTATGAATATATGACGTTTGCTAAATACTGCCAAATTACATCAGAATTCTAAAAATCATAACCTAAAACAAAACAGTATGGCCAACTGCTATTTTGCCAGAATAGAAATAAAGCCAATGCGTACTCTTACCCCACCTTTCTCTCTCTCTCTCTCTCTCTCTCTCTCTATATATATATATATATATATATACATACATACACATATAAACACACATATATCTCACTTTGTTAGACCTTTCTAGACTAAACATTAATTCATAACAAGTTTCACCTCGTCGTGCAAGATATGCTCTGTATCGTGCTGCAATAGCTGACGCCTTTCGGCGAAGGCGGAGTGCGAAGAAGCGTACCATATCTTGCCATGCATAGCACGGTGGCCTGTCTTTAGAATTTGAACAGCAGGCACTTGTGTTCGATCTTTTGCAGTTTGGTCACGTCCCCCTAATGGTTGGGGTCTTACTACTCAAACGACTGTTATTAGACCCACACACAGAAGGCCAAACTAAACCTCTTTCTCCGTGGGGGCTCATCAACTTGACTGTTATACTCTTCTTAGCCCATATGATTGATTTTCGATATTTGTTATATTCCCTTTCTTCTGTTTAATTGTTTGGGCCTACAGCTAAGCAATGAAATATAAGTTTTGATTTCCAACTTTTATAGAAAAAAATGTTATTTAAATAAATTTTTAAGTGGTTTGTTTTAGTTATTATACATTCATTTTATTCTAAACCGTCTGCACCCAAATTTAATCCCACTTGTAGTTTTGGGACAAGTAAGGTGGAATTTTATAGAAAATGTAGACGTGTTAGCGTGTATATCTGGGGGAAATCATTTAGGGAAAAAACCCTGAGTAGACTCGTCCAGGATTCCAAATATATACATATTAATATTTCACCTTTTTTTTATCTCCTAACACTAGAGGGCTTGGGATGATAAAAGTCAAATTTTATAGGAAACGTACATGCATTTTTATAGAGGTAGAGTATTGAACCGTTGAGTAAAAAATAACTTCCCTAATACTTGACTGGAAATCCAACCCCAATCGCCTCATCAGAAGCAAACCAGACCAGATGAGCTTGAAGTTTCGTCCGTCAACACACCGTTGTGCGGGTTTTCATTGTAGAACATTTTAATATCTCGTTCTAGATAATAGTTGTGAATCTTAATATTCTCTCTTTCTCTCTCTATATATATATACTAGCTTTTTTTTTGGCACCACGTCTTACTATATGTTCAGGATATACGCTTGTGCATTAATTACGCTTATTGTTTTAGGGATGAGGAAGGATATATTAAAGGGGAATGCACCCGTATTTACGTGTAGGGAGAGGGGAAACCCATTTTAGAAAACCACCCTTAGTACACCCGTCTGAGATTCGAACCTTGATCTCCCCGTGATCGGTGGTCTAGTATACTGCGAGAGTAGCGCCTTAGATCATGCGGCCACAGAGGTGGGCATGCTAGCTGTTAAAATGTTTTGTATATAAAACATCCATAAATATATAGATGTATATAAACACACATACATACTTACACACACTGACGGATGTTTCCAAAGCTAATAACTTTACAGTATGTACTTGCTTCGGTGGCCACATAGTCTAAGGCGTCACTCTCGTGTTAGACTGGACTGCTAATGGTTTTCCACTCTCCCTTCACGCCAATGCAGGTATACGTCCTATAAACTAGGCATTCCTCATCCCTAACTCATTAGCGTAATTAGTACATACTTGTATAATCTAAACAGCCAGTAAGACACGCTGCTAAGAAGAAAATACAACTATATGTACGGTTGATCAAAACTTTTTCCATATGTATAATGTTAGTTTAAACTGGATTTGATACCAGGTTTTGAGATATTCTGGTTCTTAAAAAGGTAAGTAGTTAAACAATGTCACAGATTGAGAGCTATTAAGTGGTTATTTACTGCACATGCAACCAACGCTACATCTTGAAATCTCGTGTGAGGTCGAGGCTGAGCAAATTTGTTGTTAAAAATGGTTTGTGTACTATTGTGTGTGTGAGGTGACTATTGTGTGTGTGAGGTGAGGAAGGTCGGCGCCACACTCTCTTGGACAACATTCCAAGAGGAGGTAATGTGTTGGCTAGTGTGTGGTGACAACAGGTCACTAGTAGAAGTGGGAAGGCTTAACAGGACGGCCTAGCTAAAACCTGTTGCTAACGCTACTAACGACATCTTGCGGCACGACTGCCAACCTATTGAACGTTTTTTTTTTCTTTGGCAGTTTCAGTCAGTGCATTTTTGTTATAGGATTTGTCTTGTTTACCAACGCTTGTCAATTTAAAGTGGCCACCTCGGTCGACGATAAAGTATCAATCGATGCTGGGACACACGGCATAAAATACATTTGTTTGTGACGTTTTTTAGAACTACTTCTATATTCTGTCTCATCTATACTCCCTTTCGCCCTTCACCTGCAATCACTTTTGTCATCTAAGTAAGAAAGAGGACAAATAAAATAACGAAACTTATCATCCCAAGTTAAAGAGAAAAGATCTCTGCTAGTTCTCAAACACCTTAAAATGTTTTTTTTTTGTGAGCCTATCAAAAAATGACTATTTATTAGAATACTTTTTCGTCAGGCTTAGTCTCATCGCTCCACAAATATGCCTAAAAATCGTTGAAAATGAAATAATAATACACTTTTACACAACTTTTTTTTAATTAATTAAACTCAAACTAAAGGGTTAAGGAAAAAGAGTCATTTTTTAGCCTTTCGACTTTATTTTGGAGTGAATCATATTTTGAAATAACGCATTATAGAATTAAATTTTGCGTTAGAGTTTAGCATCCGTGCGGCAATTTCTAGCTTACTTTAACTCGTGTTTCCTTATATTGCAAAATTTGGTTGAAGTCAACTATTGCTAATTGTGTAACTGCTGTAAGTATATCATAAACGACGTGCTATGAACTAATACAGCAGACAAAGTGTATTATATTCTAACTCGTCTTAACATTCTTAGTTTGTTGATCTCGTACCAATATTTATGAGTGGAATGAATCTATAATTATTCAAGCCCTGCTTTCCCCTACTCTATTATTATTATTAGCACCACGTCTTACTACCCGTTCAGGTTATATGCACTTACGTTAATGTGTAATGGTAGGGTGATTGTGGGATGAAATGGAGGACCTACAGTTAAACGTGGAATCCGAACCACGGGGGAGGCCTGGCATTCCCCACATTCACAAGTTGTGATTAATACACGTCTTGTCAGAGGTGAAGGAAGTGTTTGGTAATCAGATAAATCTGTGCCAGGACTGAGGATTGAACCCCGGACCCCAGCACAGACCCCTACTATACGTTTTCAGACGGGATTCAAACTAAATGGAATCTTAGGTGGTGGTGGATGTTTATGTTGTTTTTTTTCTATCTCAGCTTCAACATAGCCTGTTCTGAGAGTTAATGTGTGCTTTCATCCCAATATCATTTTACATTCCGATTTAAAAAACTCACTTAAAGTACGACACATCTCTTAAACCAAACACTCAATCTTAGCTACCGGCACACAAAATAGCTTATCGGTCCATTAGGAATGTAATATTAATTCAAAGTCCAGCACCTTAGCTTAGTCAGTCTGCTTAGTAAGCTAAGGGTATCACGTTCGATTCCTAACTTGGTTGAAAAATGTATAATTGGTGTGTGTGTATGTGTATCCCCTTTCACAGTGTTGAATAAACTTCTGGGGACTGGATGCTGTGAACTTTTACTTAACTTTTTAGTTTAATGTATGGTAATGTAATCATTGATTTTATGAAATTTAAAATTGGTTTTTATGTTGTGTTGCATAATGAATACGTATGTAATTATTTGATTTATGAGCTGTAGGTACTGTACATACTAGAACATACGTTATATGCGTTTTTAATACTTTATTTTCAATAAAGTCTCTTATTGTGAAATTCTATTTTTTTTTTTCTTTATTATTATTTCACCGAATTTTCGATTATACGGGCTAACCTAGGGTTGTACTATATATCAATTCAAGGCGATTATATCACGGCCATCTTGCAAAGATCTAAAACTTCTTATATTTGTTACCTTTGGATCGTTGAATGTAGGTATATAAGAAGACATCGACCTCGGTGATCTGGGGGTAAAGTGCTCGCCTCAGGACCCGATGTCCGTGGGTTCAAATCCAGCTGGGGTCGGAGGATTTTTATTGAGCGTTAAATATTCGTAGCACATCTTCCTTCTGAGGGGAGGTAAAGCTGTAGGTCCCCTGTCGATTGTGATATGTAAAATAACCCTGGAAGATATGTGAAAATACCTTTACCAGCAAAATTGGTAGACCTTCTCGCTCTCACTCAGAGAAATTATAGTATGCTGATTTAACTAGCCGGTTCAGAAAGATAATTTTAAATACGTCAAATAAGCGGGGGGGAAAATATAAAAAGACGTTAACAAATTTAAAATAATCTATATGGCGAGTTGAAATTTAAGAATTAGTTCATTTGCTGGAAAGCATTGGTATGATGGTTCTATTGAAGAGGTAAGGTGTCACAATATCTTATATTCATCCTTTCTTCCAAACTCACCTCGGGAGGGGAGCGAAAAGAGTAAATATAATGAAAACATTTACGTGGGTTGTAAAACACTAGCAAACAATCAGTTTTATTGGCTAGGCTGGTGACTTCTTGTTGTTTATACAGTGAGAGGCACATAGAGTGTTGGAGACCAATAACAGTATTTCCCTTATTGTATAACTTTTTATACCCAGCCGAGGTCGACCCACTTTTTTGAGCGATTAAAATCTTTAGCCCAATTTACTTCTGAGGGGAAGTAAAACCATCGGTCCCATGTCGATTGTGGCATGTAAAATAACCCTGGAAGTTATGGGAAAATACCTTTCTTGCGCAAAATCGGTAAGCTCTTTCGCCCTCGCTCGTAAAATTCTCGTGCGCTGATATAATGAGTCGGTTCAGAAAGTGCACCTTAAATACTTCAAATACAAAAATTAAAAATAAGAATTGTCCTTTTTTATCATATAGTGCTAGGAGTTTAAGAAGGGGTAAAAGGCAATGCCAGTCAAGGTACAAGTTATTATTATTTTTTATATATAATGAAAAACGGTTTGGGCTAAAACATATAAAATGTTGTTTCAGAAGATGGGATAACGTTTGCTTAATTTTCTAAATATAAGTAGTTTTTGAATATTTCTCAAGGGCTTGTGGCATTTAAACACAAACTTTTAAAATAATATAAATATTCTGTTCAAATTCCGTTATTCGCATGCTAAATAAATAAGAGCTATTGATAAATTCTATGTAGACACTTAAACTAAACGTATAAACTTAAGCAATATTTGATTAAATTCAAATATAAAGTGTTACTTGTTATTAAAACTGTATAAAAACCCATTTCATTGGCCGCATTGTCTAAGGCGTCACTATTGAAATAGACTCAACTGCTGTGAGATCGGGGCTCGAATCCCGGTTGGGTGGTTTTCTAATCTCCCTCCACGTTAATGCGGGTGCTAAATTCAGTCTTTTTCTTCCCTAACACATTAGTGCATATACGTAAAGCCCGAGCAGCTAGTAAGACGCAGTGCTAAGATAAATATTAAAACAAACCTGTATAACAAAGAACCTTATCTCGCACTCCCCTACTTCTCACTTTGAATGCTTCAGTTAGAAAACATTGCCAAGCATATTTTTTTTAGCACCGCATCTTATTACCCGTTCAGGCTAATCGCTTATATAATACTAATAACATTAATGGTTTTAGGCATGTGGAGGTTTATATTTTTAGGAAGTTTATCCGCATTTGCATGAAGGGAGAGTGGAAAACTATTTCGTAAAGAACCTCCTCAGTACACCTAACACAAGATTCGAACCTTGATCTCCCCGTCATCAGCAGTCTAGTCTATTGCAAGAGTAGCGCCTTAGACCATGCGGCCAACAAATCACGTGACAAGCTTGTTACATTAGGGTAAAAGAACAAAGAAAATATTCGGTGATGGGAGGTTGTTTGTGGTTTTAATCCACCCTGGTGTACTGATGTGGTATTTCCTAAATAATTATTCACCCTAACCTCTTTCCTAGTATATGCAAAAACATTCACTGCCTCTACATTTTCATCCTTGTTCTTAACCCAAATATGCGACTGGTCCGGACTACTAGTAATATTCAGTGCATGGAAAACTAAAAAAAAATATATAATAGACAAATCTTCTTGAGTTTCACTTTGTTTTTAACAAATGGGCTGATCTCAATCTTGAATGTTCGAATCTAAGTGTACTTAGGTGCTCCAATAAATTTAGGTCCAACAATTCCTTGTTTAATGTGGATGACTACGACGTCAGGACGAGTATTCATGCATGAAGAGAAAACTATGCACTTTCTTGGGCCTTTGAGGATCCAATGGTAAATCATATTCAAATAAAGATTAGAACACTAGAAGAAACTAGAGGAATGGTTTGATGTGTAAGAGTCACTAGCTCTCAATTATTGGGAGCGGGGGTGGCGTATGAACCTATTTCTTTAAATTAGAATTATTTTATATCAAATGACTAACATTAATAATAGAATATGATAAAAAAAAATCCATCGCGTGGGCCTGCAAGAAAGCTGCACTGACCGAGCGACCGCCGCCTTTAGCAAAGAAAATGCCAAAATTTGTGGACAGAGGGTGTTCCCTCTAGCTTTTAATCTAAATTTTCTAAATAGGAGCTGCCACTTCTTTGTTAAAGTAGCTACTCATTTGTCATTAATCATTTGTCCTATTGGTTCACAAATACATTTCTGAATTTCCGGCTATTGAACCCCGAACTTTTGGATCTGTAGCCAGAAATTAGGACCAATAGATCACAGAGGTTTTCTGAATAACATGGTAGTGGAATTAGTTGAATAAGCCTTATAAAAATGATTCCTTAAAAATTTATGCATGGCTCCAAACGTGGACTTTAAATTTTCTCACTAAAATCATCCACTCTCTTACTGCCTACTAATATTGTCCAATTTTATCAGAGGAGGGGGCATGGTTCTTCTTCCCTCCTCCCACTAAAACTCCCCACCTCCCACTAAAACGCCCGTGGCATAGAGATTTCTATACTCAGTAAGACGCAAATATTACTAGCCCAGGAAATTTAATTTGATGCATTGGTGAGATATGACCTTTTAGAAATTACTACCAGATAGCCTACTTACACCGTAAGGCACCCCCTTTCACTAAATTTAGAAAACTTATAACCCGCCTCGGTGGCGTAGTTTGCTAAAGTGCTAGTCGTGTTGAGCTCGACTGCTGAGGACGGGAAGATCGTGGCTCGAATCTTGGTCGGATGAACTGGGGGAGGTTTTTCCTAAATGGTTTTCCCCCTCCCCTCCACGCAAATGCGGGTTCACTTCCTCTAAATTCAACCTTCCCAATTCCTAACCCAGTAGCGTAGTTAGTACTTAAATGTATTACCCGAATGGGTAGTAAGACGTGGTGCTAAATATAAAAACCTTTTATATACCATTTTGTTACTTTAAAAACTGTATTTTTTTCTTTTTAAAAATAAATAGAACGGGACTCACTCAAAAACTACTACCTTCCCTGGATAAAAAGTGGTGTGCAGCAGTGGAGGAAATGGCTATATCGTGCTTGGTGGATCATTTAAAAATGTCACTCATACGCAGTCCAGAGTAGTTTCAATCAGGCTTGTGTCCAGCCTTATTTGTTGAAGCGTTTGTTTTGCGTCCCATTTAGAGATGGTCTAGAGTGATTGCAGAGTACGTTTACATTGTTTGAAATGCCGATTTCATATTTAAAACAATATATTTTCCCTTGTTTTAAACTGATACATACTTATGGTAACACTGGATACTAGCACAGCTAGAAACTCTCAATATATTTTGATTGCTTTCATACGTAATTAAGCACAATAATATACTATGTCTATTTGCATAATTCATTATGAAACACGTTTACTATTTATTTATAACTAATGTGTTATTTTCTATTTTGTAGATATAACTTATTATTTCCTTTGTTGTAGTTACATAAATTTTAAATGTTGTTTAGTTTAAATTCCAACCATAATCTATTTGATTTTCCGAGTTCAAAATTTAGACAGTTTATTTTAATGGTTCACAAGAAACCTTTGACCCTTGTTATAAGGGGTGTGAGTGATTATTCAAAAGTTGTTTTCTTTGAAGTTGAATATTTATAAAGAAACACGGGTACTGTACCGCGACACATTTTATAGTCAAACAGCTTCTGGATTAGCTTTCATATAGCCTAATACAACATTCTCAAGGTTATATCGCAGCAGTTTATGTGATGTTGAAGTTTATCTCTTTTGTCCCGTTAAAACTGGTTAAAAGTCACATTTAAATAATATAATAGCTCCCTTCATTAACGACAACGACATGGGACTGACGGCTTTAATTACCCTCCAAAGAAAGTTGTGCAACGGATCATAATCACTCCAGAAAAAATCATCGAACCCGGCTGGGTTTGAACCCATGAACAACTGGTCTTGTGGCGAGCACTTTACCTCAACACCACCGGGGTCGACTCTTAAATTAATTCAAAATTATTTTTCAATGGGTGTTTATTTTAAAAAAATTTTTTAATCCTAATCATCGGTGGACACGTGGCAACAAACTTAGACCTATCTGATCAAGTTTTCCAGTGACGAGGATGTCAAGGTCCAAATCTCAGTAATATGTACCCTTTTTTCAATATCATTTGCCAAGAAAATGTGGGTACACTTCATCTATGTTCTACCTTTATGACGCTTACGTAATTATTGCTTATTCGGATGTACTGTTAGAAAATATTCTTATAATTCTTTCTTAGTGATGTATCTAATAGGAAAAGGATATATATGTACAATTTTGAACACCTTTTTTTATAGATCCTTGAATTTATATATCCGTTTCTAATAATAGTATTTAAATATAAATATATATTGACTTATTTAATACTGCGTCTTACAACCTGTTCAGGTTCTGCGTATATGTGATAATTATGCTAATGAGTAAGGGATGGGGAAGGTTGAATTTAGAGGAAGTCTACACTCATTTTCTTGGAGGTAGAGTGGAAAACAATTTGGTAAAGCCACCCTCAGTACACTTGACCTGGGATTTGAACCCCGATAACCCTGTCGTCGGCAGTCTGGTCTATTGCGAGAGTGACGTTTTAGACCACACGGCCACTGAAGCAGGCTATGTTTATTTGGGAGGGGGTTTAACCAGTCTACTTAGACAAATATATAAATGGTACGACACAATAGCACAAACTTTCTCATATTGTGTAGTATGGCTTCAAGGATAAAGTGGGTGACCTGGTGGTCTAGAGGTAAGGTGTCAGACTTCTGTGCTGGTGGCCGGAGTTCAATCCTCGGTCCCGGCACAGATTTATCTGATTACCAAACCCTTCCTTCACCTCTGACAAGACATCTTGTGAATGTGGGGAATGCCAGGCCTCTACCGTGGTTCGGATTCCACGTTAAACTGTAGGTCCTTCATTTAATCTCACAATCACCCTACAATTACACATTAGCGTAAGTGCGTATAACCCGAACGGGTAGCAAGACGCGGTGCTAATAATAATACTAATTCGAGGATAAATTTCAAAACCGTGGTTTGAACAAACAACCCTTAAGTATTTTTTTCACACAAAAACAACCACAATAATCACTCCTAATATATACATTTTAAACCAAATTGTTTAAATGTATTCAACAAGCTTTAAATTTTCAAAATAAATTATTTGTAAAATACCCTAAAATAATTTGTTAGTTGTAAAAATAAAAACGTATTCTTATTTATAATGAAACACTATTCCCAGATTAACATTTTGAATTCAATTTTCGAAGTCTATTTCCAAAAAGTTCAAATTTTCTAATACTTTCGGAAGTAAATTAATTAATTTATTTATAATTAAAAATGCGTTATTATTGATAATGTAAAATAGTCACCCGATACCAATTTTGGGCCAAATCACTAAAGTCACTTTTTAAAATATTCAAATTAAAAAAGTCATCAGAAAACTACCCAAAAGATATTTTCCCACAAAAAAAAGTATACAGCTTAATTTGCCATGTTCCTGTCAAAAACTCTCCAGATATACATTTTTAGTTAAATCGTGAAAGCCATTTTCAAAATGAATAGAAATTTCAAAAATCACTCATCAGCGAACAACCCTTTATAAAATTTTTACCCGAAACCAAGTATACAGTGTTATTTTTTTTTATGTAAAATTACTCCTAAGATACCCAATTGGGACCAAATCGTTAGAGCCATTTGTAAAATATTTTTAGTTTTTTAAAAATCAGTAAACTGCCGATAAATGAGTTTTCAGCCCAAAAACCAATTATATATTCCATTCACCGTAGGAATTGACTTCTGAAAGGCCTTTTTTCCTACCATAAATCTACTATATAGTAGGATATTGGTAGGAAAAAATACCTTTCAGAGAGTAATTCCTACGGTGAATGGAATATACAGTTATATTTATCATATCAAACAAATCCTATACAACCATTTTAAACAAAATAGTTAGATCCATTTTCAATAAATTAGAAATTCAATTAAAATTACTCATCAATAAACTAGCCTCATAATAAGGGATAGAATAGACAAAACATATAAATATCAAGTTAGAACAAAATCCATCAAACCGTTTTGGATTTGTGACCAAGGACAGACACACAGACAAACATAATTCTAAAATCCACTTTTTGGGCTCATTTTAACATAAAACATAAAGATTCGTCATAATCTCGAGATAGATTTTTTCACGATCGTAATACGTTCTCTTGATACTAGAAAGTAAAAACAGTTTATCAACATATTCTTTCAAAATAGGCAGAATTAAAAATTGTTATTCGTAGTGCGTAGATAAATCTTTAGGGAAGTCAAATGAAAACCCTAGAAACGTAAGATTATGGATAGATAATATTTTCAGTGTCTTTTAAACGGGGATACTTGGAGAAAAAATTTAGAAAAAGGCTCTTTTCCAGATGAAAAGTGGTAGTATATATTATTTAGTTACTAAAATAGCCTGTACTAATTTCAAAAATATTCAACATTTACGTATCATAATTATATTCAAAGCGGATTTTATATCGTTATAATTGACGCTTATCTTAAATAAGAGAACCAAATTAAAGGGTAGAAAGTACCATCACCAGTGTTATTATTATTATTAGCACCACGTATTACTACCCGTTAGCATTATACGCACTTACGCTAATGTGTAATGGTAGGGTGATTGTGAGATGAAATGGAGGACCTACAGTTAAACGTGGAATCCGAACCACGGCGGAGGCCTGGCATTCCCCACTTTCACAAGTTGTGATAAATACACGTATTTACAGAGGTGAAGGAAGGGTTTATCAATCAGATAAATCTGCTCTGGGACCGGGGATTGAACCCCAGACCCCCAGCACAGAAGTCTGACACCTTACCCCTAGACCACCAGGTCACCACCACTTGTGTTAATAACATTACTATCTTATCAGCGATGAAGACGGTATCTTAGAGAAATTACACCCACATAGGCGTGGAGGGGAGGCTAGAAAATATTCACTGCTAAACCACATGAGAATAATCACCTCTAATACACCCAGACAAGACTCGAACCTCAATGTCCCCGTTCCCAGCAATACCATCTAATGCAAGCTTGACTTCTCTGACCATGTGCCCATCGGTGTGGAGGATAAAAGTAAGCTCGTAAATTTTTAGTTATAAAAATGAATAAAATTTAATAGAAAAAAGCTTTGAACTATGTATTATTCTCGAAAATGACAAAAACTCACTTGAGTGAAGGTCAAAGCTCAAATTCAAGCCGGATTTACTAGTTCTGGGTTTTTTTTTTCATAAAAGGTTTCCCAATGCCACTACTCGCAAATGCAGGTACAGTTCCTCTAAACACTTTACCTTCCTCATGACTACTACATTAGTGTAAATATTCCAATATCTCGGAGGGGTAGCTAGCAACGATGAGAAAATAAGCCCCCGTTGTTTGTCCTAATATACAAATCGATTATTTGCATGGCACGCGTTAAAATTTGGTGTTTTTTATTATCTTGGGCTGAATTGTTTGTTGTCGACCTCAGTGGTTTTGGGGAATAGTGTTCGCCTCAGGACCCGAAGTACGTGGTTTCAATCCCTACCGGGGTCGACGGATTTTTCTCGAGAGATAAAAATATGCAGCACAACTTCCTTCGGGGAGGGAAGTAAGGCTGTCGGTCTCATGTCGATTGTGGACTGTCAAATAACCCTGGAAGGTGTGAAAATACCTTTCTAGCACAATTGGTAGGGCCTTTTGCTCTCACTCAAAGAAATTCTCTTGTGCTAGTATAATCATTCGGTTAAGAAAGTACACGTTAAATACCTCAGTTACATAAAAATAATATAGACCTAATAAAATGTTTGTTTGTTGCAGTGCTTAAGTTATTTCAAATTTTGTTAGTGTTGTACCAAAGTCAATTTTTAAATGCAAAACGAAGTTTTAAACATGTGAAGCAAAGTTGAAGATAAGGTTTTGTTTGCTGTCACGTAACAGTGGATGTGAGACGTGGTGGTGTCTTACCTAACATGACGGAAATCTAGGATGTTTGAAAACATGGTGCTAAGGAAGATATTTGGTCCAAAAAGGGATGAGGATACTGAGGAGCTACATATCCTGTTTTCATCACAATACATTGTTAGGATAATCAAGTCTCGTAGATTACGGTGGGCAGGACATGCAGTGCGAATGGGAGAATCTAGAACCTTGATCAGGGTACTGACTGGCCAACCCAATGGGAAGAGACCATTAGGAGGACCTAGACGCAGATGGGAGGATAACATTATAATGGGTCTGAAAGAAATAGGGTGTAATGAGGTGGACTGGATAGAACTAGCTTAAGATAGAGATGGGTGGAGTACATGTGTAAGTTCATCAATGAACTTTCGAGTCCCTAACGCCATAGAGTAAGTAACGAAGTCACCTAACACTATTTTTAATTTTTAACTATTATTAAGTGTATCTAGGTCGAAATAAAGTCCCGTAGAAAAAAATTAAACAAAGCACACTATATTATTTTCCTAATTTGTCTATTCTTACATGATAAATGTAATCTAATCACCAGTTGGTGTTAAATGACTGTTTGGTTGCTGCCCTAAAAATTATAATATACAATTCATTCACGAGCTAAGTTTACCTGGATGACAGCTTGAAATGTTACTAGAAGTAATCTCTAATATATCACTACGCCAACAGCTGGCATCTATAAGTTTGGATGACTGTAATAAAAACGGGTGGTAATATATTAATGTGATAGTTAACCACGGTAATTTAGGCCAATATTATTTATATATTTATTTGAGGATGGACACAAAGTTTATTTATAGTTTTATTCCACTTAAAAAAAATTCGCACCACTTTCACAAAAACTTCTAACGAACATAACTTCAAAATGGCGACTGGAGAATTTGAACCATATGGTTGAACATGACGGTAAACAAGTTGTTTACAATGATGCAGACACGCAGTTGATGAAAATATTTTATTCAGTTAAATATTTCAAAATAAGATAAAATAATCATAAAATCAATTATTGTATGTACAAAAAATGGTCGGTGACCTGGCGGTCTAGGGGTAAGGTGTCAGACTTCTGTGCTGGCGGCCGGGGTTCAATCCCAGGTCTCGGCACAGATTTATCTGATTACCAAACCCTTCCTTCACCTCTGACAATACATCTTGTGAATGTGGAGAATGCCAGGCCTCCACCGTGGTTCGGATTCCACGTTAAACTGTAGGTCCTCCATTTCATCTCACAATCACCCTACCATTACACATTAGCGTAAGTACGTATAACCCGAACGGGTAGCAAGACGCGGTGCTAATAATAATAATAATAATAATAATAATAATAATAATAATATAAAAAATTACAACAACTTTCTCTTTTCCAAGTAAATACGATGCCTGTATTAAGAGGTATTTATGTGTGCACTATATTACACAAAATAAATAACGTTCCAAAACAAAGTATAAATACTTTTAATTATGTTTAAAATATTGTTTCGAGTTGGATAAAAATAAATTATTAAAAAAAATGAAATAGTATGAGAAAACTTAAGTTTTAGTTATTTTAAATGTAATATATAACAGGTGATTAAAGATATTTACATTTATAACAAAACAGTGATCTTTTACAAGTGTTGGCAACACAAAACCTAAACATATGATTTTCGAGCTGTCATCCAGGTAAAAACCTATCGTGAACAGTCTGTTTTAAAATATATATCATATTCAGTGAAATATTTCAAATCTTTTCACAATAAATTAAAGTTTTTGTCCTACTTTGAAATGTTTTGAAGATGCAAAGCTTATTGTGGGTGAAAGAAATTTGACCTTCAACTTTGACATTTTATGGTTTCGCACTCTCTCAAGTTTTTGTTAGGCTATTTTAAATCTTAAAAAGTAACCCAACTAAACCATTAAATTATTTCCTTTTCGACTCCAAATTAATATAGGATGATTGGTGCTGCACCCAATGGACCACATGATAACGTTACACTACCCATGTTTACGATCCCTTTTGTAGTGTTGCGTCTATTTTAGTGACGGAGATGTAGAACCTAGGAATAGCAACGCAAGGCGCTTGCGCGTCTGTGTGTGTGTGTGTGTGTGTGTGCGTGTGCTGAAGAAAGGTGGGGAGAGGCGATTGAGGGGAAGCAACTTACGTTAAAAGCGGGGGGTGGGTCAAGCGGGGAGGTCACAAGAACGAACGGGTGACGTAACAGCTCAGGTGATGATGGACCGCCAAATAAGTTTATCGTTAAAAAGAAATAGGCAGTCAATTGGGGATGATTGACAATGTCTTTAATATACAAGCTAGGTGGCATATAATGTATTTAATTAGGAAATAATAAGTTCAGCAAAGTTTTAGTCATTTAAATGCCATTTCTAAAATACAAGACTTAAAGAAGACGTAAAAATAAGTAGGCCCTATACAAATGGTATTTATCAAAACCTATTATTATAATTTAACTAACCACTATATAATTGTAATTCTATGCCACAGTGGTATTTATTATGAGAATGACCATTATCACGCCCCAAAACCTCTAGAACAATCTTCAATTGTCTTAAAATCCTTTGTGGAACTCTAGATTTATGTTTTTAACTTTTATTTCAATCTTATCACTATAACTATGGTGTGAAACGTCGTTGAAGACGAGTAAATATAAATTTTTCATTAGTTTTTTTTTTAAATTTAATGTATAAAACTTTGAATGAAAGGTTATTTTGTCCAATAATGGCATATTGTAAAAGCAAACCATTTCTTAAATTATGCTGGGTTTCTGTTCACCTTCAACACGTCTAAGCTTTGATAACATTTCAATATGATAACCGGTCTTCAATTTTATTTTATTTTATCACCGCGTCTTACTACCTGTTCATGTTACATGCATTATTATTATTATTATTAATATTATTATTATTATTGAGTGTTCTGCATTATGACATGTCCATTCCTTTTGTCAGTGAACTTAGACTGCTAATGCACCCTGTCCCCTGCCTCCTAGTTCAGTTCCCAGAATTTCTTCTCTCCTTCATTTCATCCAATATTTGAATCCTCCTTTTTACTAAGCTCTTATTTCCCTCAACCTTTTCTTGTATGACTTCGTAGAGAAGACAGTTCATCTTAAGTAGGTTTCCGATCCACCTTTGTACCTTTGTACCTATGAATCACATCCAAAATGGTTCTTTTCTCATCCATCTTCTTAGGACTTCTTCATTTGTCATCCTGTATGTCCACCTGATCTTTTTTAAAGTTATTCCCCACTACCACTACATTTCAAAGCTATCTATTTTCCATCTTCCTAAGAGTCCAATCTCTGCGCCCTAGAGCACGATGACCCAAATGTAGAATTTCTTCGGTTTCTTTCTCAGTTCCAAACTCAATTTGCTGTTCAGCAGAAACCTATTCTTGTTGAAAGTTTCCTTGGCCGCGCATATATGATAACTACTCTAATGGGGTAGGAATGAGGAAGGAAGCATTTTAGAGGTAATATACTCTTATTTGCATGGAAGGAGAGTGGTATACTTTCTAGGGAGAGAACCACCCTCAGTAGAGCCTACTGTGATTCAAACCCTGATCTACCCGTTATCAGTAGGCCAGTCCAACACGAGAGTGATGCCTTAGACCGTTCGGCCACAAAAGTAGGTGGTCTTCAATTTGTTCACTTCAGCATTGTGAGGGAGGAATAATTACGCGTATATTTGATATGCCTTATTGCAACATGATTTCTCTCTCGGAGTGTACTGGGCACTGCTACTTTGCATCAAGATCTCTCTTTTAATGTGAGTTGGGTACTATTATCTTGCAACATGATATATCTCCCAAAGTGGACTGGGCACTGCTACTGTGCACCACGATCAACCTCCCAAGGTAGATTGGGCCCAATCTTACCTAACCTAATCTTGCTTCCCTTACACTAAGAACTAATTTTACTTCGGACATATTTTATGGATTAGTTAACGTTCAGCTGGATGGCTTATAGGGAATTGTAGTCTGCTGCATTATACTATAAAATTCCTAAACCACCTGTTTTCGATTCCTTCTAGTCGAATCGACGGTGCCCAATCCAACAACCTCTCACATATAAAGTGCCCATTCCACCCCCGCCCCTTCTTACTACCAATCTATTTCTAACTAAACTATTGGGGGCGGAATAAGTAAGGTACAAATTATAAGAAATGTATACGCATTTACATGGAGTTAGATTAAGAAACCATTCAGGAAAACAACACACTCTGCCGTTATTCGTTCTATGACCTTCTTGTCACTGGTTAACCAGACAAGATGAAATGGACTCCTTTGTCCGTGTGTCCACTGGTGTGGGCTAAAAGCAATGGATTGAAAGAAACACTAGAGGCAATTGAGAAGGCATGAATACTTAAGGATAAGGAAAAACATTATATCAACAACGGAATGGTTGATCAAATATTAAAGATTAAAGCCAAAAACCCTCTCGTATTTAATGGACTTATCCTTTGTTGCCCCCCTTAAAAGCTGAAGGATACTTATATAGTGACAAGATTAGGGTAAGGGGGTAAGAAAATAGGCAATCAAGGGTGACAAAACAAATGGCAAATATTATATTACCAACTAAAAGCGCAAAATTATGTTGTCTTTGTTTTGATTATTTATATGAATGGTGTAAACAGTTTTACGCTGTTTTATACAAAAAGTTGTTTGCTACCTAAGCGAATCAAACGAATTAAGACTAAAAAAAAACAACTTATACAGACATTCAACTACTAGAGATAAAATTTATTTGACAGTCTATGGGTATTGAAAGCCTTTAGTGTACGACTGCAGAGAATGTTTTAAAGAAACAAAGTTTATTTATTCCGTTATTTAGGGTCGAGTTCCAAGAAAACGTTCGTTTCTATTATCACATAAACTTGACGCAATCTTTGTCAGACAAATTTTATGACAGGCTTTCTAAAAACTTCCAGAAAATGTTGCAAATGTATTCTGCTTGTATAGAAACTGTGTGTCATTTTGTGTGTGTGTGTAACTTTCCCGTACAAAATTTGATATTCAAACATAGGTTGAGGAACGTTTCATAGGCCTTTGGAAACTATGCTAGGCTTATTATTTTTACCAGGCCTACAACCCTACATGTCACAAACGTTGTCAACTATGCATCGCCTCGTGGGACTTGGATACCGAGATAATGTAGTCTACTCTTAACCAGTTAGGTTGGGGTTTTATGGTGGTAGGATACATGGGTGGAAGGGTTGTTACATTGTGATTTCCAACTCTCTTTCTAGGAGAGTGACAAGTTTACTTACCAAGTACCCATATTCTATCTCCTTCACCTAAAAAAATATGTTTACAATGTTTATAAGCCATGTTTATATATGTTTTGTGATACATTTAAAATCATAGTTTGTTGATTGTTTAGCAAAATATTTATATTACTATTTTGTCAACACCTTTGTTAGGAACTTTTATTAACTAACATCTCCGAAAGTAATGCACCTACAACCGTAATTATTTCAACAATCGTTTTCAAATTCAGTGTAAATTATTTATAAGGTTTTTTGAAATTTCTGTCAGATTTTCATACCTCGCATCAAGGTGAGACTATAAGTTGGTTTTTTCATTATAGCTGAGGTTATGAACCGATTTAGAAAAAAATTAATAATATCGAAAGGGGTTTTAGGATGAAGATTTGCTAATAGTTTATCCAGCATCTTGTATTAATTAACATATTTGAACAACATTCTGAACAAAATTTGGTACACATTTAGGAGTGCAAGGAGTTAAGTTTTCCACTAGCAAAATGAGTTATATATATATACCCCAGTTGGGTTTGACTCCATAAACATCGGATCCTGAGGCAAGCAAGCCTTTTACACCTATACCACCGAGGTCTACTTAAGAATATAACTCAATGAATGACTTTGATGTGATATGAAGTAAAGCCGTCGGTCCCATATAGATTGTGTCACGTAAAAGACCCTGGAAGGTATGTCATAATACCTTTCCCGGCAAAATTGGTATGACCTTTCACTTTCGCTCATAGAAATTCTAGTGTGCTGATTTAATCAGTCAGTTCAGAAAGTGCGCGTTATATAACTCAAATAAATAAATATTCTTAAACACTCTTTTATTGCGATTTTTCTCAAATTTGATACTTATATAAGGGGTGAAATATGAAAAGTTTTTTATTAAGAAAAAAGAATCTACATCTCACATCAATGTCGGTCAATTTTATGATTTACAAAATCCACAATTAATGTTATTACTTTATAATTTTATTTCTTAACTCTTTCAATATTACTGTATTAACTCAATATAAATGTCATTTTGACGCTTTGATCTATTAAATGTTGAGCGTTTAGGAATGGGGAGCGATGAAACATGAGATATGATACCTGTTAATTCTCTATGTAGATTTATTTCAGCATCAACTATTTGTACCTATATTTGAGTGCTAAGTTTATTTTAGTTTAGTCCCTTAGAGCTTGGCTTTTCTAAATAATTATAAATTATATCAGGGGTAGCTTTGAAAAACTACTAAAGTAATTTTTCTTAAAGTTAGTTAAAAGCGGTAATTATTTCGATTCTGTGTAGGATTGAGACTCTTTTTGTCAAAACATTTATTCGCATTTTCTTTTTTAGGTGCAGGCATAACAATTATAAATTTAACAAAGATCTTTATTCAAAAGTTATACAATTTAATTTCAAAAATTAAATTTAAGTATATTACGTTAATGTCTTAGGGATGAGTAAGACTGAATTAATATGAAATCTCTTGGTGACCTGGCGGTCTAAGGGTAAGGTGTCAGACTTCTGTGCTGGCGGCCGGGGTTCAATCCTCGGTCCCGGCGCAGATTTATCTGATTACCAAACCCTTCCTTCACCTCTGACAAGACATCTTGTGAATGTAGGGAATGCCAGGCCTCCACCGTGGTTCGGATTCCACGTTAAACTGTAGGTCCTCCATTTCATCTCACAATCACCCTACCATTACACATTAGCGTAAGTGCGTATAACCGGAACGGTTAGTAAGACGCGGTGCTAATAATAATAATAATAATAATAATAATAATAATAATAATAATAATAATAATAATAGTAATAATAATAAAATATGAAATCTACCCACATGTGCGTGGAGGGAGAGTGAAAAAAATCTAGGAAAATCACCTTCAGTACACCCGATTGAGATTAGAATCCCAATCTCCTCGTCAATGGTATGTCAGTCTATTGCAAGAGTGACGCCTTAGAGAAAGACCATGCAGCCACCGAAGCGGGTAAATTTAAATAGAGTACTTAAGCCTACTAACAGTACAGGTAATCTATGTATATACATCTGCAAAACAAACCAACTATCCTTTAACTATTGGGAAATTTATTAACCTGGGTACGCTTAAGCTACAGCCTTATGTAATAAATTTAAAAAATATATAGACCTAAAGATTTTATTCTTTGCATAAATTCACAGTCCTCTTCCTCGTAAAATTGTGTTGGTCTGGTAATTGGATTAAAACTAAATTAATGATCTTTGTAAACATGTGAAGTAAAAGAATAAGAAATATGCTATACACACATATATGTGTGTGTGTGAATATATCAGTACATCTAGTACGCCACTAAGCAATACACGTATCATCATTAGGAAGTCCTCGGGATGCCAAGAGCAGAGAGAGGAGAAGCTAGTCCAATAATTCATTTATCACAAACATCGAAAATTGGTGCGGAAGGGGGAAGGTTTCCCACGTAAAGAAGGGAGTGGGCTTTTCCACACTCTTAGGGGTTGGTCTGCGAGATCGTTTGGACTACTAAAACTGTTATAGGACGGGAGAGATCAGTGAGACTCCCGCTCGTAAGAGGGATGAGACCAAAGTCACGTCGTATTCAGCGCTGCTTCACCGCGATGCATAGTTGAGTGGTGCGTGGTAGGGTGGAAGAGAGGGGGCAGGGGAGGGTGCGAATCATGCAAATCACTCTAATAAATTATATTTCTAGTTTTATGTTAAAACGATGAATTGAACGTTGAAATAGAAGAGAGAAATAACATGGGCTAAAGTGAAAGCTAGCTACAAATCGGAATCTAGACACATATAATGTGAGAAATAAGATCTAGAAGAGGCAGAGGAGGAAAAAATTATGTCCTTACTAGCAAGATGTAATTATTTTGATAATACTCCTATCATTAAATACAATTATTTGGATCGACCAATTGAAAGTGCAAAATTGCAATATGCAATATCTTTTTAGAAAATATATTTTCCTTTTGAAGAAGTTAACCTTTATTTGAGACTACAATAGATAAGGTTTTCTAAATAAGTTCTGACTGTAGTATGTATACCTATTAGATTAACCAGGCAGGAAAACAAGGAAGCCATTTCGAATGAAGTAGTTAAATTGACATGACTATTTTCTCCCAAAGCCATACGTTCTTCTAGCAAAGACCCATATCATATTTGGTAAGGCACCGATACTATAGTCTAGGACAAGTAGCACCGATAGTCTGACTAATACTTTGTGGGAGTATGAGGTATGGGATGGAGAAAGGTTTTTCTTCCTCTCGTGCAAAATCCCTCGTAAAGTGAGAGCTTGGTTTCCTCCCTTCCAATGTCCGTAGCAAGGAACATGGCCAGCCTTTCTCCTGCTCCCCAACCCACTCGCATTATCCTAAAACTCGACAAATCCCTCTCTTTCTCTCTTGTGTAACCTTACCGTTTATCTCCATCTCTCTTACTCTGGTTGAAAAAAAAAACCTTGTTCCCCAACATTGTCCATCCGATAGCGCTCTCGATAGTTTAGGTATAGAGACCATAGAATTATGCAGGACCACCGTAAGTGTTTCTCTGCGTTTGGGTTGATACAGTTTGGAGGTCTCAGGACATTTAAGAAATGTTGGTTTCATATTTTGAACAATGGCTTCATTTATACCTAAACTTTTAGTGGCAACCCCTTACGACTTATGAAATCATTTATTTGTATATTGCTATTGTTTTAAAATGTTCAAACAATGGATTCATGTACTTAACTCACTTTGTCCTCCGGTTTAGTTCCATAATTATGTTTTCTGATACAATTATCTAGCAATAACTAGCTAAAATGTTGTCGTAATATATCAATAAGGTTTTCATGTAACTGTATTTATGTAGGGAGAGGGTAGTCATTTGCTAAAATATTAAACGTACCAAATTTAACTCGACCATTGAAAACTAAAAATAATATTTAATATGGTTTTTCATAACTCACCCTAGTTTTATTTATGGACCAAAGTTGTTTGTGTTTTAATGTTCAGTAGTATTTTATACTGAGATAAAATAACACAAGATTTTCCCTTACCGGTAAGATACATACTATTAAAATATTGAACTTTTGACATAGTGTTACATAATTAATTATTTATTCAACTATTATAATTAAGAATGTCATTTTAACCATTTTTATAAACTAGAGCTGGTGGGCTGAACTTACATTATAAGCAAGACAAATGTAAGTTTTATTATTAATTTGTGGACTGATTGAACTCAGTATACATTTAATAAACAGTATTTGATGAAATACACCATAATTATGTAGGTCATATAAATATCCACAGAATTGATGCGCATTTATTAACTGCCAAATTTAAATTCATTTTAAAATCAGATATTTAATAAATCCTTATTGAAACCCACACCAGTGGTATTGTTGTCTAAGGAGATAAGCTCGCTTGAACTAGAGCAGTTTTTTTTAGTAAAGCGTCTTACTACCTGTTCAGGTTATACGCATATGTACTAACTACGCTGAAAGTCGATTATTATTATTATTATTATTATTATTATTATTATTATTATTATATCTGAGGGATGAGTAAGGTTGAATTTAGAGGAATTGTACCAAAATTTGCTTGGGGGAGGGGAAAAAAAGTAGAAAACCATTTAGGAAAATCCACCCTCAGTACACCCGACCGAAATTTGAACCCCGATCTCCTGGTAGTTGGTAGTCTAGTAAAATTTGAAGCGTGATGCCTTGTACCATTTGGTCACCGAAACGGATCAATAGGAACTAACGTCTCAAATTGTTAAAATAACTAAATAAGTGTGATTAATTCAAACTAAGAATATTTTTGTATATTGGCCTATATTTTAAGTGTGTCAGTTAAATACTACAATTATCTTTTCTTAACGCTATCACATCTCTAGAATTAAACCTAAAATACATAATTTTTTATTTACTTCATTATCCATAATTTAAAGAATATTTTAATAACCCTTAAAAATACCTTCGGTAAAATTTTACATTGATTTTCATCTCATAAGGTGATTTATTTTAGTTAGAAATGTAAGTAACCGTCTCTTAATCAAAGCTGCACAACTCTTAAGCTTGATTAACACGTTAGCCGAAAAATAGAAAGCAGAATCTGTGCAGTAATTCACAACTTTATGTTGACCCATAATGCATTGCAACGCTATAAAACAGCTGATTATCAACATATATTATTTCATAGTGGATAAACATGTAGTTTAGATCATTCTTTCGATGGATGTTTTCAAATTATAACGCTGTGTCGTGGCACAATCCAATACATAGATATACACGCTTTACATTAACGAGTAATTTCAAATCTCCTCACAAAGGCCAACCAAGCTGTCTACTTGCTTCTGGCTGTACTGCGCATGCGTTGACAAACGCGCATGCGCACTGATTTGAGATGATTGGTTCTCCTGTGCCAAACATCTCAGGCAGAGCAGACGAAGTAGAGAATAGTTGAAATTCAGCAGAACAGCTCGCGTCTGATCTCCTGGTAGTTGGTAGTCTAGTAAAATTTGAAGCGTGATGCCTTGTACCATTTGGTCACCGAAACGGATCAATAGGAACTAACGTCTCAAATTGTTAAAATAACTAAATAAGTGTGATTAATTCAAACTAAGAATATTTTTGTATATTGGCCTATATTTTAAGTGTGTCAGTTAAATACTACAATTATCTTTTCTTAACGCTATCACATCTCTAGAATTAAACCTAAAATACATAATTTTTTATTTACTTCATTATCCATAATTTAAAGAATATTTTAATAACCCTTAAAAATACCTTCGGTAAAATTTTACATTGATTTTCATCTCATAAGGTGATTTATTTTAGTTAGAAATGTAAGTAACCGTCTCTTAATCAAAGCTGCACAACTCTTAAGCTTGATTAACACGTTAGCCGAAAAATAGAAAGCAGAATCTGTGCAGTAATTCACAACTTTATGTTGACCCATAATGCATTGCAACGCTATAAAACAGCTGATTATCAACATATATTATTTCATAGTGGATAAACATGTAGTTTAGATCATTCTTTCGATGGATGTTTTCAAATTATAACGCTGTGTCGTGGCACAATCCAATACATAGATATACACGCTTTACATTAACGAGTAATTTCAAATCTCCTCACAAAGGCCAACCAAGCTGTCTACTTGCTTCTGGCTGTACTGCGCATGCGTTGACAAACGCGCATGCGCACTGATTTGAGATGATTGGTTCTCCTGTGCCAAACATCTCAGGCAGAGCAGACGAAGTAGAGAATAGTTGAAATTCAGCAGAACAGCTCGCGTCGATTAAATGGAAATCTTGTGACTGGCTTAGAGCTCGTCACGTGACCACGTTTCTGTTCTGTGATAGTTTCTCTGCGAACGTGTGAATCCACAGTAAAATATCCAAAAGTATAACACAAGTACTTGTGACCGTTCCGGCCCACAGTTAAGGTTTTGTCATTACCTTGTCCCAATATTTTTTATATCACCGCGTCTTACTACGTGTTCAGGTTGTACGCATTTAAGATAGTTACTATGATGTTGCAGGAATGAGGAAGGAAGCATTTTAGAGGTAATCTACCCACATTTGCGTGTGAGGAGAGTGGGAAATCATTTAAGAAAAGCCAACTTCAGTAAACTCGACCGGGATTCAAACCCTGATCTACCCGTCATCAGCAGGCCAGTCTAAGACTAGAGAGAAGCCTTACACCAGGTTTCCCCAATTATTTTTGATGGAGGTCCGTTTTAAAAACTTTACATAATTTCGTGGTCAAGCAAAACTTTAACAGTGACTCAAATTCAAGCCCAATAGGACTATACTAATTCAAAAACGTGAATTTCTTTAATTTTATTTTACTCATTTATTATTGCTGGCCTTCCATGTTTACTAGCCGCCCACCACCGAAATAGTATCATTTCTTCTGTTTGTTGCTATCTAGTCAAGGTCTTTAAAAATGTATCTGCGGTCCGGATGTGGACCGCAGTTCACCATTTGGTTACTACTGCCTCAGACCATTCAACCACTGAAGCGGGTTACCATTAATCCATTTACTGTGTAACCTTATGGTCTAATGTACACGCGCTTGTTGGGGAAATAAATGAAATAAAATTGATTGACTTGCCTTAAAAATATTACTTTAATTTCTCACAAAATATGGCAAAATAGTAGAATTTCATATGAGCATATTTTTATGTTAAGTACAAGTATTGTATGCTGGTGGCCGGGGTTCAATCCTCGGTCCCGGCAAAGATTTATCTGATTACCAAACCCTTCCTTCACCTCTGACAAGACATCTTATGAATGTGAGGAATGCCAGGCCTCCACCGTGGTTCGGATTCCACGTTAAACTGTAGGTCCTTCATTTCATCTCACAATCACCCTATACACATTAGCGTAAGTGCGTATAACCCGAACGGGTAATAAGATGCGGTGCTAATAATAATAATAATAATAATAATAGTAATACAATAATAATACAAGTATTGGGGAACTTGGGGAGATCCGTTACACGAAATGTTATCAGTCAATTCTTCATAATCTGTAAACATATTTGTGACGTATCTCCTTATAATGTATTATAAGAAGTTAGTGACATATAAGTGATAAGTATTGGGGAACTTGGGGAGATCCGTTACACGAAATGTTATCAGTCAATTCCTCATAATCTGTAAACATATTTGTGACGTATCTCCTTATAATGTCTTATAAGAAGTTAGTGACATATAAGTGAACCTTCTTTTAACGTTTTTTGTGTACTTCAAAGCTCTTCATCAACCATTACTGTTCTGTGGTTTTTCCCAATAATAAACACTAGAAATGACTAATTTTAATTTAAAATTAAAATTTATTGCAACCATCGAATCACATTTTATGACTGAAAGAAAAGTACTTAGTGGGCTGCAAGTTATCTCCTAGTGTGCAGCAAGCGTACCGCGGGGCCTTCTATTGTACAGTACATCAAATGGACGCGTGGTACGTGCTCTCTCAAAGCTATCAATAATCTCAGAAACGGGGGTGTCTCATTATCAGATTAATTCTCATATAGATGAGCATGCGGACTAAACGTCAAAGCCACAATCGTCTGGTCTGTTTTGCCGGTGATTGGTTGGAGCTCGACTTCTTCCCGGTTGTAGTGAGAGTTTTATGCTAAATGGTTTTCTACCCTCCCTCGACAAACATGTGGGTACATTTCCTCTAAACTATACCTTCCTCATACTTACTCCATAATCGTGACTAAAATTCGTAGAGATAAGATGGGTGGATAGTAAGACTTAGTAGAAGGAAAATAAAAGAATCATATTTATAGAATGTTGAGATAATTCGAAGTCTTAATTTAAATTACACCCTCACACGTCAACTTAGACACATGCCTTAAATAAGGACCATAATCAAACCACATACTGAGCTCAGTGAGAACCTAAATAAGCTTAGTGGAAGATTGAATATGTTGAGCTAAAGCAGCTCAAATTCGATTCTGGCGCCTACATTAAGTTTTAAATATACTGGATAGATATTTATACATAATTTATTCTATTCATTCATGAAAAAAACATCATTTATCTTCTTCTCTTTTGTATCATGTCAATTAATATAATCACATTCTTAATTTTTCAGGAAACAATCGCATTATTTTTGTTAAGTAGTCTATATTTAATCGGTTTTATTATGTATCGTAAACGATTTTATGAGAAACCACTAGTATGATAATCTTTTTCCTTGATGTATATGCCAAGAAGAGACTATTTGAAGGTATTCAAAGATATTATAGTGTCTTATTAATTTAATTACTATTTAATAAGGCTATGAAATGTAATTTATTTTAGCTGCGAAGTAAAACAGAAGATGGTTGTAATAAAATTTGAATGTGTTTAACAATAGTAATGGCTTGTTTTAAGATTCCTTTTTTATGTATTGGTTTCATCACGTTTTACAACCCGTTCGGATTATCCGTATACCCATGGGTTATGGGTGAGAAAGTTGGAATCTATAGGAAATGATCTCACATTTCCATGGAAGGAGAGTGGGAAACCCTTTAGCTGAATCCATACATACACCCGGACAGGATTTGAGTCCTGAACTCCCGGTCACCGACACACCAGACAAGACGAACTTGGCGTTTAGTCCGCCCTTCGATTCAGGCTTATATATTTAATCTGTCTAGAATGACATGGAAACAAACACTATTTACTTGCATGTTTTATTCAGGTGGTAGTTTAGGGAACGTGAATTAATAGTAAAACATTTTTTTGTATAAAATAAATAAAATTTCTCTAATAGAAACATAGAGTTTAATTTTCTACACATGGTGATGACAACAGTTCTTGAATATCTTTAGGGGTGTCGTGGAATTTTATGACAACTGTTTCATTTCATTTAAAAGTTTATCATCTGATACCGCTATGCCCATGACAGATATTCAGGAACTGTTGTTATCAACATGTGAAGAAAATTAAAATCTCTGTTTGTACTGGAGTGATATTTTATTTATTTTGGCCAAAAAATGTTTTGCCATAAGAACTGCAAAACCATTGGCCTTTTCTCGCGTCCCCTTCCATCCCACATTAAGGGTAGTTAATCCCTCCTCAAAAATCCAGGTATGTTTTCTTTGAATTATACTTTTGTTATCCCTGCTCAATTACTTTTATTACCCGCTTCAGTGGTCGCATGGTCAAAGGCGCTACTCTCGCAGTAGACTAAACTGCCGATGACGGGAGATCGAGGTTTGAATCTCGTTTGGGTGTACTGAGAGGTTTTTTCCTCCACGCAAATTCAGGTACACTTACCCTAAATATAACCTTCCTCGTCCCTAAAACTACTAACGTAATTACTATTTAAGCGTACAGCCCGAACGAGTAGTAAGACACGGTGCTCAAAAAAATACTGCATTTAAATTCTGTCACCCATAAACCATGAAACGTTTTTTTCTTACCTTTATTCGACATATCCCCATACACAAACTTATGTAATAACAAGTAGACATTTAGCAGGCCCCTCCGTTAATATGTGTTACGCAACTTTTAACATCAAGAATGAATGTCATTATTTCATAGGGAAGCTTTTATAACACTACAAATGGGACTCAGATTTAATATTACTCGGAATCAATTTTAAATCCTGAATAAAGATTATTTTAAATAATTTTATATCAGTACTTTAAAATTTGTATATATAAGCAACTAGCACAAGAACCCAGCATTGTCCATTGCGTGGTTACCCCTTGCTGCACTTTACTTTGCTTGAAACAGACATAAAAAAAATCTCATCTTATTTCTTCCAACCCAGTATTTAATTAATTCAAATTTTAAAATGCCAGTTTTGATATGAGTATGTTCTTGCACAAGGTCTACTAATTTTTTAATTGCAGACCTCAGCGTGAGATAGATATCACGCAATACTCATTATAGACAAACACACACAGATATACAATATCTTAATTTTATTTATATAGAAATATTATTTTTCTTTTTTTAAATTCAAATATAAGCTCGGTGTTACGTAACACTGTGATGTACCCAACCTTCCCTCATATAACACCATGTAGACACTAGAGCTCCCCTCCTTCCCCTTCTCAACAGAGTTACGTGGTTTTTAGATTTCACCTAAGATGCAGCGATTTATTTTTACACATGCACAGGGAGAACCACTTCAATAAAGCATAAAAATCCGATTCATGATCCGTAGAAATTTGAATTTCACGAGTAGCCAACTTCCTATCAATGTACTTCCCCTTATTTTAGCTATCTCTTTCAAAACTAGAATATGCCATGCCCCTACGTTTCACTTTACTATATATTTTCGCCGTTGGTCTTAGCTTTTCTTGGCTCGGCTTCTATTTTAAGAGGCGAGCGAGGTAGCAGGAGATGTTCCGAGTGCATCAGTTATCTTCTACGACATCTGCTCTGCTCTTTCACTGTCACTGAGGAGACGCTATTTCTTCTGTAGACCTGATTCTCTTTACATCTCTTCGACTTCTTTAAAATGGAGACTTTACAGACACCTTTACCAATAGACGAGGGTTTATTTGTGCCCATCGTTGTAGACATGCCCAACTACTTCCCCCAAATAATCCTTTAGTGTAGAGGTTGCGTTATGTATCTGGAACCTTAATTTCTAGATCCCTTCCGCTGAAGAAATGCCAACCAAATGTTTATAAACCTATCGTTTGAGACTAAACTAACGATATTTTCAATGAGGAGTTTTAAGATATTATTTCAACTCTATCATATTTCATTCTAAGTTAAGATATCCGACACATTAAGGTCCCGGGTTTGATTCTCGGCATTACTGAAAATCTATCATTATTAAAACTATAAGTTTACCCTTTCACATTTATAAATTGACGAGCGGAAACTGGATGTTGTGCCTGTACTTGTCTTAAGATAGATTATAGGGCCTATAAAGCTACGACAGTCTTAGCAAGCCGGTACTGGAGAAATAATGACCCTGATAAAAACCTGATCCAGGCCATTGGCTGGAAACCCTAAGGTACAGTACGTAAAGTAAATTATTAGTTTAAGTTATCTCTAAAATTTATTATTCTTATATCCATAAAACTGGCCATACACTAAAACATCTTCCAAGAAATATATTTGGGTAAATTACCAACTGTCGTTACCTATATATAGTAAGCTGTAACAATTTTTGTGTTCTAAGGAATCTGATTTAGTTTGTACATGTGTGAGGAAATGGTACGATTAAAATTTAAACGGTTGGGGGCAGTTAATATTTAATTCATATTCGCTGAACTTGGACAACATTTCCTGGAATACTTATTTCATATTTCAGTTTTACTTTCATTTGGTAAAGGTCAAACATATGGCGATGAAAAAATATATATGTATATAGTATCAAGAGTGCCGATATATATTATCCAAGGATAAGGTTCTCTAACTCACTTCCTGCTGAAACCGTAATAATAAGTTCAAATAATGTTATCAAATGTTATATCCCATTAATGATTCTTATATGTTCTCTAATTTTCATGGTACGGTTTAACTTATATATACCTCTAAGCTAATGGTTATAACATACCATCATTGGAACAAGTTCATGCATAGAAGCTTATTTTCTAAAGTAATCAAATTAAAAAATCAAACCTAGTCTCACAAACTTTGAAGGAGCTTATTTATAATAGACTTTTAATATGTTTATCTCAGAACATATGAGTGCTTCAAAGGGAAAGTACAAATTTGGAGGTGACCTGGCGGTCTAGGGGTAAGGTGTCAGACTTCTGTGCTGGCGGCCGGGGTTCAATCCTCGGTCCCAGCACAGATTTATCTGATTACCAAACCCTTCCATCACCTCTGACAATACACCTTGTGAATGTGGGGAAGGCCAGGCCTCCACCGTGGTTCGGATTCCACGTTAAACTGTAGGTCCTTCATTTCATCTCACAATCACCCTACCATTACACATTAGCGTAAGTGCGTATAACCCGAATGGGTAGTAAGACGCGGTGATAATAATAATAATAATAATAATAATACAAATTTGGATGAAAAATTGAAATTATTATCTATCTAAACGATATGCAATTCTTTTTTGTTCAGTTTAATATCACTGTCATGAATACAAGTGACTTAGGTACGTCCTAATGAGGCGTATAGTTGGCAAGCTTAACAACAAGGACGCAGACATTTTATTTAGCAAATATTTAAAGGAAATAAATCCAATTTCACAACTATACACTTTAAGACTTTCCTTGGAACTCAAAACAAGGAGCCTTAGATAGGTAGACAGATGCGATGTATACGTAAACTCGCTTTGCCCAAACCTCCAGGTTTTTTTTTTTTCAATTGGATATAAACTAATGCAATTCCAGAGCCATTTATTGATAGCTCTTGCCGTTTAGCCACAAGAGACGTCCAAAGAAAGGTCCACATCGACTTTAAAGTTGCTCCGACATTTTGAATTTTTTTTCAGGGGTTAAAAGTTAATTTTTTTAACTTTTCGGAATTTTTCTGTCGGTTACAGGCTAGAAGCTATAAGTTTGCCAAATTTCAAGTTTCTATCTCATCTGGAAGTGGGTAAACATTAATGTCATTGAGTGAGTCAGCAATGTGGCTTTATAGTAGTATATATGTCAACTTATTTCGTTTACACGCGAACAAAACGTTGAACTCGTCTAGTTTCATTTGCCAGTAACAGAAAGGTCAGGGTTCGTATATCAGTTGGGTGAACTGAGTGTGGTTGTTCTTTAAGGGTTTTTACACCTTCAGGTATATTTTCTTTACACTATTCCACCCTCATTCACACCTAATGTATGTGATTAAACACGCTTAGCCCGGACATGGTTGAATAGAAAAAAAAATTGAACAAATGTTTGTTATGTGCACTAGATGATGAGAAATTTTACACTTTGAGATACAATAGCTAAGGATTGCATTGATTCGTTTAGTTCAATGAAACTTGTTCATTGTTAATACTATCCCCTAAGTGCAAGAATATTTTTCAGATTATAGTAACATTCTGTAATAAATAAATTATTTTATATTTTCATATTTCATACCGGAGTGTTTTTAAATCATAATTAAACGCACAACTTTGAATACATATAACCTTGGTTTACCTTGTAAGGTAGCAAGCTTAGATTATATTATTTCACTATGGTAAAGCTTATAATGTAATTATTCAAGGTCAGACTGCTACCTTTCAGGACAGATGGAGTGTAAACAGCCATATTATCGCATGACCTTAAAACTGGGGCCGGGAGCTGGATATTGTGTATTTTCTAGATTTAATTTAGTTTATAAGTCACATACTGATATAATCATTTGGTTAAGGAAGTGCTCGTTAAATGAGACCTTAAATACAAAATAAAATGATGAAAGAATTATCATAAAGCTAATTTCTGGCGATTAAAAAAAACTTCACTGTCCTTGTCTTACTGGCAGGCACCTTCATCAAGACTTGAAGTAGTAAATGTTATAAAAGTTAAACTTTTGAACGTTCTCTTGGTCCTTAGAATGACATATGATCTTTAGGACATGTCACTGCGCGGCTCTTTATCTTATTTAAAAATTAACATACTCCTTGGCCGGTCAGGTGCAAGTGTGATAACGAAAAATATATCAATGTAAATCAAGTGTGTAATACATTTAACAAAGGAAAATTAAATACATCTATGTGCATCTAAAACTATTGAATATTAAAAATAACGTCACCCAAGTACTAAGATTAATCAAGCGATAAATTTCAAGAAAAACTACATTGACCGTCTAAGGGCACGAACAAGTTACCTCTAAGTTTTGGATCTCACGACCTGTAAAACTACCCACGCTCCAGATTTCGTTCACCACAACATATCACCGTAAATAGAAGAAATCCGAAGACTCCTGAATCGGAATGTTAAGTAGTATCGCGTTACTAAACAAATCAGCACAATAGTAGGCTACTAGTGTTATGTGAACAGAAGACCTCGCTCCTTCCATTCTAAACTGCTAAGTACTGCCAAGTCGAAATATCTCCTGTAATTATTTCTCATTGGATTTTAACTAAATATTACTTCTTCATTATCAAGTTAAAATACAAATTAATACTTTATTCAATAATACATTATATTCTTAGAGAATAACAGTTGTTCACGTGTTTTAAGACGTCAGTCTCACAATAAATGTCAAAATTTTAAAAATATTCCCTAGGTACGTGATTGCCTAACACTTATAAAGTCATGCAATCTTAGATTAGCTATTAAGGGGGTCACCTAGTAAGAGAGATTGCAGCACAGAATTTCAACTCTAATGAAATATTTATTTCTACGATGCGTTATTTCAAAATATGGTTCAAGCTAAAATAAAGTCAAAATATTCAAACAGGGCTCTTTTTCCTTAACAATCCTCTAGTTTTAATTTTATTAATTGAAAACGTTTGGGAAAATGTGACATTCTCTTAATTTTTACCGACTTTTTAAGAATAGGTGTGGAGCAATGAGACTAGGAATGATGTAAAAATACATAGATTTAGACATTCTCTAACAAATACAGTAATCAGCTGTTAGACTCACAACATAACATTTTAAGATATTTGAGAACTAGAAGCGAGCTTTCTTCTTTACTGTGAGACAAGAAGTTTTGTTGTTTCTCTTTCTTATTGACATGACAAAGGGTAGTTTTAGGTGAGGGGGGAAAGGGAGTAGAGCCATTGTATTTAAGCTATGTGGCCTGAGAGTGATTGATATTTTCTCCTAGACCGAGGTGGCCGCCTTTAACAAAATCTTTTTTTAGCTGCTGATATTGAAACTGATTTTGAGATTGAAAAAAAATGTTCTACATTATATGTAACATTATAATTAATTATTTTGTTCGGTCTATATTAAAAGGATGACCCTTCATAATTTGGTTGAAATTGACTCAAGCGTTTGACTGCTATTACCTAACCAAGTTCTAGGCATTCGGACGGACAGAGAGAGAGAAATGACTAATGGTTAAGTTAAAACAAAACCTCGCTGCGCTTGGTCAGTAAATAATTATATGCAATAACGCGTCAATAAAATCGTGAGCACTAGTGCCAACATCTATTTAGGACTACTACTAGGATTGAAATAAGCATCATACGCTGCCCGTTGTCCGCTGAGCCACAGTAATGGTTTTATCTCGTCAGTTAGTGCTTATATGTAGAGTGGGAGTATCAAAAAGAGTGCAAGTGAGAAAATTCAAGAAAATTTTTATTTTTAAGAACTGCATTAATATGTTATAACAAGTTTTTCAAAATATTATTCATTTTTTGGGAAGGGAATTTAACCTAGATTGATAAGTTTATTTTTCTTACACTAAACATAATAATATAAAGATCATATGAAAATAAACACCTTGTAAATCCATGAGGTATGGCATGGCAAAAAATTGTAAGCCTATTCTTTTTATAAATTAATACAAGTGGCGAATTCATATTTACTATTTTAGGAAAAATGGAGGAGAGGGTAACATCTAAATAAAGACAGCATATATTTTTAAAAGAGAAGAAAAATAACACACTATTTTTAAAATAGATATTCCGACTGCCTGCCTAGAGGTAGAACCTGACTCTATTTGGTCAGTCAGGTACGCTATCGCAGATCTACTTTTGTTGGTGCACATATCATTATAATGAATTTTTCTTAGCATTGCGTCTTACTACCCGTTCGTGCTATACGCTTAGATACTAAATACTTAAATACTAATTACGCTAATGGATTAGGAATTGGGAATGTTAAATTTAGAGGAAGTGAACCCGCATTTGCGTGGAAGAAGAGTGGAAACCCATATAGGAAAAACCACTCCCAGTTCACCCGACCGAGATTCGAACCTCTATCTCCCCGTCCTCGACAGTCTGACTCAACTTGATATAATGAAATAAAATTATTAATAGACGATACTTACTCTCTCCCTTACACATCACAGTTTTTATTTTCTAAATTTCTGGTCTACGATGACTATTGTGTACTGTCAAAATGATCATGATGCTGTCATATTTATCCTACTCGTGTTTTTTTTGTTTGTTTGTAAACGCAACGGGGTCAGACTGATACAGATAAGCATATACATGAAATATTTAAATATCAGAGGACTTCAAACTTCCACAACATGTTCTGCTTTGTGATTGTTCATTTATATTGTACAGTGATGGTCACAAAACGAAGCTGACTTTTCAGTCTTAAGTCCCACCGTAAGCCGGTCCCATTTTGGTTATCTTCAAGAATGTCATTTAGACTTTATTCAATTTTGTTCATTGATGCTGGCCGATATTTTATAATTTTGGTAGAACCTTTTATGAGCTGTTTTAATTAGTAAACTCAAGTGTCAGTTTTGGTTAACACCCGCTTCAGTGGCCGCATGGTCCAAGGCGTCACTCTCGCAGTAGACTAGACTATCGATGACGGGAAAATCGAGGTTCGAATCTCGGTCGAGTGTACTGAAGGTGGTTTTTACAAAATTGTTTTCCACTCTCCCTTCACGCAAATTCGGGTACACCTCATCTAAAGATAAACTTCCTAATCCCTAAAAAACATTAGTCTAATTAGTACCTAAGCGTATAACCCGAACGGATGGTAAGACGCGGTGATTAAAAAAAGTTTTAGTTAACAGTATTTGCCGAGATAAGGGTGGTCATCAGCTTTGTTTGGAAATCCTTGACATGTGGGTTTACATCTTCCATTAATTTATCGATGAAATTTGAACAGCTATGGTTAGTTGAAGAGGCGCTATTAGTAAAATTTAAAGGTTTATGGGTAAAATCACAAACTTTTGCTCCTATCCATCATATTTTTAACATTAATATTTTGTATTGATCTGTGATGATTGGTTTTTCAAATATCGATAATTTTTAAAGTTCTCAATTGTAAAAACTCACTCACTTTAAAGTCGTGTATAAATGCGTCAGTATAGACTTAAATTACCTCAAATCATTTACCTCACCTGTTATTTTATTTTTTATACATCAAAAAGCCGAAAGCATATACGTGTTATGCTTTCATTCACTATCTAACGAGTTTGTGCAACTGTCAATCGAGATAAAAATTGGTTGTTTGGCAACCTTTAAGGTTATCTGACTATTAAATTTTTATTGTACAGCTTTCACAGGTTTATAGTTATAAAGTTATAAATATGTTTATTATACATATACTTATAAGTTATATATAGTGATTCGTTGATTTAAAATTATTGCAGTTTACGAGCTATGTTCTAAGGGTTCAAACTCGCAATTTTATGCTTTTTGGCTATTTTTGTTAAGGTTGGATTGAAGGGAACGCGAGAAAAGGTCAATGTTTTTGCAGTTTTTATAGAATTTTTTTTTTTTGCCAAAATAAAAAAAATATTGGTCCAATACAAACATTGAGTTTAACTTTCTTCGCATGGTGAAATCAACAGTTGTTGGATATCTGTCATGAGCATGGTGGGCTTATCTAACAAACTTTTTAAATGAGGAGAAAAAGCTATCATTAAATTCCAGGTCACCCTTGACAGATACTCAAGAAATTTTGAAGGTACCATGTGAATAAATAAAATATTGGTCCAATACAAACATTGAGTTTAACTTTCTTCGCATGGTGAAATCAACAGTTGTTGGATATCTGTCATGAGCATGGTGGGCTTATCTAACAAACTTTTTAAATGAGGAGAAAAAGCTATCATTAAATTCCAGGTCACCCTTGACAGATACTCAAGAAATTTTGAAGGTACCATGTGAATAAATAAAATATTGGTCCAATACAAACATTGAGTTTAACTTTCTTCGCATGGTGAAATCAACAGTTGTTGGATATCTGTCATGAGCATGGTGGGCTTATCTAACAAACTTTTTAAATGAGGAGAAAAAGCTATCATTAAATTCCAGGTCACCCTTGACAGATACTCAAGAAATTTTGAAGGTACCATGTGAATAAATAAAATATTGGTCCAATACAAACATTGAGTTTAACTTTCTTCGCATGGTGAAATCAACAGTTGTTGGATATCTGTCATGAGCATGGTGGGCTTATCTAACAAACTTTTTAAATGAGGAGAAAAAGCTATCATTAAATTCCAGGTCACCCTTGACAGATACTCAAGAAATTTTGAAGGTACCATGTGAATAAATAAAATATTGGTCCAATACAAACATTGAGTTTAACTTTCTTCGCATGGTGAAATCAACAGTTGTTGGATATCTGTCATGAGCATGGTGGGCTTATCTAACAAACTTTTTAAATGAGGAGAAAAAGCTATCATTAAATTCCAGGTCACCCTTGACAGATACTCAAGAAATTTTGAAGGTACCATGTGAATAAATTAAATTCTACATTTGTAATGGAGCAATATTTGATTTGTTTTGTCCAAAAATATGTTTTGCCATAAAAACTGCAACAACACTGAATTTTTCTCGCCTCCTCTACCATCCCGCCTTAAAGTAAAGTAATTAATGTTTGAGGCTGACATTTAGTATAACTACCACATATGAATGTCTAGTCTAAAGCATAGCCCAGCACTACTTCTAAGGATGTTAGTGTGTTGGGCTTAAACTCCATTCATAAACGCCTAGTGGAAATTTATCAGGCATAATAAGAGTGGCTTGGAGTCTAAAAAGATTCAGGTCGTCTCAGGGGCTGGCTAGTACTCAAATCGCGTCTACTTAAAAATAAATAAATAAACCTCAAATCACTGTTTATTAGATTTTTTACTACTCCACGTCTGGATACCCGTCCGGACTGTGCATATTTAAACTATGCCTATACAACCCGCTTTGGTGGCCACATGGTCTAAGGCGCTACTCTCGCAGTAAACTAGACTGCCGATGACGGGGAGATTGATGTTTGAATCTCGGTCGGGTGTATTGAGGGTGTTTTTTTTAAACTGCTTACTACTTTCCCTCCATGCAAATGTGGGTAAACTTCGTCTAAATGTAACCTTCCTAACTCCTAAAAACACTAGCGTAACTGGTACATACACATATACTCCGAACGGGCAGTAAAACGCAGTGCCAACAAAAATTGTGAGATAGGGATAAATTTATATTTTAGAAAAATGTACCCGCATTTGCCGGGAGTAAAGTTGAAATTTCTTATAAT
Organism: Timema poppense; assembly: GCA_902141375.1. Classification (NCBI taxonomy): domain Eukaryota; kingdom Metazoa; phylum Arthropoda; class Insecta; order Phasmatodea; family Timematidae; genus Timema; species Timema poppense. Next base: position 455,053 of record CABFOV010000002.1, on the reverse strand, counting down.
GAATAACCACTCTCAGTACCTCCTCTTCACTCGGAAATGTGACTCGATAAAACTGACGGTTAATCCGCGTAGCCACCGTTGTGTGTTTTATTAAAATAAAACTGGTAGAACCCTTTACTTTAGAAAGGTGTCCCCTTGAAGTGGTTCGTGGTGCCAGGGTGCGTGTCTGGATACACGGGTGGGGGTTTCATGCGTGTTGTGTTAGCGACGCCTTCGCCCAGAGTTCAAAGAGAAGCGAGAGGGTAAAAAACGGTAGGGTGGGGAAAGGATGGTTTGGCGACGCGACCCCCTAGTTTTACTGCTGGCCCGATTGTCTCATAAATTCTAGTCCTATGACCTCCCACCAATCGAGAAATAGGGATAGAAGGGTGAGTGAGTCCATACTGGTAGCCCTCATGTGGATATGGATGTTATGGCTTGCTCCACTCACCCGACGATTGCATTGCCCCCGGGCTAGTCCAAGAAACCCTTGCCACCCATCACCTCCCCCGCTCCCTCACCAACCCTCCCCTTTCGCAACGTATGTTGCGAGATAAGGAGAGTCATCTTTTCGTTAAGAGGTAGCTGAGAAAAAAAAACAAAGGGATCGAATAGAATCAATACTGGTTATTGGATCTTCGACAACTGTTTGCAATCTTTTTTTTTTCCTCCCTCAGTTGGAAAGGGGCTTGTAATGTTAAACACGCGGAAATGAATATTTTGAGAGTGAAGGGTTGGAGGGGTGGGTTTGGGGTTTCTCTGGGCGAATTAAAAGCCTCACTTTGATTGAACAATGTAGTTGATTCTATCAAATTGAAAGCAAATTGAACACTGTAGATTATCACTCAGTCAAGGTGTTCAACTAAACTGAACATTGAAAAAAGATGAGAGAGTTTATAATTTTGTTCATTGCGGTTGTCCATTAAACATACATATAAACTGGACACGTCTAAACACGCATATTGAACATTGAAAGGTTTTATTTCAGTGGAGTCGGTTAATCTTTTCTAAACAAATCCTTCTATTTGTGCCTGAAAAATTGTTTTTTAAATGCAAAAATGCAATAAGAATATTATAGTTAATTTGTATTGCTTATCGATTTTATGGTGATGTTTATATTTTATAGTGATGTTCTTTGTTGTTTTTATTTAATTTTGCTCTTAAGATATACGTAAATACTTTCTGTACGCTTCGGGATCTTTCACTGCTAATGCCATCAATAAACCTTCCGATACCCCATTGTTATGTCGACGCGACCCCCACGGTCTAGTACGCCAACGTTGACTGGCACCTTCGATGGAACCAGTTTGATCAGTTTTGTTAAACTGTATGAACATTCGCCTTTCAATTTCATTGTTTCACTTTGTTTGAATCAACAGCATTGTTCAACCAAGGTGAACCATGTAAATTCTCCTTTAGATGCTATGAATTGTTTCGCAAAGTACTACTTGAAATATCACGTGTATTTATTTTTTGTGCGCTTCGTCTTAGTACCCGTCAGGGATATCCACTTTTATCTACACTAATTGATTAGATAGAAAAAAGGTGGAACATAGAACAAAAGTACTCTCATTGGTCGATCTTGGTGGCCTTGGGGTAAATTTCTCCCCTCAGGACCCGATGTTCGTGGGTTCAAACCCATCTAGGGTCGATGGATTTTTCTTGAGCGATACAAATCCGTAACGCAGCTTCCTTCGGAGGGGAGGTAAAGCCAGGTCGATTGTGGCATGTAAAAACACCCTGGAAGATATGTGAAAATATTTTTCTGTCAAAGTTGAAGGGTTCTTTTGCTTTCGCTCATAGAAATTATCTTATGTTGATATAATCAGCCGATTCAGAAAGTCCACGTTAATAACCTCAAATAAATGAAATGAAATCAATACCCTCATTGATGTGGTGTTAATGGGGAAACCAATTATTTTTTAAAAAAATATTCAAATACACTGACCAGGATTTGAAAACTTGTCTCTCTGTCATCGGCAAATCTGATTGAATGAGACTAGCACCTTAATTCACTTTCCCACCGGTGCATGTGTTTTCTATGTGGATTAAAAATATGTATCTCATATTCTTATTTCTTTTTCTTAAGACAACGACCCGAAGATTGGTTTGATGTGATTTATATCCCTCTGGCGCTGGCCATGCACTCAGCCCTTTGGCTGGTTAGTGTTGCCTGCACCATCTGGTAGACACCCCATGTACTAGGGTAGTTAAGGAAGTGTTAGGGTTCCCCGTTGCCTTCTACACTGAATTAAATGAATGACCGCGAAAGAGCCTAACAATTTTGAAGGGGAAGGTATTTTCACATAACTTCCAGGGCTTGTTTACATGCAAAAATCAACATGGTACCAACGGCTTTACTTCCTTTTAAAAGGATGTTGTGCTGTGGATTTTTATCGCTCGAGAAAAATCCGTTGACCTTGACTGGGTTTTAATCCATGAACGTGGGATCCTGAGGTGAGCACTTTATACCAAGACCTCTGAGGTCGACCTTTCTCTTATTTATCGATTAGATAACCAGTTTTGACTAGGAAGGGCGGGAGATGGCTTGAATCCCGGAAGGATGCATTGAGGATTGTTTTCCACCTTGTCGTTTTCCAAGATATTTCCAAGCCAATTTTGGTGTATCACCTTAAAAGTTATTCATCCTTCTGTTTCCTTAAACAAGAATAAGTCTCGGATATCTCAAACGGGCAGTAAGATGATTAGTGCTAAAAAAATAATGTGCCTACTATTTGTAATTGGCCTCGTCTTAAATACTTACCCACTTAATCTATGTCATTAGGAACTTGGAAGTCCATTGCTGCACTTACAAAAGTACACCACCTATCCCTATCTTGAGCTAGTTCCATCCAGTCCACCTCACTACACTATCTCTTTCAAGTTCATTCTAATGTTATTCTCCCATCTGCGTATAAATCTTCCCAATGCTCTCTTCCCATTGGATTTGCCAATCCATACCTTGAACAAGATTCTAGAATCTCACATTCGTGCTACATGTCCTGCCCACTGTAATTTACGCGAATTGAATATGCTAACAATGTCTTAAATACGTAACGAAATATGAGATAAAAAAAAAGCGCTATTCTTCGTTTAAAATCCAGTCATTGTAAATTAATATTTGTACTTAAAACGTAATTTACTGCAGTAACTTTAAATTCGTTTTTGTAAAAGATAGTCTGAATAATTCTGTACATTAAATCAGTGTTGTTTATAAAAAAAATAGTGTTGAATTAATATTTATTTTAAGTCACAATGGCAATCAGGGATAAACTACCATACAAGCAGAATGAAACTAAGGATTTGCCACTACTAGATTTTCTACCTTCAAAATCTTTATTTGACCGTAGAGATGAAAATCCTATGAGTAAGGACCCAAACTATTTGAGGGGAATATCCTCACACTACAGTATTTCTTACTGAAATGGCAGTTCTGAAGCAACAAAAAAAATACCCCTAGAACATTCCTCAACTATCTAAATATTGCATAATAATAATAATAATAATAATAATAATAATAATAATAATAATAATAATGGCGTGTCTTGGATACATCAACCTGTAGTTCAGTTTGCGGAAAGATTTCCCAAGGTACACCTGAATGTTAGAATCGTACATCCTTTCCGCGGAGTCTCTTTCCATGTCCCGATGAGACAGGGTGATGATAAGTGAATATGACAGGGTAAGGCCAATGAAGATCTTAAACTAACAGGGGCTGCGTGGTCTAATGTGCAACTCTAGTGTTATAACTAGACTGTCGAAGACGGGGAGGTCGTGGTTCGATCCCGGTCGGGTGCACTAAGGATGGTGCACTTCATCTCAATTAAACCTTCCAAATCCATAAACATTTGTGTAATTAGTACATAGGCGTATAGCCCGATCGGGTAGTAAGACGCGGTGATAAATTTTTTTTAACCAAACCTTGTTGACTATGGGAATTATTCCCCTTTCAAGAGAAATCACCCAGTATCAGTTAGGAATCAAACCCGGGACCTCTCTATAATTAGCCAGGTTCTTTGACCACTATACCACGATGCCGGTTAAATATTTTATGTTGGGGCCCTATTAAACATAACTTATTTCCCCATCGTGTTTTTATACCAATCTGGGATATCCATATTTAACTAACCATTATTCCGGCTGGACCTCAAACTACGACCTCGAAGTCTCCAGCAAACCACACTAGACGACTTTGACGTATTTGGGTAACGGATGTGTATCGCCAGATCCGAATTTCTGATTACGTGGTAGTCGGGAATAAACTTTCGGCTAGATCTACTGATAGGAATGTTAGAAAAAGTTTTCCCATTCTCTCTAAACGCAAATGAGAGTACATCTCCTTTATAATCCTACTGTCCTAATACTTACCCCATTAGTGTAGATATGCGGAATGTTCTGTTGGGTAGTAAGACGCAAAGCATGAAAAAAATACCCTCTTTAGCTGTAACCTCAACTAAGAACTGCCTAGAAAGTAGAAATGAACGGACTAACAGAATGAGAACAAAGCAACATAAAATGAAGATAGAGAAAAAAAAAGTGAGGTTAGGGGGGGGGGGGGCGAAACTTGTATTTCTCTTCCCCCTAAGTTTTGGGAATTGTTCCAAATCGTATATATGTGTGTACGTAGCCTCTAACATGTGTGTGCGTATGTGTGTGTGTTATGTTTCCGAGCTTCCCCGCTGTTCAACCAATGCCTGCACGCGCAAACAAATCCACCGCAAAAATACAGCGCTGAGGAAGAAAAAAATATATTTTTTTAAAGAATGGCGCGAGAAACTATAACATGCTGAATGGAACCTACGGGCCACCAGTCTTTTAAACAGTAGCGGGTTTTTTTGGTCTATGTATGTTTATATGTTTGTTTTGAGATTATATGTTCTCTTTGTTGCTTTCTATTGTGAGTTTTAATACATGAATTTTGTATCCTAAGCACTTTATTAAAACTAAAATATATATATTAATACACATTTGCTTTTAAGAACCTTGGCTTGTAATTATTTCGTAAATATATTTTTATATTTGAAAATCCATTCACCAAAAATTAGGCTTTTCAGGTATACCCGAATAATACAAGACGTAAGGAGACCCGTGATTGTTTCTTTGTCATAGTTCTATAAACGACTTGTTTGGTTTATCTTTGTTATATAGAACACAAGGCTATCATTTAGTAGTCAAATCCCAATCCTAATACGTAACGTGATATTATTTTAAATAAATAATATGAGTACACACGAAGCCTTAAGCCGTGTACAAGAACGAGTGTGTGTAAAAGTAAAGAGTTAGTGAGAAGTAACTGGCGTTGATTTGCAATCTAATAGGGTACGTTATTGCAGATGCTACTTTAATTGCATCCATTGCTGTTTCCAGCCTGTGGTCCTGGTCAGTTTTTTTATCCACGCCATATATTTTCCACTACCGGATTGCTAGACCTGTCATAGCTTCATATGCCTTATAATCTAACTTAAAACTAGGACAGGCACAACATCCAGTCCCCGGCCGTTAATTTATCAATATGAAAAGGTAAATCCACGTTTCACCAATGATAAATTTTCGGCCATGCCGGGAATCAAACCTGGGACCCATAACTCACTAGACAGACATGCTCTCGTCTGAGCTACGGTGTGCAGATGACCCTATATTAAACAAACCAAAGTCACTTCACTTTTCACTCACCCTTCAATTTTTCTCAATTTATTTCTTGCATACAGCCTTTTGAGCAAGTGTATTAAATGCTGAGATGGTCTGGTGCACCAATGATGAAAAGGTTGGGTTCGAATCCCAGCGTGGTATAGTAAGTTTGTTTTTATAAATGATTTCCCAATCTCAACCCTTAAAAAATACTGCACATTTCCTCAAAATTCCACCTTCCCCATTCCTACTCAAATAGTCTAATTAAATACCTAAAGCCCGGACAAATGGAGAAAAAAATGGGAACTATTTTTAATTTTACTCCGTGTGTGTATTTGTGATTATGTATGAGCCTGAAAGATAAAATAATGTATTATAAAGTTACTTATTACACAACATAGCAGCCTCTACAACAAAACATAAATTTGGGATTTTATTTTACAATATTATTTTCAAACCAAAATAAACTCCCTAGCGACATCATGTTAGACTGGCATACTAGATTATGTTCAGGCTATATGCATTTAGGATAATTGATCTAATGAGGAAGGAAGCATTTTACAGGTAATACACTCGCATTTGCGTGAAAGAAGATTGGGAAACCATTTAGTAAAAACCACCCTCAGTAGACCGGACCAGGATTCGAACACGGTTCTACCCGTCTTCATCAGGCCAGTCTCGCGAGAGTGACGCCTTCAACCATTCGGCCAATGAAGCGGGTACAAATAGTTTGACATGAAACCTAATCCCATTCAGGTGTGCTATAAATTTCCCACATGAAATAGTTTTTCCTCACTCTTTATAACCGTGTGCTGATGCATTTTGACATAAAACGTATTTTAAAACTTTTTAAATAACACGGGATTTCAGGACGTATGCAATGGGTATTAGCACGTCCGATAGATGGATCCCTTAATAATAACAATTAAAAAAAACCTAAACATGATTTATATTTACAATAATATCTGCTTTGGATTTCCAGCCCCTATGCAGGCAAATTCAATCCCTTTAAGCTACTTTTCCAATTTACTATTCCTTATAAGTCATTAATAACCTTGATGTTTAACGTACCAATTAAAAATATACAAGCTGTTAATTTCGAAGCCACCTTCACTTATGCGTACAAACGAACGTAATAAAGTTAGCTCGTAAATTTGTTCACAAATACACACACGGATGGCGTTTGTAGGTTTTATTAACACTAAGATTTTAATGCCATTATGCTAGTCTTTAGTAACTTAAGCTATAGCATTTGCGAGAGTATGATTAAAAAAATAGAGCCAAAAAAATATTTACCATCATCCGACCATAAAAATCTTGTAAATTACATCTAAAAAACTCATTTTTTAGCACCGCGTTTTACTCCCCATTCGTCTTATACGTTCATGTACTAATAACGCTATTGGGCTAGGGATGAGGAAGGTTGAATTTAGAGGAAGCGTTATCGCATTTGCGTGGATAGAGAGTGGGAAACCATTTAGGAAAACCAAATCAATACATCCGTCAGTGATCGAACCACGACCTCCCTATCATCGGCGGTCTAGTCTATTGTGAGAGTACTGTAGCGCCTTAGACCATGTGGCCATCGAAGTGGGTAGAAAATAACTCTTAACGCACTCATTTGGGGATAAAATCCTATCTTCAAAATAAACATATTTTTATAACGTGCATCGGATCTCAACAGCTGTTCGGGCAGTCCGAAATTAACACTAATTTATTAGGGATGATGAAGGTAAAATTTAGAATAAATACATTTGTATTTACGTGGATGTAAAATAGACACACAGTTCACCTAGGTGGGATTTGAGCCTAAAGTACCCGTAATGGGCTAATCAGACCTAACAAGACTTTCGCTGTCTTATTTCCACGTGCCCACCTGTGCAGGTAAAATACAGTAGCTCCATGGCTTCTTTGGTGCTGACTGACAGCTCACAGCTGACAGCTAAAAGCTTTAAAACGTTACCAGACCAAATTATGTATTCCTACGCCGAACCATATGATTTGCAAACACATGTGTTTAGTAGCTGCCACTTCTGACAGACAAAATGTTAGGTATATACCTAAATGTTGACTGCCAGAAGTCAGCTGTGAGCTGTCAGTCAGCACCAAAGAAGTCATTGGGTTACTGTACAAGCTATAACACTTAGCTCAGCCGGTGGTATTTTAAAATTATAATGTGAAGGGTTAGTTGCCTGTTTTTAATTTAAAACATCAATATTATTAATATTATTATTACCATTATTGTTATTATTATTAAAGGAATACCATTATCATTAAATAACTTAATTATTTTATGTTTATTATAAAAGGCTTAAATAATTTGGTTTATTATTGTTTTTCCATGCAGCTTGAATGGGAGTATCTAGAACCGCGTTCAAGGTATTAAGTGGCAAACCCATATGGAAAAAGACCACTGGGAAGACTCAGATGCAGATGGGAGGATAGCATTTGGATATACCTGGGAGAGATAGTTTTTAATTAGATAGACTGGATAGAATTAGCTCAAGATAGGGATAGTTGGCGTACTTTTATGAGTGCGGTAATGCACTTTTGAGTACCTAATGCCATAGAGTAATTAAATATTGTTATGATGTATTCCAATAACTTTTTTATTACTCTTCACTGTCAATATATGTAACCTCTTTTATTAAATATCTATTTTGTTATTTTATCATTAACTAACGTATGATTTTAAGAGAGTCCCACTTTTTATATACCACTGGTTCTTACTACCTGTTTAAGTTATACACATATATTAAAATGAGGAAGGAAGTTTCTGAGAAGTAATTTACCTGCATTGGCATGGAAGGAGAGTGGAAAACAATTTAGGAAAAATCACCCTCAATACACCCAACTGGGATTGAACTGTAAAATCCCCGTCATTGACAGTCCATTGTGAGATTAGTTTCTTAGATTATGTGGCCATCGAAGTGGGTATTAGTCTAATTAAATCAGTATTACTAAGATTGGTATTATTAGTACGTGGATAATATACATAATCATGTATTACAGCGGTAACCTGGTAGGCTAGGGGTAAGGTGTCGGACTTCTGTGCTGGCGTCTGGGGTTCAAACCTCGGTCCCAGCACAGATTTATCTGATTACCAAACCCTTCCTTCACCTCTGACAAGACATCTTGTGAATGTGGGGAATGCCAGGCCTCCTACGTGGCTCGGATCCCACGTTAAACTGTAGGTCCTCCATTTCATCTCACAATCACCCTACTATTACACATTAGCGTAAGTGCGTATAACCTGAATGGGTAGTAAGACGCGGTGATAATAATGATAACATGTATTACTATCTTGTATCGAATTGAAGTTGCTGCCTAATTGAACTGGCCTGACAATATTATTAGTTTCGTTTACCCTCACGTAACGAATTAAAAATAATAAAAGCCACGTTAAACTATCATTTATCATGTCAAAATGTGCCACCACCTCTGACAACGAACTCCTAGAGAGCATCCCTGGAAGAAGGTTTGGTTGATCCTTATGTGTTCTTATCATAGCTCTATTCGACGATTTTGTGAGGTTAGAAATAGCTTCCCGGGTGTTCTTCAGGAAAGTACGTGGGTTATTTTTTTTTTTCATAAGGTCGGTATAGTAGGATTATCCTAGTAAGAACATTTGAGAAACTACACCTCTATTTTTCTCTATTTAGTCCAGTCAACATTGTAAACATATTAATATATTATACATATTTTTTCATAGCGATTCATACTATCTATCAAAAGTTACGGCTATGAATCATATGACTTGACGGTTGACGTATGGATATGTGAAAATATTTTTAGTAATTTGTGTCAGACATTGTTCTTCATGCCATGATCCTACTATACAACCTAAGGAGTGTATAAATCCACTCAGTCTGTCGTTGCACTATTTTTAGTTATAAGCCTATGAGTAGTTTTTTTCGGTCTTTTCTTTCTGAACCCACGTCGGGATTAATTATTTTTAATTACTTTTCTGTAGGACCAACAAGCGCGTTTTAATTTTTTTTATTTATAAATGTTGGTCGGCTACTAAGCTTTGCCTCCTGGAAGCTACGCTTGGGTTGCTTCGGTTGTATATATTTATATCTTAGTTTGAACTTCTGATTGCTTAGAAGCGTGCGTATTCTTTAGACCTTGCTTACAATTAACGTTATATCGTAATATTCTGGTAAGAAAAACAACTTCTGTCAATTTCAAAAAGTTACTAGAACAACTTAATTATATTCTTATGTGAATATGTCGCTTTTGATTGATATTATCAATGCTTACAAAATAACACTAATAATATTACTAATATGTTATTAAGGTTTATCGTAAATTTTATTTTTCCATGTCTTCTAAAAGGTATTTACATTCATAATACTATTATAATTTACCTTTAAAAAGTCATGTTTTATCTTTCATTTTACTCACATTATTTTTAAACTACCCTCCAAATTATTTTACATTTGAAATTTAAAAACATTTTCTTATTTATCAAAACAATTCTAAAATATATATTTTTAACTAAATCTTCGAAGCCATTTTAAAATATTTTTTTTCAGAATTTCTCAGAAGTATACTTCTTTTTGATTAATTTGTTTTTGAAAAATAAACATACATTATTATTTAATATGTAAAATAGATCTCACATACCAATTTTGAACAAATTCTCTTTAGTTGTTTTTCAAAAAATCGTTTTAACTACTTAAAAATATTTTTTTTTGGCACAAACCAATTTATATAAAATTATGAATGTTATTATTACCTACCGAATACCCATTTCAAACCAAATCGGAGAAATCTTTAAATATTTAGAATTTTTAAAAAAACCTAATCAGTTAACTAACTAGGCCTAAAAAGGCTATTTTTCTGAAAAACAAGAATTAAGTCTTATTTATCTTGTTTAATGACCCCCAGATATACATTTCAAGCAATATCAAGGTCGACAATTTTCACGATTATAATAATTTATCTTTATATGAGAAAGTAAAAAACCTAATTTTAAACGGAACTCATGTATTTTTCTAATCAATTGTAATCTAAAGTAATCGAACTACCCTAATAATATAGATTTCAATTAAATCTCAGAGTTTATTTTAAAATTATAGTTTTGTTTTTAAGTTTTGTCAGTTTTACTAAACGTATTTGCATTTAATAGACACTACAATTTAACACATCTAAATAAGTTATAGCTTTTCTCTGGAATGAAAGGTATGAATGATTTAATAAAAATAATCAAATGAGAAATGTATAAAAGTAGTTAAATATCACTCATTCTAACTATCCTTCATATATCACTTGTTCTTCGTTTGTAATCTGTTTCGTGTTTTACTCAAATATTTAAATTTACACCCACTTCAGTGGCCGCATTGTCTAAGGCGTCACCCTCGCAATAGACTAGACTGCCGATGACGGAATGATTGGGGTTCATTCCCGGTCGGGTACACTGAGAGTGGTTTTATTAAATAGTTTTCCACTCTACTTCCACACAAATGCGGTTACACTTCCTCTAAATTCAACCTTTCTAATCCTTAACACATTAACATAATTAGTACATAGGCGTATAACTTGAATGGTTAGTAATATGTGGTGCTAAAAAAATGTACTATATTAGACGTATACTATTAAAAAATATCTTATGAGCTTTCCTCACAGTAATAGTCGACACACTGGCATCAGTCATTCTTCAATCCTCGGTCCTGGCACAGATTTATCTGATTGCCAAACCCTTACTTCACCTCTAACAAGACGTGTATTAGTAACAATTTGTGGATGTGGGGAATGCCAGGCCTTCACCGTGGTTCGGATATCACGTTAAAATGTAGGTCCTCCATTTCATCTCACAATCACCCTACCATTACACATTAGCGTAAGTGCGTGTAACCCGAACGGGTAGTAAGACGCGGTGCTAATAATAATAATAATAATAATAATAATCAGGCATTCTGATTTCGGGCTTATCATCACAGTTTTTGTAACCGAATGACGACTCTTTCTGAATGTTGTGGAGCAAAAATCCATACGTGACGCAGTCATAACAATGGCTACAATACGCATGTTGTGGGATGGTTGTAAGGAGGGTTTGTTTGCGAATTGCTAGAGCTTAAAGTCTCCATTTCCAGCGAGGATGGCATTGGACCAAATACAACATCTTAAGCCTATACAGGCTGGGCTCAAAATAGGTTACAAATTATTATTATGAATAATTGTTCTACATGGTAGACATCTCACTGCCAGTTGAGGCTATCTAAATTTATGGGCTAATATTGCCTGCATCATTGGGCACGCAGACTAAATATCTGGTCCATCTAGAGGAGGTCAGGGCTTAAATCCCAGCCTGATGTTTCCCCTTAGATGGTTTTCAACTCTATACATCCACAAAGATACGTGTAAATTTCTAACTATTTCATCCCTACCCCATCATCATAGTTGGAATGTGTAAAATCCAGACGGTTCGTAATATATGTTGTGAACAAAAAAAAGTTTGTATTAAAGAAAAAATTAATAATGGGTGCATTTTTAACCAAACGCACCAGCATCCACCTAGTGAGGGAATAAAAAAACCACAAATAGAGAAGGAAACTATTTCGCTCAGTCAGGATTTAGCATCGGCTTTCCGGATCAGAGCAAAATATGAAAGTACCATCTTAAAAATATAATATGTTATATTATAATGATCAACCCTTACCTTGAGTAAAATAATATTTTAACATAAACTGAAAATAAATAAATAAAATACAACAGTTTAAGAGTGGAACTACGTATCTTTATTTATATTTGTTATTCAACCTGATTTTTTTAGGGAATTTTGGAAAACCTTTGTACATTTTTAATGTTTTTAAGGTGATTCAATATACATTAAACCCACTTCGGTGGTCGCGTGGTCCAAAGCCTCACTCTATAAATAGACTGAACTGCTGATGAAGGGGAGATGAGGGTTCGAGTCCCAGTCGGGGGTACTGAAGTTGGTTTTCCCTAAATAGTTTTCCACTCCTTCTCCGCAAATGTGTGTATATGTCCTCTTAATTAAAACTCCCTCATCCCTACCACATCAGCGTGATTAGTGTATATTTGTACAACCCGAATGGATAGTAAGACGTGGTGCAAATATATTTAGTCAAATACGTCATATTTATTTTAAAGTACTAAATTACCATAAATGCAGTTCATATGCTACAGGCGTATTTTTGAAATGTTTCTAATTGTAAATTAGAATATTTATAAAGCTGCTCTGAACGTTTACTGAACATTTTTAAGAATACTTATAAACATACATTATTTTAAAATAGTATCTGGTCCAATACATTTTATTATAATAAAATTATATTACCTTACAGTAAACTGATTTAACCTTATAGAAAATTAAAATCTTTGATCTCTACACAATCCTGTAGATTTGCATCGAACATTAATTTGAGTGATAACTCATCCAATAATATGTGTACTTTATATTTAGCTTATATTTAAATAGCAATATCCTTTTGATGCTAGCCTGCAATTAGACGTAGTAACAATGTAAAATAATACTATTACTAATTTCAAAACAGAATCAGATACATACTCTTTGTATTATTTCATTTATTTAAATGGAATTGATTTTATTTAACTACCAAAAATAAATTATAAAGTTGGACATACATTTATATAGGTCTTAAAACATAAACATTATTTTACTAAATTATATATTTAAAATTTTAAAAGACATTCTAAAAATATTAAGTAAGGAATATATATGTGTGTGTATAGATGCTGATAAATATTATAAATAATATTTTCACTAAAAATAGTTTGAAGTGATAATATATATTTTGACATAGTACTTATATAAAGCTATTATGAAGGAAATGATTAAAATTACGAGTAGTTTGTTACACACACACACACACACACACACACACACACATTGAGCTCTAGCAAACATTCAATACAATTTTAAATGAAGCATAATATAAAAGAATTATAATTTTGTACTTAATTTACGAGTTTAAATAGAGTATAATATAATATTATACTTTATTTAAAATTTTACCTGACTTTGTGTTACAGCTCAATGTAAATTAATCTACTTGAAATAATTTCCTTGATTAATAATTATATATGTATTATGTCAAAATGGATATTAGCACTCCAAACTATTTTAAATGAAAATGTTATTTATGATATTTCTCAGAATCTATACACATTTATTTTGGCAAGAAATATAAGCTCCTTTATATTAATTATTCTGTTTTTTATAGTGTGTTTTTCTTTCTTAAAAAACGTATGGAGCCTTAGGCCCCATGTATTTCACTGCTAGTATGGCGCCTATTATTTTTGTCTGCAATAGAGATGAACATTGAGATGTTTCTTCATGCCGAATACCCTCTAGCCTAGAACATAGCTTGGCCACGTCAAGCGTTAATCTACTGACTTATTGCATTTCTTCCAATCAGTCAAAAGCCCAGAAGGAAAGAGAAAAGAAACAAAACATTCCAACCTTCACCATTGTAATTCAGTTGTGGAATTTATCGACAGTAAACGTCATATCTGTAGCTTAGAACTCTGGAGGTCGGCCGCCTGACTGGTGCAGACTGGTAATATTCAAGATGGTGATGCCGTATCTCTGAAAGTTACAGAATAATGGCAAAGAGAAAGAGAAAATCACATAAATGTGTATCTGTCTCGTAATAACGATAGTAGAATGAGAGCATTTAAGCCAACCATTTTCATTTTGGTCTTGCAACAGTAGTATGTGTGTCCAATCAAGTTATACCATTTATTTGTAAAATGCTCACTGTAAAGGACTTTTTATTTTCAGTAATTCGAATCAAATAACCCAAGTCAAGGAAGCCTTTTTTAAAGTAAATATTAGTTTAACTGGAACAAACAATAGAGTTTAAAAGAATGAAAAACGTGAACAATTTAGCTCTTCCAATAGTTATCAACACATAATTTTTGTACTTCTCCTTACTAATCCTCAGGTAGGGATGAGAAAGACAGAATTTATAGGAAATATATTCGACTTTGTGTGAAAGAAGAGTTTAAAAACGATTTATAAGAAAAACACCCTTATCACTCACAGCAGGGACTCGAATTCCTACCTCCCTGTCACTCGTAAACTTGACTAATCACGGTTGACATTTGTAATACACTTGCCCACTGATACAATTAAGTCTTGTTAAAACATAATCTTGAGCCATTTCAGTGGACGAATGTTCTAAGTCGTCACTCACTCTTGCCGGGAAGATTCGGGTTGGAGGCCGGTCAGGTCTATTGAGGGTGTTTTTTTTATAAATGGTTTCCCACTCTACTTCCACGCAAATGCAGATAGAAACCTCTCAAATGCTTTCTTCTTCATCCCTACCCCATTATAGTAATTTATCATATATGTGTATAATCTGACAATGTAGTAAAACGTGGTGACAAAAATAAAATTTAGTTGAATCAATTTGAATTAATACAATGTAAGCCTGTATTTGTGATTAGTTTTTAAATATAGCCTAGTAAAATTGAATGAAACTTTTATAATATCATCAAGTATAAGACATCATTCTACCATCTTTGAATTATTTCCAATAATTCTCATTATTTTATGAAATACAGTATGTCTAAAATATGCATAGGCGTCCTCTCTATGCGTACTTAAGAATAACATTTCTTCTATGATTCCGTTACCAATAAATTAAATTTTAAAATATTATACAGGGTGGAGTGGAAACAGACGATCTATATTTAGGAAAGTGATGTAAAACGTTCTGAGGTTTACCCGACGTCCGGTGGGGCTCACTTGAGTGACATCTAAAATAGAAAAGGTTAAAAAGTTAGCATGTAGTTTTATTTTATTTGGCTAGTGAATATTTTGTTTTCAATTAAATTGTTAATTATAGAAAGCTTAAGTTTATCAAGTGGTCCACTTTTGGGAACAGTTTGAGAAATAATGGGTTATATCATAGTAGAACCACTTATTACACTTAAGGGTAGGTGGAGGTTATATACTTATTTTAATTTTCCACTGATAAAATGAAATGGGTGTGTTTGTATTTCGTAGAATACTCTAAATAGTCAAGCATACATATGATACGATTTATAAATATTTTCATATTTATATCCGGTAAAGGATTGAAACACGTTCTTTGTAATGTATTATATTGTTATAGCGTTATTATAAACATATGGCATTACATTCAAACTAAAAGGTAAGTACAATTTGAAGACATTTCTTTGTTTCATTGCGTGATGCTAGAATAAGAGAAATTTAAACATCATATGGTATCTACAAGAAAATGCTTCTTGTCCTTTGCTAGTAGATGTCTTACTCACTTTGTTCAAGCTACCTGATAATGCGTATTATTTGTGTTTGTGTCCCTTATAATGGGATCACGATTAACTTAAAGTTCACGTAATGTAACGTTCACTTTGCCGAGGATAACACAATGTATTTTGATTTTATGAAGAACAATTATTCATTAAAATGAAGCCCAAACCCTTAGGGTTGATTTGGCTGCAATTACTTGCAATAGAAGCTTTACTGGGTCTACTAAATAAAATGTTACTAGAGGCTACAAGGTCTTAGAATTCGCGAGACATGGACAAACCATTCCGTTCAAGTCTTCTGCATAACATAAACAAACAAATGAAGTTGCATATAGCCCTGTTGACATTGCTCGTAATATGATTAGCTATCTATAACACGTGGTATTATTCACTTAACGTGACAGTTATCCCATGGATAACTCTCAATTTAAATAAGTGTTAAGTTAACTTCATCGTGTTGGTTTCCATTTATAAACATGAGGAGAACCTTGATGTTACATTATGTGAACATTAACTTGATCGTTATCCCATCATTAAGGTGATTCACCATTAAGAATAACAATTTACCTGCTTAGGTGGCTGCGTGGTCTAACGCGCTACTCTCGTGTTGGACTAGGCTGCAAAAGACGGGTAGATCGGGGTACGATCCCGGTTAGATGAATTGTAGGTGGTTTTCCCTAAACGGTTTTACCCTCTCCCTCCACGCAAATGCAGGTGCGTTTCCTCTAAATTGAGCCTCACTAATCCATTAGTGTAATTAGTATACAGGTGTGTAAGCCGAACTGGTAGTAAGACGCGGTGCAAAAAATAAGCAACAGTTAATCAATATTAAAAGCTTGTGTAGCATATGAAAAGAGTTTGCAGTGCAATCAACACACATGCTGCAAATCATTATAATTACAGAAATGTCGGTGACCTGGTGGTCTAGGGGAAAGGTGTCGGACTTCTGTGCTGGGGCCCGGGGTTCAATCCTCGATCCCGGCACAGATTTATCTGATTGCCAAACCCTTCCTTTACCTCTGACAAGACGTGTACTAATAACAACTTGTGAATGTGTATAATGCCAGGCCTCCACCGTGGTTCGGATCCCACGTTAAACTGTAGGTCCTCAATTTTATCTCACAATCACCCTACCACTACACATTAGCGTAAGTGAGTATAACCCAAACGGGTAATAAAACTAGGTGCTTATAATAATAATAATAATAATAATAATCATCATCACCATTCTCACGTGCCATTATACCATTTGGGGATAATGGGACTCGCCTTAATGGTTCCCCACCTCAGAAATGAATCCCTCCATATGCCAGGAGAACAGAAGTAAGATAAGATCAGATTGACAAAATCTAGAGAATTAGCCCCATCCACCCATATTTAGAGTTCCTGATATCTTCATATTTAGCTAGTCATTTTTACTTCTAGCAAATAAATGACAATTAACTAAACGTATCGATAAAATTCATAAGCAATGGCCACTACGACTGGTTTCATTTCTCATTATATAGGCCTACGCTTTTTGTCAATAGGGTACAGATTCATCACCAAACTTTGATTGAGTTGAGAGTATTCGAACCTATGCTAAGTCATTACACTCATTTAGAATTGTCAAAAGATTCCTGTTCATTGTAAAAGGAAGTTTACCAGACGTAGAATCATAAAATCTTATGATTTTACATCTGGTAAACTTTCTTTTACAATTAATTTCAATATTTGCCTTACACAAGACCGTGAACATCACAGTACTTCATAAATTTTGTTTCTTACAACATTTATGATTAAAATAAGGGTGTTTATTGTACATCATTATGATTTTTGTGTTGTTCATTTGAACGCTTATTTCAAAGACTCTTATCATACAAAATATTACGTGAAATTTGCGGACAATTCAATTTTAAGTTCAGGATAACTGCTTAAAGTTGCTATTTTGAATCACTAGAATTAAGGTGGCTGCCTATGTCAGCGAGAAAGATTCAATCGCTGTCAGGCCACTTAGCTTAAAATAGAACGGTCTTGCCATGTTCTTAAACTACTTCTCCATTCTGTATAAGCTTATTCCCTTTATCCCTTCACCTACAACCACATTTTTCATGTCAATAAGAAAGAAGGGAAGGGAAACTACGAAACTTCCCATCTCAAGGTAAAGAGAAAAGCTCACTGCTTGTTCTCCATTATCTTAAAATTTTCTGGTCTGAGCCTAACAAAACAATACTGTATTAGTTAGAGGAAGGCTAAATCTATAGCTCTTTTCCATCAAGTTTAGTCTCATAGCTCCGTGAATATAATTAAAAAGTTCAAAAAGAGCTAATGCCACATTTCACACATTTTGTTACCATCAATAGAACTCCATCTGTAGGTTTGTTGAGGAAAAAGAGCCCTGTTGGAATCCTTAAACTTAATTTTTGCGTGAACCATATTTTGAAATAAGGCATCGTAGAATTAAATATTGCGTAAGAGCTAAACATCTGTGCGAAAATTTCTCGCTTACTGTGACTTAACATTTTTTTACATTTTAAACTATTTGAAAATTGTTTTGTTTATATTTAAAGTCCCCAAAAATAGCTTATCATTATATAGTTTTTTTAGAAAAACAAAAGTCACTCATCAGTAGAATCACTGTATTTTATAAAAATAAGCTTCATTAAATTTCAAGTTCTAACACACTTTAATGTTACTAGATTAAGTTTGAGTGACTCTGCGTTCTCCATGGCCAAAGAATTACAGGTTTGTATAACCTATATGGGATAAAAACGTCTTTAAATATAAAACGTGCTAATACTCGGAGATGGTTGAGGTAGCTATTTTGTTGTTGTGTGTGTGTGAATCATCCCTTGCTGAGTCACTCTGTATAAAGATTGAGAATGAGCCTAAGGAATGCTTACAAACAAGGCTTGTGTCGTAGGTGAAGGTCGTGCGGCCAGCAAACTTGGCTCGATGGGCCACCACACACACCAGATGATCAATCCATAGAGTGCAAGCCAGCAAAATACCAATATGGTTGGTTGGCTTGCTGCTGGCTGGCTAACTCTTTCACTCACAACCCTACCCTTCTTGCAGCCTTCCAAGTGGCAAGTTCACAACAAATCTTGGCACCACCAAACACATCCAACTGCATTTTTAAAGGGGATAAACCACTTAGAATATAAGTAGTAACCAAAGATGATGTACTTTTGAAACTCTAATTTAATGACTATTTTTGAGGATATCGATCTATTATTGTAGTATTAGTTTTACTTTTCCAAAAACAATAGATTATGGTTGGATTATATTTTGAAGGAATACTTCACTACCTCCATTCTCGTTTTCTTTATGATTTTTTGCCCAACTTTAAACTGAATGTGTGACAAATATTAACTATTACGCTCGGAAATATATTGCTGCATAGCACACAACCTGGTAAAACATAACCTAAGCATACTATAGAATATGCCCGTTGATCAATTTCACTGAATACACTTTTTTGGTATTATCTTTTATATCTTCATAATTTATCTTTGAGTTAAATTCTACAGTAGTTGATAAAAAAATTTAATAAATATAAATGTGTTTCAATTGTGTGTTTGAATTAAACTAATTTGTGTTTTAAATCTATGAAAAGAAAATATTATCTTTTATTTGCATTTCTTTGAAGAATGAAACAAAAAAATAATATGTCAGAGTTGAAAGGTAAATTATTTTTAAGGTAAAGTTATTAGTTTTATTCTTAATTTATTATATTTGTTCTTATAGATGTTTGTTGGCTTTCAACAAAATTCTCTTTAAAATCCGTCAAATGTGTCTAGAATTTTTTTGTCATAAAATGCATATCTATCTTTTCAGCAGATTAGCATAACTGACAATATTACTACACTAATTGTACTAGTAAATTATTTATAAATGTATTATATAAAAATATTATGGCTGCAGGAAACTAATTTAAAATCGATAATGTTGTAACACGGAAATGGTTCCCGATTAATACATGTATCTATGTTTTAATTTATCGAAATATCTATTTCACACCTTTATTTAACGATTCTTTTAGATTTTGAGTTCAATTAATCTATTAAATTGCAAGAAGCTAATGAATTTAACATTTTACTTTACTTGTAAATAAGACGTATTCGTATCTAGGTGGACTGTGACCTGCACGCTTCTTTGGCAAGTTGGGCGTGGGGACCAGCCGTTTCCAAACATAGTCAGCTTGAAGCATCATTTTCACTGTCGCAGCTAGTCATTGTCTCGTCCAAATTGATGCATACAAACCGTCACTTACATACACCCTTTTGTTCCGTGACAAGTTTGTGTTTAACCAGGGAATTGTATAAGAAGGTGTTCGCATTAGAAAAATTCAATGCATTTTAAAACATTGGTGTCTCCCACTAATTCTGAAAGAGTTAAATAAACATGACCCACGTTGGTGGCCAAATGGTATAAGGTGCTAATCTCACAGTATACTAGACTGTCAATAACGGGAAGAGTGAGATTCAAAGCTCGGTCAGGTCTACTGAGGATGGTTTTTCCAAAATGGCTTTCCACTCTCCCTCCACGCAAATCCGAGTAGGCTTCTATAAAGTATAAATATAACTTTACTTATTCCAAAAGCCATTAGAGTAATAAGTACATAAGTGTATAAACCAAACGGGTATTAAGACTCGGTGCTAAAAAAAATATGCATTTCAGCTCGTCTTATATCTTTTTTTCACCTTTTCTTATTTTCCGTCTGGTCCAAAGGCATTTTCTCATTTCTAATTTATTCATTCGCATGATCATATGTTTGAAAGATAAATCAAATTTGATTTCTTGATCAGGACTGTAAAACTGTGAAGATCTAGCTATAAATCCTGAGCACTTCTCTCTTCATTAGCGCAACTGACCATTGAATGGACTAGGAATACGGTTGTTTTTTAGTCTTGTTAACTAAATGCGATCATTAATCACACCATATTAAATACATTTATAGCTGCGGTTACTTTATTTGGTGGCCACATGGTCTAAGGCGTCACTATCGCAGTAGACTTTGACAGGAAAGTCAGGTTTCGATCCTGATTGGGTGTCCTGAGGGTGGTTTTACCTAAATGGTTTCCCAATCTCTCTCTATTCACGCAAATGGGGTTACATTTCCTCTAAATTCCGTCTCACTCACCTCTAACATATTAGTGTAATTAGTACATAGGCGTACAACCCGAACGGCTAGTAAGACGGGGTTCTAAAAATACATAATATATATATATAACTGCGGTTAGCCTGAACGGTTAGTAAGATGCATTATATACACGCGCACACACACACACACACACACATACATATCTATATATTAGTTGAAAATAATTTCAAAGTATGGACATTTAGATTTGGAGATAAATCAATAATAATGTCAAACTAATCAAGATAGTGAAACTTGATTTTTTTTTAGGTTTAGTAACAATCGTAGCTCATAACTAAATATGGTTCGAATTAATATGTTCTAAAATCCGAATCTTCATTTTACAAACGAATCCCGCATTTCTAATTTGAATTAAAATCTTGAAAACATGAGCATTGGTATGATTCTTTTTTCTTCAGTTCTGATTTGATTGATTTTAAAACTTTTTTCTGCTGTATAGAGGAAGTACGCCATATATGGAATAGTGCCTTAATATGGAATAGGAGGGTATTTATAAAACTAAGATTGGTAGTGTGAGGGAGATAGCTGGAATTTAAAGGGTGGCTGTCCTGTAGTCTAGCATGGGAAGGTCAGTGATGTCAGCCGATATCCCTATGCTCTACACTTGTTTGTATTGTAAACGCTGATTATTACTTTTTTTGAAGGTTAGTACCATATTAATTATTTTGAACAGTCAAATAAATATAGCTTGTTACTAAGTTAATTGTTTAAATATATACTAAATGGGCTGTATAACAGTATATCATGAATGTTTTTAAGATAGACACAACGTGTGCTGGCTAGGTCATATTTAAATATGGCAAGTGCCCTAAAATGGAATATGCCGCTGTTCCAAAAATTTAATAGTATTTGTTTTGCGACGAAAGATTTTCCGAAGACAAAAAAGGTGAAGGGTGGATCAAATGTGTTGTGTGCGAGGAATGGGCACATATTAAATGCTCAGGAGCTGAAGCAAGCTATTTTGTATGTGATTTTTGCAAATAACATTTTGGTTATCTATTTAAAATAAGTTGTTTTTATTTTATTTTAGTTTATTTATCAAACACTTTTATATGTTATATTCTAATACTGTTCAATTAATCAATGACATTGAATGTTAACATAATACATGTAAAATAATGAAAATCTTAGGTTTATCAATTTCTTTTAGACATATTCCATATCTGGAACAATTTTTTTTCCCTGCCAAAAATGCTTTTTTAACATTTTAATTTTTATAATTTTTTTTATTTAATTCAAAAATAGTAATTTAGTTACTGTTAGTAGACTAAATAATAATGCCATTATTGAATATTTCGTTGTTATATTAATTAAAATACATTTTTTACAAAGCAATATGAAAGTGGTATTCCATATTTGGCGTACTTCCTCTATAATATAAATCAAACTAAATGGTAACATTTTTTTATATACTGTGAATTCCCATTCATTTAAATGGTAAATTATGTGTATATTTTGTGGTTGTTAGTTTTTTTTTTACTATAATTAAGTGGGCGATAACTAAATGGTAACATTTTTTTATATACTGTGAATTCCCATTCATTTAAATGGTAAAATTATGTGTATATTTTGTGGTTGTAAGTTTTTTTTTACTATAATTAAGTGGGCGAAACAATTAAACATAATTATTATAGCTCTAAATAAATATATACATATATAGATTTCAGCACCACGTGTTACAATTCATTCGGCTTTTACACTTTAAATAAAATACCGAATCAAAATTTGAAAATAATAATTTTACTCGAAAGAAAACTTTTTATTATCTTCGAATCTCGAGTCTCATTAAGGATTTAAGTAAATAAAGGAGTCGAGGAGCAGTACTTTTGAGGTATCCATTTACATTTTTATTATATATAATATATACAAAATAATTACACATTTTTTTTACTTATAGGTAAATTATTATAATTTAAATAAAAAAAGATATTTCTTATTTCAAATATGTATACTTCCTTTGTAATATAATTTTAGAAAACATTCTAAGGTTGATTTAGTTAGAAGTGTTATATTATTAAAGGATTAATATTTTAATTAAGGTCAGTTTTGTTACATTTAATATGTGCTACACCGAACCATTAAATAAAAATAAAAATAATCATAAAAGTGAAAGTGGAAACAATAATTATATAAAAATGTTGAAAATAATGAAAACACTATAACTATCCCATTAAATATTTATTTGTATAAAGGATTAAGAACACGTACATAATGGAAACAATATATTAAATCATCATATGTAAAATAAACAATATGGTGGAAACAAGTCAAATTGTGGTCCAATTTACAATTGAAATTGAAGAAAGTTGAATTCTATACTAATGAGTTAAAATAAAAATATAAAATTGACACTAAAATGAGTTTCAAAAATATTTAGAGGCAATTACATAAGTTAATAGAGTAAAATAAATTGTTTCTAGAATTATTGTCAAATTTATATCTTTGGGGAATACATTATATGAGATAAGTGGTAACCATTCAAATTTTACTTAAGAGTGATATAAAAGGTGTAGAACTCAAAATAATTATTACTTTTATTAAATTCAAACATAAATAAGTGAATTAAGATTAATTATAGTCTTCTCTGAGATTTTTTGCTCCTAGTAGAAAATGTGATGATTAAGGAGTGTCTACTTTGGTATCGACATATTTTGGTGTCATAAGGAAACTCAAGTGTGGAGAATAGTAGTTCATCACACAACATTATGAAAGTAAAATGCTTATAAGAAAGTAGCCCTAACAAATTTATTTAATGTTAGGACATTAAGAAATTCACCTGTTTTTATGTTTTTTTAGCACCAGTCTTACTACTCGTTCGGGTTATACGCTTATGTACTAATTGCGCTAATGTGATTTTAGAGATGAGTTGGGCTATACTTAGAAGAAGTCTACCCACATTTTCATCGAGGAAGGGTAGAAAAACATTTTGGAAAACCACCCTCATTACACCCGACCGATATTCGAACATCGATCTCCCCGTCAACGGCAGTCCACCCTATCTTTTGCTATACCCTATCTAGGGCTCGTTTTCTTGCTAATATTTGGTAAAGACTTTCTTTATTTAATGTCTCCTTGTTTTATATTTTACTTTCTTAGCATCACGTCGGGTTATATGCGTATGTTAAAAATACTTTAATGCACTAGGTATGAGGAAGGTTGAATTTAAACTGTATCGACATTTGCTTTGAGGGAGAGTGTAAAATCATATAATAAAAACCACTTTCAGTGCACCCGACTGATATTCAAACTTCCCTATCTTCACCATGTTGGAAGTCTAATCTATTGCTAAATTGATGCCTTAAACCATGCGACCAAAGAAATAGGTCTAGTTTTATTCTGAGAATACCTATGAAAACACTTTTTTTTGGTGTTTTATGTTGTGTTTACCGATTGTTTTGATTATTAAAAACGCGTTCAGAATGATTTACCCAAAATGGTAACAATCTTCAAGGTTGATTGGAAAACTCTGACGCAATGAGTCAAGAGTAATATGCAAAACCATGGTCTGTGATAATAACCTTGGATTGTTGTTTATGTTGACATCAATTATTGTGAGATGACTAATTTATATACGTTTATGCATTTATAAATGTATCATATATATCTTGTCGGAGTTCTGATGTTGAGTATGACTGACCAAGAACATTCACGCGCTTGATTAATGTGGTGAAATCTTATTAATCTACTTTTGTCACCGCTAAAAGCCATAAAAGGTTTATTTTCAATATCCAAGTATCTTTGGTTTCAATTCTTGTCTAGACGCCAAGCGAGAATTACAACTTCCACTCTAATTAAACAAAATTCAACCCGCGTTTGTCATAAGAACTAAATAGTTTGAGCTGTTTCTAGCTAAGAGAAAAGGTTTCTATATCTAGGATAACCTTGAATTACTTTCACCATAATGCCCTTGAATTCTTCTAGCTAAACCCAAGGATTTCGCCAACTAAATCATTCACTTTTGCTATATTAGTATATTTTTAATTATTTGTGTTCATCTATGCTAAGTTTATATCAAAATTTTCATAAACTGAAACTTAAAGTATTGAACTCATAAGGAGTGAAAGATTGAGCGATTAAAATCCGTAGCACAACTTCCTTCGGAGGGGACGTAAAGCCGTCGGTCCCATATCGATTGTGGATGTAAAATAACTTCAGGAAGTGTGTGAAAATACCTTTTCCAGCAAGCTCTGTAGACCCTTTCGCTCTTGCTCATAGAAATTATCGTGTGCTGATATAATCAATTGGTTCAGACCTTTTCCATTAAATACCTCAAATAAATGAAATAAAGAAAAATCAGAGTTAATTAAAAAATTCCCACGTGTTTTGTGAACATATGATAGTCCGTACCAGGGGTTACGTGATATAAACGTTTGACCCATGTTGCACAGTGCCACCTCCTTATTTGAATCTATGATGAATAAAGATTTTTCAGCCGTTATTATTAACAGTAGTTTTCCCACTATTTCCTACTTCTAATGTGAATGAAAATACTCTACACTATCCTCCTTATCCTTTCCACCTATATTAAACCATTAATAACTCTTGTGTTTACAGAACTACATTAAAAAGTTGTCGATATGGAACGTTCGAAAACAAATGCAGGATGATTTTCTAATAATTAATACATGTCTAAATTATATTTATTTTTAACCACTTTATTGAAAGTATTTTTCAAAGTTAATTTGTTTTAATTCCATTTAAAAAGCAAGGAAAAATCATTGTTCAGTTTGCTAGTATAAAATTACTGTTATTGATCATGCGCATGAGTTTTTATTTAAACTGAAATCTATAATCCTCGCTACTACTAAACTATGCCAAAATTTTCATGATGTATACTTATTTTTCTAATAATCGTTGTGATGGTTTGTTGTACTCACTGTAATAGATGTCGTTTACTGAATTCCTTAAGGAAACATTGCTCCTGTATGTGCACATGACATTAGAAACGACAAGCAATATTGATGAATTGGGAGGGATTGTACTGGTTGAAAAGTACATCTTCCGTAACAATAAAAAAAAAAATCGAAGAATTATTTAAATTATATGAATAAAGATAATTCATGACAAAAGATTGCATAGCAATTAAAGTGTCATGGTGGGCATAGCACATCCTATTCACGATCCATAGTTTTGTCGATTCTTGTTAGGTTTGAGGTTGTATAACGGTCTCGGATCTTTATTTTTTGGGCACATTTCATTTATCCAAAACAATTAGTGACTTTCTTTACTCTCTCGATTCCTTGCATGCGAAATGCAGAGAACGGCTTTGTTTCTTCACAAAGTTTCTTTCTGAGTGATGGATGCTCTCTGTATATTACGATGAACTGCACTGTATAGATGAGACACTCAAGGTGAAAATGACATAAGCTGACTGAATTTGACTTCAAGCCGAGCTGAAGCAGTGCGCAATAATCTTAAGAACTCTTATCACCCCACTCATAACATCTAACTTAGGAAGATAAAACAGCTTGAACCAGACGTCATATCACGGTGCGGTTTTCTTTATTTTACTTAAGAAAACGGTGGAATTGAGACCAGTGAAACTATTTCACAATATTTAAAAAAATACAACTTTTACTGAAAGATAGTTATTTAAAAATGAAAATAAACCCTAACATCTTGATCTCAATTTTGCTGTTGTCAAGTGAAGAATGCCGAAGTCACCCTCGATACGTTTTCTGGTTTGAGCGTGATCTTATATCCAATAACTTGGTTAATCGACCGTGAGATAGGCTACTAGGAATTAAATATCGATTCGTATCGGTAGACACATGGACTAAACTTCAAGCTCATCTCGTATGACTTTCCAACGAATTTAAAACCTATTTGGGTGTGGACTAAATTTTTTCTTTAAATAGTTCCCCATTCTCGCTCAACGAAAGTGCAGGCACATTTATTCTAAATTAAACCTTCCTCATACTTACCTAATAAGTGTATGTTTAACAAAACATTATTAACTATAATGTTGGCTGGGTAGCAAGACGCAGTAAAAAATATATTTTACAGAATTTCGTTGCTGTTACTTTCACTTGGCTATGTGGCTGTTAAACATAATTTAAGACAAAAAACCCTATCGCCTTCTTAGTTTTTACGTCAAGTTTTAAGATCTTGATAGACAAAACAGCTTGAACCAGACGTCATATCACGGCGCGGTTTTATTTATTCTACTTAATAAAACGGTGAAATTGAGACCAGTGAAAAAATTTCACAGTGTTTAAAAAAATACAACTTTAATTGAAAAATAATTATTTTAAAATGAAAATAAACCCTAGCCTACTATTAGGTAGTGACGTGTGCGAGAATGAAGCTGAGAGAAACAAAAGATGGAGAAGAGTAGAAGTGCGTTGATTTGCAGCAAAGCAGATATCAAATCCATCCAACTTTGACTCGATTCCACCTTTTGTTTCGCTCAGCCCTCGTTTTTGCCTATGGATTAATTAATTTTAAATTTTCGCTTTGGAGATTAAAAATAAATTAGTGATGTGAAAAGCCCAATATTCGCGAAAAGGACAAATTTATATATATATACATATGAGATGTATATATACTGTGATTGAATGTTTGTTAGGTCTAATTCCTATCTCTTGATTTGAGTAAACAAAATACCTATGTATTTATTCACAATGTATTCTACTGTAATCTTATGGTTACACGGTTTCCACCATTATGCACATTTTCTATGTTATATCCATTTATTATCAACAGAGAAAACTGAATATCCACTTATGCTAAATAAACCCCCTTAACCGTTAGTCTGTATATCTTGATACAGAGTCCACTAGTGTTTTATTTTGGTTGCGCTCATTCATGTTGCTTTATCGTAGTGTAGGCGACCTTGCACTCTGACATTTGATGACGACATTGACTATTGAGACGCGCGTTTTTGAATGGGTCATCCGTCCTTTTACCGATTACGGGCATATAGGTCATCACTTTTAGGTGCATCTGGGTTGGTCGGGTGACAACTTAGTTTGTCATTTAGGATATTTTTAGGACTTTTCAATAGTTTTCTCTACGTACCTTATTGGTAAGAACTAGGAAGGCTCATTGCTGAGTGGAGGGAGATCCAAGGTAGTACATTGACTAACCATTGTTTTTTGGCTATGGTCGTATGTGTATAAATTATGGAATTACTGAATTTGTTTAATTTATTTACAGTATAAGTGATTTCTCCGTTATAAGAGGATCTAGAATGAGTTTAATTGAGACCCGAACTTGTGAACACGTGGTCAAAATGTCTGGCTCATCTAGTCTGGCTTTCCGGTAGTTGAGAAGTTGGTGTTCGAATCCAGGTCAGGAGTGCTTGCTGACAATAGCTTTCTCCTAAATAGATTTCCACTCATCCTAGACACACTTGTAGGTAAATTTATTCTATTCGATATTACATCCTTACCCCATTATTGAAGTTAAAATGGGTATAGCCTGGATGGGTGGTAATATGTGGGTGATACAAAATTGAGACTTTTTTCCCTTGTGTTAAATTAATGCAATTTGAAATAAACACTTTTTAAAAGACTCGTCTGGTTTCCGATGACCCAAGTAAATAGTTTTAAGACCAATGTTTAAATTTCCCACCGACCAACGTATAAAAAGTTGATACTAAAACTAGTTTATTTTATTAACTTAAAAAACAACAACTACATAGTCATGCCAGCCGAGCAAAAATTCCAGGATTTCAGAAGGAATCTTAAAAGCCCCTTTTATTATGTACTTTAATGATGATTGACTTTAATGTTACTGGGCTTTAGCTATTAATCATACCTTTTAGGTTTTAAATGTATTCCAGTTAGTAAACCTGCCATTATTCATGAGTTGAAGAAAGATAACTTTCATTCCTCATCATGTCTGTCTTCCAGCCATTAGATTAAATAATAAAAATAGTATTATAATGTACTATTATTTGCAAATATAAATATTCAAATATTATATGATGTAAGCACTATTATAATGGCACCTTAAACTTCAAAAACTACCCTAGTTTTGATAACAACCAACAAACAAAAGGTCCTATCACAATGCAATAATATCTTATTATTCAATTTAATACGTTCAAATTAATTCCATTTGTTCACTTCTTCTCTTTGTCGTAACATTTGTGTTATTTTTATTAATAAAAACACTTCCACAAGTCAGTTATTTGTTTATCAATTTCAAATGTAGTTAACCAGCTTTAAGGAAAGTATTTACTGCCTATATCATCGTACATCTAGCTCATGAGAAAACCTTTAGTTTGTGAACTTGGGTTTTACCATATGAGCATCATCACTCAGTTAAAAGAATGCAGCTCCATTGTCTAGCTTATTTTTCATGACTATAAACGTAGATTGGCCTTAATCTTTATTCCTTTGATTTGTTTCAGGATGAATTCCATCCGTTCATTGAGGCGCTACTGCCCTATGTCAAGTCCTTTTCCTACACCTGGTTCAACCTCCAAGCCGCCAAGAGGAAATACTTCAAGAAGCACGAGAAGCGCATGTCATTAGAAGAGGAAAGACGTTGCAGAGAAGAACTACAGGTATGTAGAGTTTTATTTTTAATACTGTGCGTCTTACTTTTCGTTCAGACTGCGTACAGCTTACACAAACTAATCTAATAAGGACCATAATACACCTGGAGAGGATTATTGAAACCATAAGTGTAAATAACCACCTCTGGTTAACCCGGTTAGGATATGAACCTCAATTTCTCGAGTAACTTAAATAACTCTGACGGTCATATCGGGTGAGTAAATATATAGTTTTTGTACTCTCTTACATTTTCATTTATCGGTGGGAGGTAATTTTCTTAACACAATTCTCAAGTACCATTAATACAACACATCTGCCTTTTTTAAATTACGTGACCACTTGATTATCTCCCTAAATACGCGTGTTTGTTATTGAAACTGTCAGGAAAATTAAATAGAAGCAGCTTTTTTGCAAGACAGCTTATACTACCCTATACCAAACAAAAATATTACGAGAATCTTATTGGTAGACCGACATAACTGTTTTATTGTATTTTAGCTGTAGTAGCTCTTATTGAAATATACAGTAATTGTTTTCAATGGTGCTCGGCTATCAATATAATTTTTGTGGACACTTCAATCCAACTTTCACAAAACTCCCAAACATAAAAAAGTGTGTATATTATGTATTACTAACGACAATAGCATCTGCCAAATGGTCCAGAAGATAGAAATATATCAAGATTAAGATGGGGATGTAGGAAATGCGAGAAAAGTTTTTGGAGTTTTAATAGCAAAACTGTTTTGTTTTTTCAAAATTAAAAAAGTATTTCTTAATTGTAAACGTAGTGTTTAATTTTAGTTACATGGTGATATCAACAGATGTTGAATATCTGTCATAAGAATAGCAGCATTAGTTAACCAATTTTTTAAATGAAGAGAAAAAGTTGTCATTAAATTCCAGGACACCATTGACCTACATTCTAGAAATGTAAATATCATCTTGTGAAGAAATGTATACTCTTTGTTAGTACTGAAGAAATATTTGATTTATTTTGATCAAAAAAAGTATTTCTATAAAATCTGCAAAAACACTTGACCTTTTCTAGCGTTCCCTACATCCCCATCTTACGTTCTATTAACAGAGAAACAATTACACGTTCGAACCAGAAATTGCATCAGAATACATTTTACACTTGATATCAACGATATTGGGATAGTGGAGTAGTTTTTCTAATGTTTTAATTAATATTTTTTTCAACTTTTTTTATTTTTATAATATATTCAATTATTTCACTCTTTTCTAATGAAAACTGCAGAAACTCAACTTCGATGCGACGCCTTGTTTGTGTTATATTGACTAAATTATCTAGGTCACACATCATTATTTGGGTGAGACGAGCTCTTCGTTTTAATGGTTGGAATCATGATTTTACTGCTTAAGGGCACTACCTGGAAAAACAATTAGATGCGTTACGGATGTTTAGAAATGATGGTTTTTTTACGAAGTGGTTTGATATTGTTTAGTATCGTTTTTACTAAAATGTAGGTGAAAATTATGACAGGTTAAAAAGTTGAAATTTAAAGTTAAAAGTGTTTATAAAGTTTATAAAAATGTATGATAACTTACATAAAACCCTAATAAGCAATACCACATTATCTTAAAATCTCTTGTTTGCCCCTACCAAAATATGACTTTAATCGATAGAGGAAGGCTAGTTCTAGGTTTCTAACCTTTTTATTTAATTTCAGAAATAAATTTTTTTGTGTAAAACGTCGTTGACTTTTTTTAAAATATTTAAATCCCAAAGCTTAAACTTATTGACTGGTCAGAAACCTGCTGATAATTTTCGCCTACATTTGGCTGAAAGCGATATTTAAAAATATCAAACTATTTCTTAAATAATGCGGGATTTCTCAAGTATGCAACGCGTCTCAGTGATTTACCATGTAACACCCTTGATGGGCAGGTTCAATAACCAAAATTAATGTTTCTGAAATAAGTTACGTTCTTGTTACAATTTATTTGGTCAACAAAAACCTTAAATATATTATCTAAGTGTATAATTTGGATGTTGAACTGCATCGGTGGAGATGTGGACAAAGGTATTTAGGAGTCCAGGGTTAGAATCCCAGCGGGATCCATTTGAGTGATTTTTTCAAAATGATTTACTATTTTCCACCCTTTAAATTCCCCCGTCCTCATTCCTCCCCCCCTCCCCCCTATTAGTGTAAACATGTGGATAGAATATTATGTTAGTGAGACAACTCTAAGGCCTTAGACTGCTAGACCACCACTCTAGGTGTTTGAAACTCCAATTTTATTATTGGATTTAACCGGAAATTTAACACTATTGCGCTCTTATATAGTCAACGGTTTATCATATAAGATCATCAAAAACAGTGCCCAGGATTTTTAATAAAATATTTATAAAAAATTATTAAGTAATATTATAATTATTTAAATGAGTTAAAATAGTTGAACTAAGTAAAAACTTGTAGTGCTGACACACCGTTTACAAAACAAATCACGCAACCCGGTCAAATATTTATGAAAATATTTTTGAAGCCCCTGTATGAGTACATAAATACATCCTTTATTACGTGTTTCTACTAGTCTACGAATCCCTGGTCCGATTTCCGGAAAGCATCAACGTTTTTGTTTTTTAATTCAACTTGTTCCCTTTCGTTAGGGGTGAAATCAATTATGTTGGTTCTGAATATATTGTTCGTGCATGACTCCATGGTAAATACTCGT
Organism: Timema poppense; assembly: GCA_902141375.1. Taxonomy (NCBI): domain Eukaryota; kingdom Metazoa; phylum Arthropoda; class Insecta; order Phasmatodea; family Timematidae; genus Timema; species Timema poppense. The sequence continues at coordinate 422,827 of CABFOV010000002.1, read as the reverse complement.
TAATATTAAGTAAGGTGTCACAGAAGTGTACTAAGGAGTAGTCTCCCGTACTGTTTTGGTCACGCAAACATAGGCGTCAGTCTCGACTATTCTAATTTAATTGTGATAGGGAGGTCGGGATTCGAATCCCATTCGGGTTTATTAAGGTATGTTTTTAAATCAAAAGTAGTTTGTATATCTCCAGTCTCCATCCATGAAAATGTGACTATATATACTCTAAATTAAACCTTTCTCATATCCACACAATTAGTGTAAATGTGTAGAAAGCTCGGCTGGGTAATAAGACGTGGAGTACGATAAAAAAAACACGTAACCAAATAATAACTCATCTGAAACTCTTAATTTAAAATGATTTATAGTCTTGGTAAGAAATGCTTTTGAAAAAGGCTAGCTAGGATTTCAAGTTAGCCATGACTCTAATAATAAATATATGGGTTTAAGAAATGGTTTATAGCTCCATGTGTGAACTAAACAAGTTATTTTATTAGTGTATTTAAAAAGATAAGCTTGACTTCATATACAAATATGCCCTCTGGTTTAAAGATTTGATTTAAATTAATCCGTAAATGGCATTGCGAATTGATAAAACAACTTTGACATACTGTGTTGCGTAAAATAAAATATAGCTATGTTTGAGAGGTAACGTTCTTAACTGTTTCATTAATATGGAGCACGCATTAAGGTGCAATCAACCCAAACCGGTATCTTCGCCATTTAAATTAACAAACCAGTGCTGTTGAGAAAGCTTGAAAGTTGATGAGTATTTCTAGTATGCTTTACACGTGTTGGTCAAAACTAGTCCATTATCACGTTATTATTTTAAAATTAATATGCCAATCATGATATTTTAAATTAGCGTAGATATGTTTTTATTATGTTAACTCAGATCGTACCCACTTCGGTGGTCACATAGTGTAAGGCTCTCTTGCGATATATTAAACTGCCGATGACTGGGAGATTGGGATTCAAAACCCGGTCAGGTGTGGTGAGATTGTTTTTTTTTACAAAAAATGCTTTACACTCTTCTTCCTCGCAAATTCTGGTGAACTTCATGTAAATTCAACCTTACCCATTCTTAACACATTAGCGTAAATATTACATAGCCGTATAACCCGAACGATTAATAAGAAGTGATGCAAATTTTTTAAAAAACGCGCATCGGCAGGCGCCTGGACTAAACGTATCGCTTATCTAGTCTGTTTTGCCGTTGACAGGGAGGCCGAGTGATTTGTTTCCCGTAAATTATTTCCCAATCTACCTCCACGAAAATGCTGGTTAATTTTCTCCATGTTAAACCTTCCTTATACCTATTCCATTTCACGCTAATCTAGTATAATTTTCTGGTGGCATGGAGGCCAGTGTCCGCATCCAAGCCTGTTATACTAAGGGATTCTTTTTCCCTAAATGGTTTCCCTCTTTACCTCAAAGAATATGCTGTTATATTTCCCAATATCTATAATATTAGTATATTTTACTGAAGAGTATCTGTAAGGCTAGTTAGACGTTTAAAAAAAATATGTGCTACTTTTGAATTTTTTGAATAAATAGGTTGTATTACTTCAAGGAGTCATCATTTCCCATATATAAGTAAGGACATTCTTAGTATTATACATATAATTTCAATGCGAATTCTAATAGTTTAATTTGTTTATTTGAGATATTTAAATTTCACCTTATGAACCGTTTGTTTATATCATCCTGGCGGTCTAGGGGTAAGGTGTCAGACTTCTATGCTGGCGGCCGAGGTTCTATCCTCGGTCCCGGCAAAGATTTATTTGATTACCAAACCCTTCCTTCACCTCTGACAAGACATCTTGTGAATGTGGGGAATGCCAGGCCTCCACCGTGGTTCGGATTCCACGTTAAACTGTAGGTCCTTCATTTCATCTCACAATCACCCTACCATTACACATTAGCGTAAGTGCGTATAACCCGAACGGGTAGTAAGACGCGGTGCTAATAATAATAATAATAATTTATATCATCTTACAAGAATTTCTATGATCCAGAGCGAAAGGGCTTACCAATTTTTACTGGAAAATTATTTTCACATACCTGCCAGGTTATTTTACGTTCCATAATCGACATGGGACCGACGCGACGGCTTTACTTCCTTTCCGAAGGAAATTAATAAATAAAATTACATCAGCTCTGGCTGGGTTTGAACCCACAAATATCGGTTCTTATGACTAGAACTTTACACCAAGACCACCGAGGCCAACCATAATAATACTTAACATAGACGATACCTTTCTACTATGTCAAAACTCGTTGACGTTTTTAAAATAACGTTATATTTTAAATAGAAGCCAAACCAACATCAATATGTTGTATATTTGAAAATCGTTTCATCAACATGCATGCAAAATCCATGCTTAAATCTTCGAACGCACCTCTATTCGTCTCTCTGAGATTTTAATCCATTTCCAAGGCATACGTTTAGCTTTTATCTCAAGAATTGTCACACCATATTAGAAGTAACTTTTTGAATAATCGAACACGCTTCATATAATTATATATTTGTATTATTTTTGATATTATATTTACTTTAATTACTTATCTATAACTACACCTTTCCTAATGAGATATTTCTATCCACCCGGATATTCTAATAAGTGGCATTAAAAAATAGAAAAATTAATTTCCAATCTTGAAAGAACATTTATTTCGATAAAACTTTTTGAAAATTTGTTTTTAACCGCACCAGTTGGTTTGAAATGTATTTATTTATTAATATTTAGCAGCTATTTAATTACCACAGACATGGATTTTTTCTTGTTTTGCCACTTGAATTGCCTTAATATTTTTTTGATTAGTGGTCATAATATTTTCGAAGATCTCACCAGTATTAAATATAGAATAAATCAGTTTAATTATTTGATTTGTGAAATTATTTTCAGTAATGTTGTTATTAATTTATTATGCTCCCCCATAGCAGTGGTTACACGGTCTAAGGCGTAACTACAGAAATAGACTGGTTTGTTGGTGACGAAGAAATCAAGATGAAAATCTCAACCAGTTGCACTGGAAGTGGTGTTTACCTATTCAATTTATCGTTATGTTTTCATCAGACATCTTAGCTCAGTCGGCAGATTGTATATCCATTAAGATAAGGGTCCCGGGTTCGATTCTTAGCATGGCCGAAAAATGTATTAAGTTGAAATGTGTGTTTCCCCTTTCTCAGCGATTAATTTACTGGCCAGGGGCTGGAGGTTGTGTTTGTTCTATATTTAAGCTATTTTGTAATTAGTATGCTGATATAATCAGTCGGTTCAGAAAATGCATGTTAAATACCTCAAATAAACGAAAAATAAAATGGTTTTCCCAACCCCTAGCAATACTGATGCTGGTGAACTTTGTATACGCAATTTTTCTCATCATCATTGGAATAAGCTTTCAAAATTATGGTGCTAAATGTAATTACTGTTAAAAATAAAAACAGAAATTTTGTCTTGTGATCTCATTTCGAAAATAATTTATTTTCTTTTATAAAAAAAGAAGAAAAAAAGAAAGAAAAATGTGCCTTAGTGTTAATTCTTTGTCTCATAAATCTAGGTATTAAACTTGAAATAAATTAAATATTATATTTATATTATGACTCTTTAAAAGAGTACGTTTACACCAATTTTCTGATGAACTATTGCTACCACTCCACATATCCTAATGTGTAGTTCTAGTAATGAAATGTATGCCAGTAACGCATAGTCTTATAACACACAGCTCTGAGGTTTAATCCACTTTCGTTACCACGAACGAGATATTTTACGATAAAAGGATGCAAAAGATATAATATCGTAACGTGTTCTGTCGACTTATCTGATTGGTTGGTCCACGGAACACTAAAGTTAAACTCTTTTCATTCTGAGAAGTTGTACAGCTTGTGTTTCGTAACATGTATTCATTTTTACCCGCTATGCCGTTATGACTGCTTTTTATGGACCGTTTAGATAACAACTTCGCCGCTAAACAACTAGACTAGACGTCTAGATAAACCATCGGGCATCTCATATTTTACTTGAAGGCCTATTGCAATTATTTCACAATTTATAGTTACTAGCGGACTCGGACATATTTGACCTACTTGGGAGGGAGTATTTGCAGAAGTAGTTTCACACACACACACGCGCGTGGTGATCCCCGTGAAGATATTCTTATATCAAGGCCAGCCCACATTGTTAGTTTCGATATATTTTATATTCATTAGATCCAAAGATTGATTTAGTTTTTATCAATTAAACTTAAGTTTATTTTGTCGCAAGTTTGGTGACGTTTTGGGGCTACTTACCATTTGAATGATAATAATTATGTTTTTTTTAGCACCGCGCCTTACTACCCGTTAGGGTTATACGCATATATACTAATAACTCTAATATGTTAGAGGCGAGGAAGGTTGAATTTAAAGGAAGTGTACCATCATTTTCGTGGAGTAAGAGTGGAAAACCATTTAAGAAAAAGCACCCTCAGCACAGTAGAATGGGATTTGAATGTCAGCCGAGTGTACATAAGGTGGTTTTCCCTAAATCGTTTTCTACTCTTACGCCACACAAATGCAGCCATTTTTCATCAAATATTCAACCTTCCATATCCATAAAACATTAGCATAATTAGTAGGCTTATATATGCATACAGCCTGAACAGATAATAAGACGTGGTGCTAAAAAAAAGTCATCTAGTATAGTAAATTAAAGGCTGTAATCTTTGACGCCAAATTTCACAAATTAATTTAGATCAAAAATAAAACAAACTCACTGGTAGGCATGCAAACAAAGAAGTCACTTTTGTTCAGCCTGAGTTATTGGTAGCGAGGAGTTAGCGGTTAGAATACCAGCCGCGTGTACAAAGGGGATCTAACAAAACTGTTTCCAACGCTCCCTCTGTGAAAATGCGTGTGTACCTTCTTACTACTCATCCACAACCGATGAGTGTGAATATGCGGATAATTTAGACGAACAGTAGGGTGTGGGTCTTGGAGATAAAATTGAATACATTCTATCAGTTTTTATTTATTTAATTTTGTTTATTCATGGTATTTAACGTGCACTTTCTGAACCGACTAATTAATTATATCAACGCACGAGAACTTCTATAAGCACGAGTGAAGGGATCTACCAATTTTGCTGGTAGAGGTATTTTCACCTAACTTCCAGGGCTATTTTACATGCCACAATAAACATGGGGCAAACTGCTTTACTTCCTTTTTGAAGGATATTACGCTACGGATTTGTATCGCTCAAGAAAAATCCGTTGACTCCGGCTGGGTCTGAACCCGCGAACATCGAGTCCGGAGGCGAGCACTTTACCCCAAGATCGCCAAAGTCGACTATTTTATAATCAAAACAAAATATTACAAACTTGTATGTAGGTTATCTATATTTATTTGTCTTCAAGACGATACAACACACACTAGTCATGCAGTTACTTACATATTTACGTACTTATATTGTTATTTGATATTTCCTAGTTTTTGGTTCGAGTCATTTGTATAGACATTAAACTAGGGCAGTCAGCTATAACTTGTTTTCTTACGAACGGACATTTGAAGCATCTTTTTAGAAAATAAGAATATATTTGTTATGCTGTCAACTTTGATAACATTTTACTATATCACTTGGCGTTGTTTTTAATACGTGTTGATAATATCCATCAAAAATGTAGTGGTGTGCGAAGCTTCAAAATATTGAAGTAGAAGGTCAAATCTTTCTCGCTTATACTTTAACAACCAAAATTATTTTCACCTCATAAATATATTTCAAAGGAAAATGATAAATTGGATATTATAATAACCATATTTGAAATATCTCACTATATATGACATTAACAACATGTAAACATCTACTAAACAGTATTTTGATAATGACCCGCGATCAAATGCCACCTCTAACATAAGCACAGATAACTTAAGACATGTTAGCATAAAAGAATACATTGGGTTTGTTTCTATAAGCCTGTCTCTTTTAATGGATAATTTACAAATAAGAAGTTATGTTATGTGACAACTAAAATCTTACCTTTGAATTTGCCTCGCATGTTACAAGCCTCGTCTGGAATTTGCTTCGCACATTACAATTTCCACTTCATTTCGCGTTTAAAAATTGACCTTCAAACATCCCTACAAAAGTGACCGCTTCAGATCACATGATTTGATGTATTAATACGTGAAAGTATATCAAGCAACTTTTTTTTTAGCTTTTAGATATGTTCATTCGTTTTTGGGGGGGAGGGGGGGGCTATATTAGGTATTAGTGGGAAAAAATACCTACTTGATTTCAAAATAACCCTAACAATATTTGCATTCAGGGTGAAATTGTATCAGGTGATCTGACCTTTTACTCCACCGGCCTCTTGATCTAGAGGTCAGCGACCCTGCCTACCGATCTAGTGGTTCCAGGTTTCGATTCTCGGGGGAACGATAAGTACTTTTCCCGAAAGAGGAACTGTACCTAAGATCACCATGATCTGGTTAGTTAGACTTAAGTTAATTTTAAGATCATTCCTGGCTCCACATCTTCATAATCACTATCATCACGTCATATCATTGTGGGTACGAGTAGACAACCTCCAAGGTAAACCCTGAGCAACGTTATGTTCCTACAGAGCGGCTAAATGTCTACACACACGGTGACCGAACTAGATACTACATCTCTCAAAGTCAAATATGCTACATGCTTTAAAAAAATCTGATGGTTGGTCCTAAATTTATTTTTAATTATTCTAGTATTATCATAATATGATATCTAGATGGAGTAATCCTCACTAAAAGCATAAATAATAGCTTTGGCTATTTGGTTCTTAAAAATTGCAATGCCTAGTAGGAAAGAAACAATATATTTGAGCAAGTACGCTCTTTCTATCTCACTTTAATCTCAGTACACTGATTACGAGCCGTTTATATACCCCACTTTTCTTACGAACGAGCATATTTGAGCTACTAGATTTACATATTCGTACATCACGTTATGTGACTTGAGGCTATCATTTTCGTTAGATATTATTAATGCTTACAAAATAATACTAATTATATGGTGAAATGTTATCAGTTTTGTCTGGAAGATGTGTTTGTATTTTCAAAATGTGCTTAAAATAATCATAAGTAAGAAAATCAAGGTAAATGGAGTCCCGACTATCCAACCGTTGGTTATATGACATTAATTCATATTATCCGACATGTCCATATAATGTGCTATTTACAATGTTGTGCAGCGTACGCATGTATATTGCTATAGCTGTAATATTATTAAGAGGCTGACGTGATCTCACAACAACAATAGAAGCAAAGCTGGGATTCACAATTCAATCATTATTATTTTTTAAAAAAGAAGTGACTTTTGCACTTTGCATTCAAAATAATGGAAGCTACATCTAATTATTCTAAAAATTCATTGTTCTATTTACATGAGTAAAATAATAGTTCTGTATTTTATGCCAAACTTTTTACTGTATAATAATTACCAACAAACTTTGTTATACTTATTATGCACTTTAGTTTAATTTGGATTTGTTTCGCTATCGTCCACCTTTGTTTCTGTTTTATCCGGCATTTTGGCTATTCGACAAACTGTCGGGCCCGCTTATTTCGGATAGTTGAGACTACTGTATACAATTTAATGGGTAGATTTTTTTTTACCAAAGCTTCTATTATAAATTTCCCAGTAAATTTCTCAACAGAAATATGTATAATTGAATTACAGGTGATGGGGTTGTACTTTCAAAGACTTTGAATATAATATTGAAGTATTAAAATATTTCGTCTATGGCAGACCTGAGACCGCTGACGTTTGATACACTTTTGCATTCGACCACAAATCGCTGCGTTCGATACGTGAGTTGGAGAAGAAAACTGGAAACTCTGTTATTGATTTATTGTAACTAATTTTATAATACGTCTGATGGCAACATACTTAGAATAATTTAAACTGACGTGTTAAATTTTAAAAGTTGAGATAGCTCGATTACATTTGTCCCATCAAAAATAGACATTTTTTTCTTGTGGAATTTACATTCTCATATCTCTAGTGATAAGAAGAGTGTTTAGGGTCGGCATTGCATGGAGATAAGATAGAAAAAAAACAATATGACCCCCACCCTAGTGTTCTCCGATAATCCACTCTCCGTTTCTCGATTCAAGATCGATCACCGTAGCATTCTTCTAACTTTACTTATCCAAAGCTAACATTTTAAATAACAACCTTGAAAAAAATTGACGACTCGTGTATCTGATTGGTAACGTTGCAGGAGACCCGAATGTAAACCATGCCGTCTTCCACAGGTTCAACTACATAACTCTCCGGTAGCAAGTATTATTAATCTTTGAGTTCGCCAATTAAGGGGTTTTGTTGTGGGCAAGCGTTGTTTTATGTGGTAGGTGGAAAGGTAGGTACATAAAGTAATTTAGCTGTCGTTCATTGTGCTCCGAATGCCGAGAATTCATCTCTTCCTTTCAAGTTAAAAGGTCTTATGTACTATAAGCAAGGAAAATGAATGGCGCTTCGAAATAAGACGATGTGTATTTTCGATCTTTAAATCAGTACACCATTTTATGTTTTTTTTAAATAGTTAATTACTATATTATACTTTAATGATGCGTCAAGAGTTAATTTCCTGTTTGTTTGGAGACTAATTATAGCCTGTTACGGTGGTGAAATGATTTAATATGTCATTATAGAAGTAAAATAGACTGTCAATGACAGGGAGATTGGGGATTGAATCCCGATCAAGTGTACAAAGACAATTTTTTCCTAAATTATTTTATTCCCTCCCCCCTCCCCACACACACAAAAGCGGGTACACCACCTATAAATTCATACATTCCCCATCCCTAGCACATTATAGTAATTAATACAAAGGCGATGCGTACAAAACGAATGGGTAATAGGACGTGGTGACCGAAAAAGGCTAATTACTTTGTAAGCTACTCCGTTGCTAATATTATATATTAATAAAAGTTTAATTATGCTTGTATGTAAGGATTTTTAGTACCTCTCAATGATATAGAAAGCTGAAATTTGGTGAAATTTAAGAGGAACCACTCAAGAGGTGCGCTTAATTTTTTAAACATGAAAAATGATCAAAAATAAAAATTATAAAAAATTAAAATGGTATTTATTTAACCATTTTAATGTGTAGTCATGTTATTTTCATTTCAAAATCAAGGTGAAACTAGAATATAAATTCCAAACTTAAATTCAAAGAGAAATTACAGATTATAATACAGAGACCTGTGTTTATGGTTTGGTTGATTGGTCTTCATATTAATTAGCAAAAAGTGTTTCTTTGGTCAATGCGAATTTTACACATAACGTTAAACATTTTATTTAATTTGAGCTTACATTTTACATAGCATAATAAGAATTCATTCAAACCAATAAATACTCTAATTAAAATACGGCTAAGACACCGCAGAGTAATAATTATGTGTATATGTTGTGTTAACGCTTTCCCTGTCCCTCTACGTAGATTCTGGTACGTTTCCTAATAATTTTACCTTTTTCACAAGCGAGGATAATTGCGTATAATTGCGTGGTGGGGAAAATGGGAAGATTTGTCTGTTAAATTATACAATATTTAATAATAGAAATGCCACAACGTATTTCTGGAGCTATTTGTTTAAAAAAATTGAAGCTTATCTTTGCATAAAAGTAGTAATTTATATTCCATCGAAAGAAAGTAGTGTTTTCATTTTGGATCTGTTCAACTAATTGAATTTCACTTATTAGCAGGGGCTGGATTTTGCTGCCACGTCATATATATTTTTTGTTCATTACACACAATGATCTGAAGTACATAAACACTGTTCATGATCACCTGATTGTATAAATGTGTGTTTTATAGGTTATATATTGGTAATTTTTTGTCATTTGTAAATTTTAGGTAATATTTTCTTGATTGCGTCATTTGTAGGCATTTTTTACTTTTAGTCAATTTTGAGTAATATAAGGTAGTCATGCTATGTAAGTATATTTTTTAATACAATCGATATTTTATAAATGCATTTATTTTGTCAACACAAAGCTGTCGGTATAAGAAGATAATGTAGACCATGAACTTTGTATCCTCTTTGCTTGTCTGGTTGTAAAATACACATTCCTGTTGAGACTACAACTAGGCTATAGAGAGTTGCTTTGAAGGGGTAGGTGTAGGAGGTAGGGAGGGAGGATGACTATTACATAATTCTGAATCATATAGTTGTAAATCACGATTATATTTACCAGAATGAAAGTACATTATCTTAAAGGGAACATACCAGCATTAGCATGAAGAAGGCTTAGAAAATCACAGTGAATCAATCACACAACCCACAGGCTACCCGACATACCCGCATCGGTGGGCACGTGGTCTAGAGTCTGGTTTTCTGGCGAAGGAGACTTCGAAGTTCAAAACTCAACCAGATGTACTGATGTTGTTTCTTTCTTATAAAGTGTCCCATTCTCTCTTCACGAAAATTATTTTAGACTTAACGCTAGCTTCTTTATTTCTACTAAATGAGTGTAAATATTGGCACAATCCAGGAGGGCATTAAGATTGGGGCTACACAATAATACATACTCATGACTTCCCTCTCAACGAAGATTGTGCATTATTGAAGAATGTAGCCAGATGAAATTATTTGTACCGTGATTCCAGATGGTACTTTAAATATTAGATATCCGCTTCATTGGCCGAATTTTCTATGCCAAGGGTGGGGAATCTTTTGGCTCTGGAAGACCCCAAGTAACTTCACGGATAACTGGCCTCGTAGTGTGCTGGTCAGTTCACCTGGCTATGAGCCAAGGGGTCCCGGACTCGATTCTGTGCTGGTACCTTGGGTATTTTAACTGAAAGGAGAATTATCCAACAGTCACCATGGTGGTTTGGTTAGTTAGGTTTAAGTTAGGTTTAAGTGTTTCCACTCGTTCCACACTCTCATATTCACTATCACCCTCATCTCATCTCATTGGGACATAGAATGAGCCTCCACGGAAATGATGTGCGATTTGTACATTCGGGCTTCCCCTGGGAAACGGTACATGGGCACTAGCAAATCTTTCCCCTACTGGGCTACGAATACAGGAGCCCAGACGTGCAATATTATTATTACTTCATGGATTTTCCATAAAGCCACACATTTCATGTACCGTACAACAAATTTTTCCAAACTGTTTCCAAAATATGATGGTGCGCCAACCATAGATAAAGAGAGGGAAAAAGAGAGAGAGATCTATAAAAAAAACGGTTAATTTTCGAACATTATGATTTAAAAATCAATGAGTTTTTCATTTTAATCAATTAAAATACACACTGAGAATGTATGGTTTAAAAAAACGAAGGTAGTTGATTAACATAATATGAAATAAAGGGATCACCAAACACTCCAAAAGGCCGAATACGGTCTAAAAGCCACTGGCTCTTCATCCCTGGTCTAATCCACAAGCCTAAGGTATCAATTTCATGCTAGAATAGCCTACTAAAGACGGGGATATTGGGGCTCAAATCCCGATCAGATCTACTGAGGGTGGTTTCTTCTAAATTGTTTCCTATTCTCCTTCCACGCAAATACGGGTATATTGGCTCTTAAATGCTTCCTACCTCAACCCTTCCTCTTATAGTGGTTATCACATATACTTAATTATAACCTGAACAGGTAGTAATATTCGGTGACAAAAAAGTTATATGACATTTTTTCTTAATGAAAGGGGATAATATTAAGATATTTATTTAGATTAAAATAGTATTTTATTTCAGTCAAATATAGTTAAAAAATGGCACTGAGATGTGGGAGTCGAACCCAGGATCCTTTTATTAGAGTTTCAATTACTGAGTCAGTCATCACTCATAGATTAAAGCAGCGTCTGTGAAGTATGAGTGATATACTCAGTTGGTTATCAGCTATAATAAACATCATCAATGATTCGGGGGTATAATCTTTCAGAGATTTAAACTATCAGGAATGTGATTTTTAAGGAAATTAATTTGAAATCTTCATTCTGAATTAAGTATTGGAAACCCCATTTTAAAATAGTCCCCTTATGGGCTTGCGGGTCTGGAACAAATCACGACCTCGCATCAAAGAAAAACACACTGCCCTCTAATTCAACTCTGACGACAATGCTTTGAGATTACCTTTTTTTATACACACCATTTTCTTAATCTATTACTTAGTGTCCAAGGTCGTTTCTCGCCCGGAAACTCCAAAAGGTTGTAACAGTAATAGTAAGGAAAGGTTTGGCTGATACAAGATTTCCAATACAACTCGGGGACTGAAAACTTCTAATTGTTCCGGGCAAATACAATATTTACGACACTGAACGTATCTTAATTAGTGATGAAACACCAGCTTTCTCCCATTCACATGGACTGGGAAATAAATTACTGTACGGGTTCTGTTTTAACGTTCTTGATTAATACCGTTGAAACTCATTCGCTTCTATAGGACAGGTTACAAAATTGACACTCGTATTTATTTTATTCAGCACTTAACTCTCAGGTGGAAACTGATCAGGTTTTTTTTCTGTCATCGTATGATTAGAAAAAATCTAAAGCTTTATCGATGTATTCCAAACTACACAGATTATAGTTATCCTCAAGACTATATCCGCACGAGAGTAAAATTGCAGATAATGCTAATAGTGTAGTCGTATTTATAAAGTTGTATCACTTGCTTTATTTGTGTATGTATATATATATATATAGGATGAGCTTTAACTTACGTTACAAAAGCTAGGAGCATATTCCTTATGAACAATTAGGAATAAAAGGTGTATAAATGATTTGCTCTGAAGTCATTACTAAGGGAGCAATGAGCCATTGAAAATCATGTAAGTTTACTTAAAAATAAAGCATTTTATAACAATGTAACAAATGAGTAGGAGAACAGTAACTGAAGATAAGTATGTACTTTTATTACTCAATGTACAGTAGGTAAGACTACAACAGCCCTTGTGGCAAACATTCGCATCTTATCATAGCAAATGTTCAAATTGCCGGCCACCAACATCCAGACAGCATCGACATCGCCATAGCCTGGACTCTCGCACTCTTTGAAACATGCCTGGTGTGTTTCTTTCACAGTTTCACGCTTCGACAATTATTTAGGACTAAAAGTAGGGTTGAAGTTCCACGGCTGTACTGTACATGTTACTTTTGATGTGGTCCCACAGAGGATTCAGGTCTGGTGAGCGTGCTGGCCATGGAACAGGTCCTTGGTGGCTGCGTGGCAGGGTGAAAGCATTTTTATTTTCAAGGGCTCATTGCTCCCTTTATAATGACTTCAGAGCAAAACTTTAAACACATTTTCTTTCTAGTTTTTCATAAAGAATACGGTCCTAGGTTTTGTAACAAAGTTTAAAACTCAACCGGTGTATACACACACACACACACACGCGCGCGCGCGCCCACACACACACACAAATGAAGCAAGTGACACATATTTATAAATAGGACTACACTATTAGCATTAATGAGGTTTTTAATATACATCCCGTTTATAATATTTAAAATCCTTGCATAAAATAAATAAACTCATTTATGGACACGTGAAATCTAAAACGGCTTGAAAATTCTAATGTTACTATTTTATTATTAATATTTGGGTACCTTTTAAATAGGGGTAGGCTATTTATATATATTTTTGCATTTCGTCTTATTAACTGCCTCAGTTGTACTAATTTATTACACTATTGGGGTAGGGATGAGGAAGGTAGAATATAAAGAAAATGTACCTCCGTTTGCGTAGAGGTAGAGGGATAAACCATTTACTAAGAATCACCCTCAATACACCTGGTCAGTATTCTAAACTTTACCTCCCCATCACCGACAAACTAAACCAGGTGAGCTTGTTGTTTAGCTCCACATGCCCACCGATGCAGTTAATTACTTAATCAAGGGCGGTAGGTATGTTGGAGGTAATTATCACTCACCTTGAGAAAATATGGAAAATCACACTTGTGTGAAACTAGCCCCACTGCGTACGGCAAGGATTTTAACTCGTACCCCGACAATTGTGCTCATTCAGAATCTATAGTTGAACACGCTCACAATGAGCTAACTCTGGTGGTTACAACGCTATTGACCTGGAAATATTGGTTAATAAAGCGAAATAGCTCCTTATTAAATTTGGAGTAGACGTCTTTTAGCTCAGCAGACCAAAAGAGGGCGTAGGAGTTGTTATAAGGCTCGATTACACAATAACAGAACCCTGATATTGTCAAGGAATAGCAAAAAGTAGGTAGGCCTATTTATTCTAAATATTATATGCCATTATTAGAAGAACAGAATTTTATTCTAAATTACAATCTTTGGATTACTATTAGGTATTGGTTTTGTGTTAATATAATATACATTTATGTCACTGGCACATGGATGTATAAGACTCTTCACTTATACACCTAATAATGACGTTTTTAGTAGTAGTTCCTTTAAGTGGTAGTTACATTTCGGAACGGTTTTATTTTATGTGGAACCGAATGAGTCCTTATTTGTATCTATATTTTACTTTCTCATATAAAGATAACGTATTTTAAGTGTGAAAACTTTAGACCTTGAGGTTATGATGAATATTTACGTTTTATGTGTAACGCGAACAGAAAAAAAGTTGATTTTATAAGTATGTCTGTCTATCTCTGAGCCTGAATCTGAAATGGTTTGTTAGATTTATTTCAAACTTGGAATTGAAATGATATATAGTTATACATCAGGATATTTTTTTATTTTTACCCTCTCCTTTAAGTTAAGAGTAGTTAAAGATTAGTAATTTTTTTAAATCAAGGATAATATATAAAATAGGGGTTCTTAGCTGCCCTGATTATATAAAAATATTTTATTATTAACTTTTGTGTATAATTGTATAATTTAGAATATTTTCATTTTAAGGGAAATTTTGAACCACACTACGGGCCTTTTGTACATATTTTGAAATAGGTATTTTCTAAAATATTATTTTTAATAACTATCAAAAAGTATTTAATATTTTACTATCACAAAGTAGTATATAACTATGCACTAGATAAATAAATAATACTTTATCCAGGATATGATTTTATCTAATTATCTGATAGTTAGACAATTTATACAAGATTTTCCGAAAATTATATTCAATGTAGTGTACACTTCAAGAATATTATATTTTCAAAGTATTTTTATTATTTTAAGATTTTTTGTTGTTGTTGAAATTTTCAACTATACATTTGAGCCTAAGCATTCAAGATCTAGCTAGCCTTCCTGGACTCTGTGCCCGAGTGTGTATACGATAGCAATCACAGTAAAGCGTGAGCGATCGTATTCAATTGTTTTCCCACTTCCTTTGACTATGTTGTTTTGTAAACTCGGATGTACAAGTCACGTTAAAGCAGACAGGGATCTAATCGAATATATGACAAATTGCATATCATGATAATTGCGTACACCCAAGAAATAGTGACTATTGCGTACAGTTTTTTATTTTCTACCCGAGTTGGCCGTAAATGAAATTACATAGTGTAAGCTCACACAACTTCCTTTCCCAACCAAACCAATTGTTACCACACACAAGTGTAAAAGTTATATGTCTTCACAAGTAGGGCCTAGGAAAGCTCAAATTATTGTTTAAAATAATAACCATTATTATTATACATACTTAACTTAAAAAGTTTCCATAATGTATACATATATCTATAGGTCCTATATAATTATGCTTTTCACCAAACATAACTCAACCTACCCTTTCATATGTTAATAAATTAAGATTTCAAATAACAGTCTATTGAGCACACAAAATAAACAAATGACCCCTACCTGGCTCGCCCACCTGCTTGACCCTTTGGGTGCAATTGTTGCGGTACGCAATTGTTACCGTACGAAATTGTCAGGAAACCATCTAATCGGTTGGTGTTCGTTTCCATTCCAGTCCCATGATAGAATAATCCAACAGGCTTATGTCCCCGGGAGCACAAAACTTCATGTTTAAATTATTTTTTATTATTTTTGGCACCAGTTCTATTATTACAACCTGTTCAGGTTATACGCATATATACTAATTACACTAATTATTAGAGATTAGGAATGTTGAATTTGAGAGGAAGTATACCGAAATTTTTGTAGAGAAAGAGTGGAAAACCCTCTAGGGAAAACCAACCACAGCGCATCCCACTGGGATTTAACCCCGATCACCCCATCATCGGTGGTTCAGTCTCTTGCGAGAATGGCGCCTTAGACGATGTGGCCACCGAATCAGGTAACTAGTTGATTAAAAAACAATAAATGACAGTTTTAAATCTGTGATTTTTAATATATATATACATATATTTGTTTATGTGTGTGTTTTGTGTGTCTATTGCACAAATGCGTTAGAAACGTGCCTTAAAATACGCAGAAGCTGAAGCCGGTTCATCACTATTGAATAACAGGTTTGTAAGGGGTTTTGAGGTGAAAGAAAAGAAACATGTTTTCAAATGCTGATATGGGGGGAGATTTCACAGGGAAAGTCTTAATCCAATTACACAATGATTTTATTTTTGCCGCTATGAGGCATTGGTGACTAGCTAACAAGGTTCTAAAAGTACTCTCCCATAATGTACATTACAAATCGCCAATTTGGTTCATAATTACTACTTTACGTTGGCTAGTAAGTATGTAAGGATGAAAAAGGCAACATCCATAGGAAACGTAGCTGCATTTTGCGTTAACGAAGAGGGGAAACCATTTAATAATAAACACCCTTGGTACATCCAACCAGGAACTGAACCCAACTCTCACCGTCCTCTGAAATCCAGCCTATTGCAAGAGTGATGCCCTGAGAGGTAATCCAAGTGACCACCGAAACGGGTAGTAATTTAGTAGTTTGTGAGTTTCTCTTGACCGCCTCTGTGATCTTGTGACTAGCGTTCTTGACAACGGATCGGTTTCCATCCCCGGTGCGTTCAGATTTTTCTGTGAATTATTAGGCTTGGAACGGGATCAAACTCAGCCTCGTGAGGACTAATAAGGAGGTACTTCAAAAGTAGTAGCTCCGGTCTAGAAAAATGAGATCAA
The DNA here is from genome assembly GCA_902141375.1 of Timema poppense. Taxonomy (NCBI): domain Eukaryota; kingdom Metazoa; phylum Arthropoda; class Insecta; order Phasmatodea; family Timematidae; genus Timema; species Timema poppense. Next base: position 405,847 of record CABFOV010000002.1, on the reverse strand, counting down.
CGTCCAAAGGGCTTGTTGTGCTGACCACATGACACCCTATATACACAAATGTCGTCAATGTCTTCGCCAACATGTGGTGGCTGCTCGGTAGGTATATCTCCCTTGCGAGCTGATGCCATTGAGGTTTTTCTTTGTGGGTTTGTCCTACTACATCAACCTACACTCCTGGGCTCACTGTCAATCAGCATAAGTCTAACTCATACATTACCGGTAGTTGAGTTATTTCGTTTCTACCCAACATATTTCCAATTGTTTTCCAATTGATTGCAGTTTCGGCTCTTTAATATCCACATGCACATTGTTCCATCATGTAATATCTTTAAGTCTAATATAGTTACAGTCCAATTTTAATAAAGAGAGAACCTTTTAGGAAATACAAACATACATTTTTGTGATCAACAATGATAATACTTTACTTTATTTTAATTGTTATTTTATGGTTATTGATAATATGATTGATATCTATCAATAAAGACAGCTTCAGATAGCAAGATCTAACGTATGGATACATGAAAGTAGATCTATTAACTTTTATGGCTTTCTATGAAATTTAGACTATAGTATACATGTATAAGATACCGTACCTTAAAACATTCATTTCTGTCAAACATGTTGCGTGCCTATGACTATGTATTGATTGATTGATTGACTAACGGCGATCACAGTTCTTGAAGACCACGCGGTCGAACTCGGAGATCTTGGGGTAAAGTGCTGGGCTCAAACCCAGCCGGGGTCGATGGCTTTTTCTGGAGCGATAAAAATCCAAAGTACAACTTCCTTCTGAGGGTAGGTAAAGCCGTAAGTCCCATGGTGATTGTGGCATTTAAAAGAACCCTTGGAGGTATGTGAAAATACCTTTCCGGGCAAAATTGATAGACCCTTGACTTTCGCTCATAGAAATTCTCGTGTGGTGATTTAATCAGTTGTTTCAGAAAGTGCATGTTAAATACACAAATAAATTAATGAAGACCACGCACCGAACGCACAAGCTGCCTCCACTGCTTTCTGTATTGAGCCTTCTCATTATTATTATTAGGTTTATTATTAAATACTTTGCTAAATTAAGCTAGTTCTTAGTGGCGTGTAAATATAATAATTATCGTGTCCTTGAAAATTTAACATTAAATACAACCTATACAATATCATCAAGGCCCACAACGGTGGTAATGCGGTATGAATGTTAAGCTTATTAATCGAGTTTACTGATAGCAAGGTGGTTGGGGATCGGATTCTGACCGGGTATATCGAGGTTTTATTCCCCTAATTGTTTACCATTCTCTTCCAAGAAAATATGGATACATTTCCTCTAAATTTACCTCTCTTATTCCTACCATGTTAGCGTATTAGTATATCTGCGTATAACCTGAACGGGTAGTTAAACGCGATACATATTATATTTACACTTAGTCGAATTACTAAATGTTCAAATTGACAAAATAATGAATAATAAAAGCCGACTATTTATANGCATTATTATTTTCAACACATATATTGAAGAATCATCATGGAGACTACCATAAAATATGCGTGACTATCGACATTTTTATGAGGAATAAATTTAATTTCAAAAATTATTAAATTTAAAAAATAAAATATAGCCTATGTTACTCGCTGATAATGTAGCTTTATATTGGTGAAAGAATTTCTAAAATCGGTCCAGTAGTTTTTGAGTTTATCCATTACAAACAAAAAAACAAATCTTTTCTCTTTATAATATTAGTGTAGATATAACATGAAAACTCCTTACACTACGTTTGTCAAGTTGGCGAGTAGGGCCTACATTGAGAATATTTAATCTTTTTAAAATGTTAAATGTTTATTGGTGACGTTTTAAGTTGGAAGAGATGTACCAAATAATATAAACGAGATAGGAATATTCATCAATTTTAATGTTGTAGAGGTCTAATTAGATCAAAAAACCAGATTGTGCTTTTAAAGTATTGGGCATGTTGCGTCGTTTTTAGTGTAGCAAAAGCTGTATGCACATTTTAGATGAAAATTTTTACATACATTTTTATAAACATTACACTTAAATATGAACGACAAATGCGTCGAACTTAATTAACAAACTTTAAAGTTTTATGTATTATGGTTTATTTCTAACGTTTCGTTTCGTGATATCCGGCTTAAAACGTATTAAAGTTTTAAATATCATCAATAAAATTTGTGGAAATAATTGTAAAATTAAACCCTTCTGCGATAATGTTAATAATATTAAGAAAATTATATTAATAAAGGTTGATATTTTTAAATTTTGAACCCGAATATATAGGAACGTGCTGAAATCATCTTTTAGTCATATATTCAAGCTTATCCTCGTTTTGTCTTGTTTTATTTTCTCTCATTTTTATATCGTGTCTGACTTACTTCTATCGCCAGCCTGTTTCTTTTAGCCTTCTTTGTTTAGTTGCCTGTCCTGTTGTCGAGGCAACTAACTCTTGAAGGTGTGGCATATTACGAGATTCCCTCATCTTTCTAGGTAACAACACCGGTCGTTTGCTTTTTTTTTTCTGCAACAACATGCAAATCGAATGGGTTGTTTCGACCACCTGATATTTAACAACGTCTTTGGACCTATTCGGCGTTTGATAACAAAGTACTTTTTGACACTCAAATAAAGCTCACGACGTTAATGTTAGTACGGTAGTAGTTTGGTCGAATTCCATCCCAGAGAGCCACGTGTGTTTATGGAAACATCCCATGTGACAAGGTTATGCTCGTGCGTGTATGACACCACTTGAGTGAATATGTATTACGTGACTCATTTGGTTACATTACAAGTTTCACTTATTGTAATAAAACCCCGTATGTCATTAATATGTTATAATTTTGGTTCTCTAATAGTAGAAGATTTATTTCTTAGATGAAAATCTTTTAATTGGATGCATTTTAAAAATAAATCAAATGTAAGAAAGTTTAATTATAGAGGTTTATGTCATATTTAAGTATATTAACAATAAAACAAAATATCTGTTAATTGGTTATCACATTAGTCAATGTGTTTTTTATAATATATGATCGTTTGATGTAAATTAAGCTTTTTAAAGTGATTTGTGATATCGTTCAAAAATAGCTTCTTCTGCATACACACTATAGCTTTTTTATTCTTTGCTCAATATTTTTTAATTTTTTATGTAAAGAATCAATATACTGATAACAATAGCCTATTTTGATAAGTATCGCATAGATATTCACGAATAAGCGATAACCCGCTTATGTCGTTGAATGGTCTAGTGCATTACTCTTGCGATAGACTCTCCTCTCGATGACGGGGATGTCGTGGTTCAATCCCGGTCGAATGTACTAAGTTTTTTGTCCCAAATGGTTTCCCACTCTTTCCATGCAAATGTGGCTATACATCCTCTAAATTCAACCTTACTCATCCAGCGTAATTATTACATAAGCGTATAGCCCGAATAAGTAATAAGACGTGCTAAAAAATAAACAAACGATAAGTATAAAAAACACACAAGGGACGAGGTGGGCGATATTTATTTCACGCGATTGAAGGTGTTTATGTTTACCTCTCTTAAGATTTCTATTTTAAGATATTTCTTAAGTCGACGAAAATCCTCCTTGTGATATATTTTCTTTCGAACAGCTTCCACGGTATCGAAACGAATGGTGTAAGATTACAATAAAATAGTGATATTCTAAATCTTTCTGGACCATTTCTCCCCATCCAGGAGTAAAGATTTGTAAGAAAGGGGTAGTGGGGGGATGCAAGATTAATTAACGCAGCAAGTAAGACAATTAATTGAAGCGAGCAATCCTCCGACTTGGGCTTACGGGCATGTTTTGACTCGGGAGGCCTCGAGTTCTACATCTTCTTACGACTGCTTCTTTATCTCTTTTCTTCCGGTCGAGTTCTTAAAGACAAAGTGAAACCGTTGCCGTCTTGTTGCCAGACCCGAATAATAATTAAAAGCTGTTGGAGATTTTCTAAGCTTTTCGAGAGGGAAAAGGGTTGTGTTTTTGTGCTCTGGTGGCAAACATAGGATGTTTGTGTGTTTCTACTTTCTTCCCTTTATTATTATTATTATTATTATTACAATTTTCCTCCTTTTTCTTATACTTTTTCGAGTTTTTGCTAAAGTTTAAAAGATACTTACTTGTCTTGCCATTAAATGTTTTACGGAATATTTACTAGACGCTATTTGCCACTATTAATAAAAAAAACTAACTGGATATAATATTTGTATACTACTGGTTTGGTATAGCCAACTAAATTGTTTTATTTAACACGATGATCCAAGGTCTTATTTATTCTCTGTTTTTGTTTTCACTCAGTGAAAGCGATGGAGTTGTTGGCCTTCTTCGTATCTTACGAGTTCGCGACTCTTTATTTGGTGCGCCGAGCGGAGGCTGCACGAACTTGTTGTCTTTCTAACGACAATTACCGTCACTTGAGTGAGTTACACCTCTTCAGTGCGGGATGATCTAGCAGGGACGGAGTTGGTATGCAAACGTCGATCTATGTCCACCTGTTCATCGCTCAACACACTTAATAATAGTCTCGCGTTAGTTTGAATATTCAGCACTTGAAAACTGGCAAGGTTGACCACATGGATGGCGGGCTTGATTCTAACATTGGGAAGCTCTAGTTTCAGGCGCTAGAATAGTCGAGCAAAATTTCATAAACGCCAGAAAACAAGTGGGTTTGTAACGTTACTGGTTTGAGCTGTCTGGCAGTAGGAGAACAAACAACGGAGGAGGAAAATACAAATAACAATACAATTTGTGTTGTTACCTCTCTATTAAATTACATCATTCTATTCACTAAGATTCATTATCCGCTCCCATACCAGTTATCTTTAGTTTCACGGGTATGTATCGCTTGATGAGCAACCAAAATAAGTGCATTTTTGGACTTTTAAAAGTGGTAAATGTGAATTTTTAACAATCTTACCAGTTTATATATAAGATAATATAAAATAATGTTTTGCTCACTCCATTAAATACCACACTCATGCACTGTTAAAAGTTTTGTCAATATTTAACCTGAGTGCGCCATCTAATTGGCATTATATCATTTACTTAGGCATCCCCTTTAATATCGAGAAATAAGGGAGTTTTTCCCCGCCCTGTGAAGTTATCATACTTTCAGTTACATCCAAAGTATACTCTACTAAGAGTTAGGACTTTAATAAACGGTACCTATCTTTGCCTGCCGTTTATCAAAACATCCCAAAGGGAAAACGCGATAAACATCACACAAAATGGAATAGTTCTAGAAACGAACGCTAACATTTTGAGTCAAGGAGCAGTCACAATAGTCTTGCGTGCCAATATTCTCGGTGTTGAAGCTGTTTTTTTTAACCATTCTATACACATTACTGTCACATTAAATGAACTTTTCAATAGTCCTTCGCTTAAACGCATCCCCGAGAATCTCACGTCTAAGGATGTGGGGGGAAAACTTTGACTGTGGCTAAGATCGTTGGACGTTTTGCCTTCAATAATTTCTGATTCACTCCCTTTAGTTCGGAGTATTTAACACACACTTTATGAATTTTCTGATTAAATCAGCACGTGACTTACAAACTAACACACTCTGTCCCTCGGCTGTGATTTCACCATCGTGTAAGAATAAGCCCCAATGTCACCAATAACATATGTCTTAGCTATGTTAGGAATCTAATCCGGCACTCTTATATAAGAAATAAGATGCTCTACCGACTGGGCAGAGTTGTTATACAAACCAAATCTGAGATAATCCTTAGTTCGAATTCAAATATTTTCGATGTGCATTAGTTTACATGGATTTAGAAAGCAGACTACCACGGAAGGGGTTTTATGAATCACCAATTTGTTATAGTTTTATTTTTAAATAGTACAATATCTATTAATTAATTAACTATTCAGTTAATCTAATCAAAATAGTTAAATGCCAAGGTGATTAGGTCCTGGAACCTCAAAGTCATAGTCAATTTCTAAACTTTCGTGTTATTCACGTATCTAGCCAAAATTTGAAATAAAGAATAGTCAACAAGTGAAAAAAAAACTTTAATGATACATTTTATTTAACGTGTACTTCAATTTTCTACAAACTCCCAACGATGACAGAGTGGTTTTTAGTCCTTTGGATTCACCTTGCACTGGAACTATATTGGCAGGAATGTCTGTCTTTTAATACCGTCTGCCTTCACAGAGGGTGGTTTTTCAAATGCTAAATTTTACTGTGGTCTTCCCATCCCTGCTACATGCAAATTCTGGTACACTCTCTATAAATTAAGCTTGTGATTTTCTTTCAAACTCCCATTCCACATAGCGATTCTATGTGGTTTTTTTGATCCAATTCTTGATAACTGTCTGATCTATCCACATATTCACACTAAATGAACGTGAAAGGAAGAATTGAGATAAAATGAGCCCAAGTTTGCATGTAGGGATAGCTATACCTAATTTATTTAAAACACACTCTCAGTTAACCCAACCAGGGTCCATACCCCAGCTTCCTCACTCTTCACTAGTACAACAGTAGAGGTAAGACTGACGTCCTTGTCCGCATGTTCACAGGCGTGAGTTTTTATGTTTGTTTTAAGAGCCGAACCTGCTAACAGCCAATACTGGCACGAGACTGTAGACAGCAGACAACATTCCATCCAGCCGAAGGTCAACCGTTTGTTATTTTAAAATCATTCACTCATTAAGTTTAATTTTAAGACAAGCGATGATGAAATGTTCAATTAATGTTTAAAAACTTGTGAATGATCATGTTAAAAAAAAACTAAGTTAAGAAATCTGAAAAATTTTCAAAATCCCTTTTATAATATTTTCGCTAAACTTTTTATTATTAATTAAGTCTCAATATTTTAACCATTCAACCTCTTATAATAATCATACATAAGTAATACAGCTTGCGCAAACCAAAGCGCGATCAAGAGCGGGACGCGGGAATTTACGGCTGGGAAAAGATTGGCGGGATTGAGTGTGGTTACACCGAGGCGGGGTGATTCGCGGTAGTTAAAGGAAGAATACCAGTGTATGTACAGACCAAAAAATAAATAAATAAAAAGTAGAGTGTAGAAACTATGGTTGATCTCTGGACCTTTTGGTATGTTCAGAAGTCGATTGGGGCCGAAAAGGGGTGCCTACCCTGGTCTAAGGCGACACTCTCGCGATATACTGGACTGCTGAAGACGAGGAGATTGGGGTTCTTTTCCTGGTTGTGTGGTGGTGTATGGGGCTGGAGACAAGGGTTGATCAAGGGCCTCTGACGTCGAGGAGGGATTGGTTTTAGTAAGGATCCTTCAAATGACAAGATGATACATCACCACCGTTTACAACCAACTGCCAAAACGACTAGCGGGACGCGGGAAAACATTGTGTGCAGCGAATCACGCGGGACGACGCTGCATTACCGCGTTCGTCAGTAAATACTTGGGATTCATTCGCCCTGGTTAGTGCACTCATACATTCCGCAATGGAACTGTTATTTCACGCGAATATCGCTGCCGCTCCCGCGTTGGTCTTCGCAGGCCTTGAATTAGGTGACGCATTGTAGTGCGGTGACCAGGAGTCTTCGTTAGAAAATACAGCAATAGAGACCATTGAATCCGTGTTTTGTTCTTTTAAAATGAAAAATTGGAGTAGTCTAGATAGCTCACCAAATCCGCTGTGATTTAGAGAGTAATGGAGAAAACCGAACTTTAATACGATTCCTTGTTCGAAGAGGTTAGGATTTGAATCATGTCCGGTGCATATGTGTTTTTTTTTCCTCATTGGCTCCCAACTATCACCCCACTAAAATTTGAGTAGGTCTACATATCCTCTAAGCTCTACCTTACTTATCTCTGCACTCTTAGCGTAATTAATGCGGTAGGCCTATAGTTCAGACGGATAGTGAAACGAGGTTTAAAAATTGAAATAAATAAATATTCAGCTATACTTCATTCACGGTAGGAGTTTACCTCTGAAAGTTCTTTTTTCCTACCAATATCCTACTATATAATAGATTTCTGGTAGGGATAAAGGCCTTTCAGAGGTAAACTCCTACCGTGAACGAACTTTAGCTACATTTATACATGTAGATATGTGTATGAAGTGTATATATATATATATATATTCATCCATATATATTATATAAATGGATATATTATGTTATACGTATATTTATATATATTAATAATATTTTATTTGTATATATAAATATATGTGTATGTGTGTGTGACTTTACAGTATATGTTCATTACAAATTTTATATATGTATATATATATATATATATATATATATATTAAGCCTTCATATTAAGTTATTTATTCCAAGCTGAGAATACGAATGAAGGTTAAGTGGAGAATCCAGCAACGCTTCTAAGTTTAGGAATATGTTTCCCTGCACCCCTCGTTTCCAATAGCTCCCGGGGAAAATAGCTTACTTATGGTAATGAGGGCAATGTAAATTAGCCCACCAGGGAAGTGAATAAGACTTGCGGAGCCTGACGGTAACAGACTTATCAATAAGTCTGGCACGAATGGCCCATTCGGGAGTTTTCTATTCTCCTCTCCTACGAATGATGGGGATGAACTGTGTGTATTATTACCATGCAACACCTTCACTTGGTCTGTAGCGCATCTCCCTACTTAGCTATGTCACGGGTTTTGTTTCCAACGTGAAAAAAGGATTTATCAACGGTAATTTCAGACCTTCATTTCATAAGGCCATTTAAAAAAAAGTGTACCATGTTTTACTACCCGTCCATGCTATTTAACCATACTTGTGTTTTAGATTAGTTATATATCCCCTCACAGAGATCAGAATATGTATAATTTTGGCACCAGCCCATCACTAATAGGTCTATAATGTCAGTTCTTGGTCTCAAATTCTACATAATAACACGGACTAACCTAAAAATATTACAAATGTGCTAAATATTCCACAAATTAAACAAAAATTTCCAAAGATAGATCAATACTAATGACAAAATATAACTATACTTGGAGTTGTTCCTGTCTCTGACAAAGCTATTTGAGATTTCACGTGAAGCCTGTTCCCTGTTTATATTTATTTCTAGGTTGTTCATAACAGGAGGTAGTGCGATTTGTATCCATGGCTTTGTGCCAGGTTATTATAATACGTTGCCTCCACCATCTTGAATTTTTCAAGCTTAGGATTTTTCTAAGAAAGATGGCAGGCTTCTTAGCATACATATACTCCATTCACGGTAGGAATTACTCTCTGGAAGGTCTTTTTTCATACCAATATCCTACCATATAATAGGTTTATGGTAGGGAAAAAGGTCTTTCAGAAAACAATTCCTATGGTGAACGGACTTTACCGAATTTCAGCTTTCTAAGAAACAATTTGTATGCTTTTCCCGCCATATTGGAAACGGTAATTTGGATTTTACAGTTTTCTGATTTTTGTCCTAAATTTGGCATACTCCTTAGCGTCCATATCAAATTTGGTATTGAGACGTTTTGAGGCTCGCTAAACATGAATCCCCTCAGTGGATTAAAAAACTTTTCGCAACAATGTTTTTAATATAGTCCTTGAAAGGTGGGAGTCTTACCATGAAGGACTTCGATATGACCCTATCTTGTATGATATACCATAGTGGAATAATGCAAGGCAAGATTACTACCCTACTAAGGGTAGGCTACATTAAATTTCAACTTTCTAGCTAAAAGGGAATGGAAGAAATTGTTGCATTTTATTAAATCTTGGCGACCTGGTGGTCTAGGGGTAAGGTATCGGACTTCTGTGCTGGGGTCTGGGGTTCAATCCTCTCGGCACAGATTTATCTGATTACCAAACCCTTCCTTCACCTCTGACAAGACATCTTGTGAATGTGGGGAATGCCAGGCCTCCACCGTGGTTCTGATTCCACGTTAAACTGTAGGTCTTTCATTTCATCTCACAATCACCCTACCATTACACATTAGCGTAAGTGCGTACAACCCAAACGGTTAGTAAGACGCGGTGCTAATAATAATAACAATAATAATAATAATAATAATAAATCTTTCGCGTCTTGTTGTTATAAGTTACCTATAAGCACACTCTTGAACAAATTTCAGCTTTCTAGCCAAACGGTAAATGGGATGAGTGTGGCTTAGTCAGTGAGGGCTTACAAGTGTATGTAAATATATTAATTAATATTAATCTTATTTCTTTCTGCCAGGTGTTTTCCTAAACAATTTTTTGATATCCTTTAGTTCAATTGCGGGTACAGTTTCTATAAATTACAACGCATTCATTTCTATTCTCTTAGTGTATGTATGCAGACAGACATGATGCAGAGTAAGATGTGGTCCCTGTAGAGGAAACATAAATTGGAATACGCAATCTTACATAAATCTACTTGGTGTATTATAGTTTTATTTAACACCGTGTCTAACTTTATATTCAGGTTATATGCATATATATTAGTTTCACTAATATGTAAGGGATGAGGAAGGTTGAATTTGGAGGACGTGTGCCCGTATTTGCGTGGATAAAGAGTGGAAATCCATTTAGGGAAAACCGCCCTCAGTAAACCCGACCAGGATTCAAAACCCAGTCTCCCTGTGATCGGCAGTCTTGTCTATTGCGAGAGTGATGCCTTATACTATATGACCATTTAAACAAGTTATATTCTGTCTAAGCACAAAGTTTAAACAAATTTGTTTTCAATAAACTACCGGTATTCTTAAATTAATTGTCATCCTAAATCCCGGTATAGAGTTTTATTTATAATATAAAAACCAGTTTAGATGTCCATTTTAAACCAAATTGTTACAGCCATTATTGAAAAGTTTTAAGGTTTCAAATATAAATAATTAGTAAATTGCCCTTAATTTGATATTTAATAATAAAACCACGATTTAACTTCGAGTTATGATCAAATAACATCTTGATATCAAGTTTTAACGAAATCTATCAAACTTTTTAAACTGTAGGTCCTGGTACAGACAGATAGAGGGACATTGTTGAAATATACTACTATTTTTAACCGAGGGCACATAAAACGTAGATCCATGATAATTCCATGGTCAAAAACTTTTCACGATCCCATTACTTTAAACACGTGAGAAAGTAATTATTTATTCCATTCGCGTGAATGGAAGAAACATTCTTTCTTTGTTACAAAACATTATTGAAATGCATTATTATTTAAAATACACACACCAAGCATACGGAACTACCGAATTTTGTTTTAAGTAATTAATTGATTGCGCTCAAAAATATATTGCACTATAATACCGTATTCACGGACATGCCATCTTGACCGTGGGCCCTATTCGATTCCTATTCTATTATCTTGGTCACAATCCATTCCTTATCATTAAAAATATTTCTTAAAACATTAAATAGTTTATTTTAACACATTGAAGTTTTGCATGGTCTTGTAAAGTTAGGATTGTTTTCAATCATAAACTTATCAACTACTCCACATTAAAATACATATGACGCTATCTTGGGAGCATTTTGTTCTTATGAATCTTTTAAATATGTAGGCTACGTCAATTCTTAAATTTATGAGTTCGGGCAGTGTAATACAATATAGAGAGAGATACGTTATTCTATGACTAAATGGTAAGTATATTTCTAACTTTCTAATACTACAAACAATCTTAATAGTGGTATTATTCGATTCTCCATATTTTTGTTGTGTCGACTAAGTCATTATTATATTGTTACATAACAAAGAAAATGTATCTCTTAACATTCACACTTAGCTATAATCTTGAGAGAAATAATAGTCAGGGCCTGGACTTTGATTATCTAGAACTTATCCAAAAATTACCCATAAAATGACCTAGTGAATCACGGAGATGAAAATATATATAATTTTGGTGCCAGACCATCATTAATAGGCCTATCTGGTCAGTTCATGGCCTTCTTTATCTTTTCATTCACAGAACTCTGTGTTGACAAAATGTATGTTTGAGCATTTATAAAACATCGATAGTACCTTTTTAAAAAATGTACTCAATACTTTTTCAATAATAACGCCAAAAATTACTCATAAATGACTTTAAAAAATGATTAAAAGCAACAGGATGTTTCGCTCGCTGGCCCCTGAGTTTGTCTTATAACTTTCAAACTAATGGGCGTAATTGGTGTACGAGAAGCACTCAGGGGCCGAGAGCGAGTGAAACATCCTGTACCTCAATTCAAGAAAACAGGACTTTACCAAAGACCCATAAAAAAGAGTCTCCACAACCAGAGGCTCATGATAATAAAGTATGTATATACCTACATGATCACAGTCCGGTGATGTACCCCGACAAATAAAAGATGATGAATTATCACCAAAATATAGGCCCTGATAATAGTAATACCCACCTATATGTGCATACCGACTGTATTCAAACCAATGGATTGAAACTGCATCAGCGCCGTGGCGTGACCAGTTCGTGTCAGCTGACCGCCTGACCTTGTGTCTGGATCTCTAGCACCAAGATTCAACTAAACAACCTACCAGTCTCCTCGCTAGGCCTCTAATAATAGTTGGCGCTGTGTTAATCCACGTCCTTCTCTCTCTCCCTCTCTCTTCTTCTTGCCCTGAACACACACGCTCGCGAGACGTGCGCGCGCAACCCCCCTCCCCCCCACACGCGTGTTGGACAGTTATTTTATATCCTGCCATCCTATCTATCTGCCCCCCTTCCTCATTTCACTTCAACACGGCAAAGGGGGCATAGGGGGGTGTTATCGGTAGGTTTAGGCGAAAGGCTACGAACCCAAATGACTCCACTAATGGAGAGGCCAGATGTTAGGGCATTACCTTAAAATTCATCCTTCTCGTCTTCCTTCTTTAGACTAGTTAGTCCAGTGCAGGGGTCGGAAAATGGTCAATCGCAAAAGACCGGTCGATCTCGTGAAAATTTTTGGCAGATCGTGTATGAAAATAGCATTGTCACCAAAAGTAAAACTTTTGAATCTTTTGAACTCGTAAACAAACATATCAAGTACATTCAAAATAATATTTGAGTGTAGCCAAACTGTTTGAAGTAAATATGAACATCCATATTTTATTCATTCTATGGTATTTTCTCTAAACATATTTGAGGGAAGATTGGATTTAAGGAATAAATATAAGATTTTATATACGAAAGAAGACATCTAAAGTAGAGTGGGTAAACGATGGGATTTGGGGGGGACTATTGATAAGTTTGTCTAGCGGTCTAACGCTGTGTTTTTTGTTCGTGGCCCTAGATATAATATTTTCCCAGCCTGGTGACCCAAAGGGTCATTACATCTAGCTTAAATTATCCATTATTTTAATATTAGTGTATATTAAATTCACCTAATTGAACTATTTCAATAAATTTATGAGCACACAAAATGTAAAGCACAATTTTTAATTAAAATATAGCTTTGTTACAACGTTCGGTGAGGGACCACAAAATACTATTTCACTCACCCCTATAGTTCTGTTTCATTCTTGGGGAGAGCTCTTTTGTATTTTTCTTACAAATAATAAATTACACAATATGTTCTCGTGAAAATTTTTGTAAGTGAACAAAAATAGTTTTCCATTGACAACCACTATACTGCTCCATTTTGAAGATGAACTTTTCGAGATTGGCCCTCTTGTCTGCAATACTTCTATATTACTATCCTGCTTACACTCATATATGCACACACAAAAATATAGTTTACTTTTAGTGTGTACATCATTTTAGTTAATAAAAAACATATAAGACAATTTATAATTGTGATATTTTTCCATAACATTAAATAATTGATTGTGGGAATTTTTATCTACATAATTTAATAAATACTGCTTCGATTATTTTTCTAGCCCACATAAATATCTGGGAAAATATAAGTTTTTAAATGATTTAAGATATGCATGAATGATTCAAAATACATTGCATAAAATAGCTTTTTTTTAAATCATACGGCACATATGACCCAGAGGAACTTTGAGGTCCAGGTTCGATCGCTCTATGTGTAGACTATTAGCCGCTCTGGTGGCACAGAACGTTGCCCAGGGTACACCATAGGAGGATGTCTACACGTCGTACCCGCAATGAGATTATTTGTATATAGTCCGGACGCGCTGCAAAAACAAAAGTATAAAATTTATTCAAGCAAACATGGCTATGGCACGCAACATTCCCTGAGTTTAGAAATCGATAAATTAGAATTTTCGAGCTCAATTTGAGTCTTAGACCTGAGCTCCACATTGAAGTACCAATGTAAATGGGAATTATTAGACCAATTTTTCAACAATGGCTAAATGATTTTTTGTAATTTAACAAATACACATCTGTATTCGAGTCAACAACGTATCTAGGATTAATGTATAGTTTGGGCTCCTAACCTCTATGTTAGGCTTATAAAAATAGTTCAGGACACACATCAGAAGTGAAACAGCCTCTTCCTAATGCTGAGCAGCGATATTTCAAAATGAACAAAAGTTGTATGGTAGCGAACAGCCCGAAATATTTATAATCTTTTAAACTTCTTAGAGGTTAAACGTTATATTTTAGTATCCTTAAAAATATACTTCTTCTTTGAATATATGAGTTCGAGAAAGATTGGAATAGTTTTCAAGAGAGGAACGTAGAGCAAAATAATGAGAGAAAGAGAAATGAAGAAGGGTTAAAGAAAGTCAACTAAAGATATTGGGCGAAAATTTTTGCCGAGCTTGATAAAAGAGGAGATAAACTATCATCAAATGAAATATATATCAAAACTCAAGAGAAAGAGAGTTGTTTCAAGATGGGAGCAGATATGATAAGTGCAATAGGAGAAAAGCAGCATTTTTATTATAGATATGTGGTGCTTGGTAGCAAAATTAATTAATTGACAACACATATTTGATGTATTTTCCCCTCACCATGTCTCACTACCCATCCAGATTGTTTGCATTTAACAGACTCTAAAAAGGTATGGGTGATGAAGGTAAACTAACCCTATTGGTACACCTGGTAGGGTTTTGAACCCATAACTTTAACGCCAGTGAACCTGACAAGATTAGCTAAACGTTTAGTCCTTATGCCAACCGGTGCAATGTTTTTGTTGCATAGGGGTATTCATTCTTTCATCGTCCTACCCTAGTCCACTATCATCAAAATAAAATACCTGATTCGGTAGCCACATGGTCTAAGGCGTCACTATTGTGTTAGACTAGACTGCCGATGACAGGAAGATCGAGGTTAGAATCTCGGTAGGGTGTACTGAGTAGGATTGTTCCTAAGTGGTTCCCCACTCTCACTCCACGCATATGTGGGTACACTTCCTCTAAAATTCAACCTTCCCCACCCCTAACTCATTAGCGTAATTGGTACAGATGCGTTTAACCAGAACAGTTATTAAGTAAGACGTTGTGCTAAATAAAAATATTAAAAAATATAGACGTCCTCGTCTTTTGGATTGGTTGAGTGCTTAAGAGTACTTATAAGTAAGACACCTTAACTCAATTGGTAGCTCCTCTGTCTGAAGCTGAATTCCTGGCACGGGCTAGAAAAAATTGAAATCTACGTTTCACCTTTCACAGCGGTGAATTGGCTGTAGGTGAGTTGTGGCCGCACGAGTTGTTTACCTCTAAAGAGACAGATGAATTGCGGCCCCACATTTTAATAGCCACCTATGAATTGCGGCCCGGACTGTTGACCTAACCTAACCTAACAAACCTTAAAATTTTTGCCAAAACCATTGAACGACACGACAAGAACTGAGGAAGTTTGGATATTACGAGGGATGTCGACGTGAGACGATGATAGTTTCTATCTGAAATTTAAGACAGCAAGATAGAAAGCACACTGTTAATTAGGTGGACGCAGCTCATACATCTCTCTCAAGTGAGTGGGGTGGGCTGCAATTCATACGTGTCTCTCAAAAAGCCGGGCCGCGACCCGTACACGATTTCATTATCAGGCCGCAACTTACCTACACAGGATGAATTAACGGCAGGAGGACAGAATGTTGTGTCTGTTGTATAATTAGACCAGTCTGTAAGTCTTGCGATGAATGATTTGGTTCAGGATTGTAAGCCAAACAACCTAAAAACATAGAGAGCGCCCTTAGTGGTTTACAAAACTCAGTCGAATAGAAAAAAAATATGACATATATGTCATTTTTGTCCTCAGTGATTCAATTTTTTTATATATAAATCGGGAGGCGAGTGACAATATTAGACTGTATAAACCCAGCATGGGCTAGAGACGTTTCGCCCCGCAGTGGCATGCCTGGGTAACCCGAGAAGGCTGTTTTAACAGGGTTGTACATTAACGGCCCGTTTAGGTGGGGTGTGTCAGGTTGACATTCTAATGACATATGGGCACTCATTTACTGACATTATATTTATATAACGTTTCGGTAATGGATATGTTGTATTTACATTCAAATATCTTTAAAATTAATTTGTTTTATTTTAATCTGAAAGATTTAATCAAATATGGTGGTGATTATTTTAATTGTGGTGAATTAAATTTAGGAGTACTATGTGT
The DNA here is from genome assembly GCA_902141375.1 of Timema poppense. Classification (NCBI taxonomy): domain Eukaryota; kingdom Metazoa; phylum Arthropoda; class Insecta; order Phasmatodea; family Timematidae; genus Timema; species Timema poppense. The sequence continues at coordinate 389,458 of CABFOV010000002.1, read as the reverse complement.
TGTATTTATTATTATTATTATTATTATTATTATTATTATTAGCACCGCGTATTACTACCCGTTCGGGTTATACGCACTTACGCTAATGTGTAATGGTAGGGTGNTTATTATTATTATTAGCACCGCGTCTTACTACCCGTTCGGGTTATACGCACTTACGCTAATGTGTAATGGTAGGGTGATTGTGAGATGAAATGGAGGACCTACAGTTTAACGTGGAATCCGAACCACGGTGGAGGCCTGGCATTCCCCACATTCACAAGATGTCTTGTCAGAGGTTAAGGAAGGGTTTGGTTATCAGATAAATCTGTGCCGGGACCGAGGATTGAACCCCGGACTCCCAGCACAGAAGTCCGACAGCTTACCCCTAGACCACCAGGTCACCGTGTTGTATTTACATTTATATTAACTGGCAACATTTTTTTGACAACTTGTATTATTTGATAATAGATGGCTATTTACTTACAGATGGATCACCTAAAAACTTCCCAATTTGTTCCGTTTCATATATATTCATATAGATGGTGTTCAGTTTACCATTTTTTCACTCGTATTTTTTATTGGTCGGTTTTAGCTACTTAGAATGCTAACATTTATACTGTAGTACTTCATGATTTTAAATAATTTTTCGTTTTATTTATTTAAGGTATTTAATATGCACGTTCTGAAACGGACATTTAAATCAGCACACAATAATTTTCTATGAATGAGAGCGAAAGGGCTTACTAATTTTGCTGGGAGAAGTATTTTCATATAACTTCCAGGGTAATGCCACAATCGACATGGGACCGACGTTACTTCCCCTCCGAAGGAAGTTTTACTACGAATTTTTATCGCTCAGGAAAAATCATTTGACCCCAGCTAGATTTGAACCCACGAACAACAGGACCTGAGGCGAGAACTTTACCCTTAGACCACCGAGGTTGACCGGATTTTAGTAGATATGGACCCACTTGTTCCTTTTTTTCCTATCACCGCGTCTTATTACCTGTTCACGTTATACAAAAATATTATAGCCTAATTACTCTAATTGGGCTGGAAGGAAGTTAATCTACCCGCATTTGGGTGGAAGTAGAGTGGGAAACCATCTAAGACAAACCACCCTCAGTAGACCCGACTGAATCCCAACCCGATCTTCCCGTCTTCAGCAGGCCAATCTAACACGAGATTGACGCCTTAGACCATTCGTCCACTGAAGCGGGTAACTTGTTCCCTAAAACTCCACTTTATGTTTCCCGTGACTGATACCAGGATGGTTTTCCAATGGCGAGAAGGTATTGGTTCGAATACGAGCTGGGAGTACTGAGGTTTTTTTTTACGAGCTATTTACCACTCCTCCTTAGTGAACCTCCAGGTACATTTCCACTGGATCTTAACTGACCCTACCCCTTTAATTAGTGTAAATAGTAAAACATCTAGGATGGAAATTTAAATATGGTACAAAAGGTTTGAATGAACATACTAACCATAACATTTGGGGTGGATCTTGAAGGACTTTAGAACCTCTAAATCACTCATCAATTAACTGAAAACGGGATTTTTCAATGAATTCTAGGCCTATGTTTCTTAGGCCCGAGCATCACTGAACTAACTACAATTGTTTGAAACCATTTTGGACTCCATAATTCTGTTTCATGCTGTCCACGCTATTATATACACACAGTGAGTGACACAGTGCTACTCAAAAAAAGGAATTGTGTTAGTGTGCTTCTGCGGTGTAGGAAGGCTTTTTTTTTCGCCGTGTCTTACAACTCATTCCAGATTAAATTCATATTAACTAATACCGATATTTTGTTAAGGATGAGGAAGGTTAAATTTAGACAATATGTACCTTCATTAGCATGGAGTAGGATATGAAAACCTTTTAGAAAAAACACCCTCAGTATACCATACCAGGATTCGAACCCCAACCTCCCTATTATCGGCATTCCAGTCTTTTGCGAGAGTAATGCCTTAGGCCATTCGACTAGCGAAGCGGGTGGGGGGGAATTAGATCGAAAACATTTTTTTTTTAACTGAACTACTTTAAACAATTTTTCTTTATAGGTATGGCTCCAGCCTTACCATTTACTTTGTTCTCAGAACTGCGACGTTTCACGATGAAGTACAAAGTTTTTAATCCATCATGACATGTTGATAGCTTCCATCTCCATTTTGGCGTGAACCGTATTTTTAAATAGCTAACGATTTCTTAAATGACATGGGATTTCTGAACAGCTGCAAATTGTTCCAGTACTCTGGTAGGGGAGGTCTGCTCTGCTGTAGTGTCTTTAAATAGTGTACACAATGTGTAGGAGACACGCCTCATGTGTGTTTTCCCACCAAGTGCGATCCCCCCTGAATCTTTATCGTCTAAAGCCCGAGCTCGAACCTCAGGCCTATAGAAAGGCGCTCTTGACATGATCTGCCTGAATGTGACATGTTGCTCGTCTGTTCCTAACGCGCCGAGGAATGCAAGGGGAGGAAATCAGTGATAGGAGACGAACCGGCCTTATCTCTGAATAGAGAGGAGGGGATAAAATCATTGGAAAAGTGATAAACCGGTAATTTCCCCTCAGTGAAGTCAGGCAAAGTAGCGAAGAAGAGAGAAAACGAACGGTGCATTGAAGTCCGCGTTAATTTAAATATATAGGAAAGTCGCTATGGGTGTGTGTGTGTCCCTCTTCCCTCCTATATCCGATCTAATGGTCCGTGTTGGAGTAGGGTCCTTTTTTCCCTTCCCGTCGCTAGCGTATCTGCCGCCGCCGTCAACCGATTCGTCAACCGATCCGCGTTAAAACCTCCTCCGCCTCTGCGGCTGTCCGCCTTCCCGCCTTTTCCCCTACTAAGCGCCGGGCTGCCTACTGCTTCTGTTGCCTTCACTATCGGATTTCTATTTGCCGAGCTAGTGTGAAAAACGCATGGGAAGGTAATATGTGCATTCCAGTGGAACATAATACCCTAAATGAGATAGCATAAATCTTAAAAAAATAGCCTGAAAAATATTGTGGTACGGTAACGTCGGTTCGCTCGGTGGTCTGGTTTGGTATATATACGGGCTGGAAGCTGCGTATAGCTTTTGCCTCGTAGCAAAAACGTCGACAGTCAGGAGGGAGGAGGAAGGTTTGGAAAGGGTTTTTTTTCATGAAAAAAAGGGGGAATAGAGGGGTAGGGGGAATTAATCTGACAAAATAAAGAAGAACATCTAGGAGGTCCCTAGACTTTGGCACGAACCCATCCTCGATAAAGTAAGCAAGCGAGCAAGCGAGACAGTGGCGCGCTCTTTCACGGCATTCCCTTTCCTTCCTTTATTTTTGGGAGCTGTGATCTCCTTCTCCTCCTCTTGTTCGCCTTCTCTTCCTCATTCTAACCTCCTTTCTTCTTTTGTCTTTGATTGAAAAAAACCTACCCTGTTCCTCCACTCGCAACCCCGACCATTCTAGAATCTAAGATAACTGGTCGTTCGAGTTTGAGATGCAAAAAGTCAATCTTTGCCCCCAAACAAGTGAAATATCCTATGCCATAGACCTATAAGGAATGAGGTCATTTTCCCATGATAAATGGCACTGGCAATATCCATATCAAATAGCATATTTAACGCCTGCTCTAGTAACTAGGCTACTGGCATCTGCATCGCTGGTCACGCGCATTCAAGTCAGGCTCACCTAGTCTTGTTTACCAATAACAGGGTGTAACCGGGTGTACTAAGGGTGTGTTTATTCCTAAACAGTTTTCCCATCCATTCTCCAGGATAATTCGGGTAATTTCCTTGAAATTCTATCTTTTTTTTTTCTTAGCACAGCGTCTTACTACCCGTTCGGGTTATACGCCTATATAGCCCTAATAATTAGGCTAATGATTTAAGGAATGAGGAAGGTTATATTTAGAGCATATATACCCGAATTTGCGTGGAAGGAGATTGGAAAACCATTTTGGAAAACCCCCCTCAGTACACCCGACCGAGATTCTAACCTAGATCTCCCCGTCATTGGCAGTCTAGTATACTGCAAGAGTAGCGCGTTAGACCACATGGCCACCGAAGTGGTTAGATTCTATCTTCTTGATTCCTAATCCATTAGCGTAGTTAAATGCTTATAAACCACTTGTATATACTACAAAAAAAAAGTAGACTAGTGGTTTTTAAAGTTTGTATTGTTGAATACCCTCTCATTTGTAAACACTTAATTCAAGTAACCCCAGAGTACTTTTATTTAAATAAACTAAATAATTAATAAGTTACCCTTCTTCCTTGTTAAACCAGAGTTTTTCTTGAAACTAATTACTTAACTTAGGAAGAAAATATGTTATTTTGACTAAATAATACTTTATTTTATATAAGTGGCTATATAAGTATTGATATCCTTCATGTCTGGTCCCAAAAATCAAAAAATATGTTCTAGCCCTGTAAGCCTTTCACAAACTACTTATCTCACTTAGTTAAAATAGATTTTCAGCTAAAAAAAAGAGAGAAATAAAACATGAGTGCTAATAGAAAATTAAGACTTGATTGAATATACATAAAACATATTACTTACAATATCTTATGATAACTCTGGCCTTTTTTAAAACGACCAACCTTTATAATTATATTAGGTTAATTTGAAGAAGAAAAATAGCTGCAATAACTAAATTAATTTCGCGTACCTACCCCTAATAAATACTCCGCCTACCCTTAGGGTCATACGTAACTAAAGTTGAAAACCATTCATGTAAACTATACTGCATAATAACACTAGTCCTTCCCCGCTCCCCTGTCTCTTGCTTCCTTCCCCGCATCATTGGTCACGATGTCTTAAGAATTAGGTTTGCTTTGCTGGCTCAATTCTGTTCTGGTCTCACTAAGGTTGGATTTACATGTGATATATCACTATATCACTGTCATTTTCTCCAGATTCTTTGACTTTAAGTTTTAATATTTGTATCTACATAGGGTGTAGTTATATTTACACATGATGTATTTTTATATGTAACTATAAATATATGTGTATATCCTATGTAACTATAAATAATAGGACTACCCCATGTAACTAACTACAAAAACCAAATTAGAAGTAATAGAAATTGGAATAAAAATACTTTTACTTATTCGCATCGGTGGTTGCATGGTCTAAAGTGTCGCACTCGCAATATACTGTATTACTAGAGACGTGGAGATCAAAGTTTGAATTCCAGTTGTATAACCAAAAGATAGTATTTTCCTAATGGTCTCACCCCACGTAAATTCCGGTACATTTCCTCTCAAATTATACCTTCCTCATACTTGCTTCATAAGTGTAGCTATGTAAAAAACTCGATTGGTTAGTAGGGCACAGTACACAAAAAAGAAAATATTTTACATGAACATTAACTTTTTAAAGAAATAATCCAGAATAATTATTTCGAGTGTGGTGCAGTTTTATAACCTATCGGCAAGAAATTTGATTAAAATAACAATTACAGTAAAAAAAAAATTGAACCTCTAGTTTAAAATAAAATAGCCTTGCAAAATATAAAATGTTCTTAAAGCTATAGAAACTATTAAGAGATCTGTTTGATGTGTAAGAATATTATTGATGCCAATCAAATGTTTGAAGAAAGGTTATTCAAGAGATTGATCCTCAACTAAATCATTATCATCACTAATCACTCCAAAACAACACTTTACAAGACTTGTATTGAAATGTTTTGGTATCACTGAAGATTATTAATTTTATAACAACGCTGATTTCAGTGACAACAGAAAGAAAAGTTCTCAAAAATAATACAACCTACTTTTGATCAACTAAATCTTTCTTAAGATTCATCTTGCGTTTGTGTCCTTTGAACACCCTAGAATGTTAAAAGTGAAATTTAAAATTATTTTCAATATTTCAATTAGAAACGTACATAAAATTCTACTTTGTTGTTTGTGTTTGTGTATGTGTTACACCCCATTAGTTAAATTGCACATTTAAAGAATTGGGCAAATTTCTGTCCATTTTCATGAGTTGGCCTCTTCTATAGACTATTTCACGAACTGGAGAAAAATTGCATGGAATTTTGTACATTTCATGAACTTGAAATTATTGTCTTATCTACTACAAGCCTAACTGAAATTAGTTTTCAGATCTGTATTATAAACTAATCCAACCTAACATAACCTTACACATTTTCACAAAACAACTTAGCATTATAAATAATAATTTATACATATTTTCGTTAGTCAAATAAGTGCACAGTAAAATGCAATCATTACCTTTTTAAATACATATTTTCATTTGAATAATTAGTTATTTCACATTTGCCACAGAGGGTTGTTCTTTAGTTTTCCTCCTGGATACTGTGAGAGCCACATTCTTAGTGAACGTGGGCTACCAGTTGGACCACATTGCCTTAGACCAGCGGTTCCCAAACTTTTTGAATCATAGAGCACTTTTCAGGAGAAAAATTTGTCACGGAGCACTATAGCTGCCTTCATGCTAAAGGCATGCACTTTCATTTTTTGCTATATTTAACTAACTGCATTTTTTAAAGTTGTTAGTCGATATTTTATCGCATAGTAAAAGCATGAATTATTTTTAGATTTCTAAATAGCTTAAATTTTGATCTAAACTTATTTTTTCCTATTGAGAGTCATTGAAAATTTAAACTTTAAATATTGTTTTCTCAAAACAACAATATTGCACATAAGTATCTTTGGTATAAAGGCGACGATATTTTCACATCTACTCTACATAGATAGATACTAAACTGAATTACAGCAGTATTCACGATGGAAATTGATGTTTAAGCATTTGGGCACTTTGAACATCATGCTTTATTTAATTATAAATGTTATTTTCGCCCTTAATTTTAGAAAAATAAGGAACTTATTTACATAAACACAAAACAACAACCAAAAACATAAATTAACCAAAAGCAACACATTTGATAACAAATTCAAAGCAGGTATTGTAAATCCACAATATGTTACCCACACAGATAGTGTTAAAACTATTTTCATGACTGAAAAAAAAAAAAGAACACAAAGTATAGACCGCGAACTTAAATTCCAATGAGATAGATGGGACTGATGTGTTTTGATTTGCACAATTTGGCTATATCTGGTTGAATTTGGGACAGCTGCAACAGAATATCTGGCTCTGCGTTGAACCGGGATCTTTTTTTCTAGTAGCCATATAGGCAGAGAATGCTGAGCCACATATGTATGTCATTGCAAAGGGAAGAAGGATTATTTTCGCTCTATCTGACAAAACTTCAAATTCATCTCGTAGTTGACATCAAAATTCTGATAGTGACCTTTTAATTTCAAAATTCTCTTTTCCCGCAGAATCTGATGTCAAACCATTCAAGCACTCATACTCCGATGCAAGGTTGGTTTTTCTGACATTCAAATAAATAACATTGCACTGCTACTTGATTTGTTTCGACTCTCGACTGCATACTGACCGAACTTCAAATGACTGAAGGTGCGAAGAAATACGAGTTTTTAATATGCAATAGAAACTTCCCAGAAAATGCTGGCAGGGTGTCGAAGCAAACAATCGCATCTGAAAGCGTGGTGAAGTTCTCAGAAAGACGGGGTGAACTAGTTAGTAACCTGTACTGTCTCTGTCGGGATTCGCCGCGTGCAGTCTGTAAATAACTTCCACCCAATACTTACCTATACACAATTCATGGACGCACAAATTCACACTTTTGGATATCTTGTCACATTTTACTTATTTTTATTTCCAATCTATTCGTGGAGCATTTGGAGATGCTTTGTGGAGCACACTTTGTGAACCGCTGCCTTAGGCCATGCGGCCACCAATGTGAAAGCTGCTATAATGGTTGGTCAATATCGGAAACGTAGTATATGACACACTGGAGTTGAACTTGCTAATAGTTCACTGGAAAGTCTGAGTTTTAGTCCGTGGAAATTTAATTGAGTGTGCGAGGTTTTCACTATAGATTTTCCATCCTCTCTCAATGCCAATACATTATGGTTATTAGCACCGTGTCTTACTACCCATTTGGGTTGTACGCACTTACGCTAATTTTTTAATGGTAGGGTGATTGTGAGATGAAATGAAGGACTTACAGTTTAACGTGGAATCCGAACCACGGCGGAGGCCTGGCATTCCTCACATTCACAAGTTGTGATTAAAACACATCTTGTCAGAGGTGAAGAAAGGGTTTGGAAATCAGATAAATCTGTGCCGGGACCGGGGATCGAACCCCGGCCGCCAGCACAGAATTCTGACACCTTACCCCTAGACCACCAGGTCACCGCATATAAATACAAGTATATGTCATCTAATACCCTATGTTAATATTTACCACTTACATTGAGTCATGCCTTGTGATACACGTACAAATTAAAAATAAAAACTAATAATTTAAACTTGACCCTAGCTTTAGAAATGTTAATAACTTAGTAAAACTATGAACATATACACAACTGGAGAATTAATTTGAAGATCAGCTGAACTCGAGTTAGGGTTTATTGCACATGAATTCAGAATCCCTTGCCACTTAACTTTGCAGAGTTAATCGTTAACTCTACATAGTACAGGTGTATAATGAACTAGGACTTTAGTAATGAAGTAATTTTTGTGATATAAATATAGTGTTTAAAACTAAATTAAATACCTAGCTATATCTCAGAGCATATACCCCTAAAATCAAAGATAATGTAATATAAGTCAATTTGTCGACCTAGGTGGCCATGGGGTAAAGTGCTCGCCTCAGGACACGATATTCATGGGTTCAAACCCAGGTGAGGTCGACGGATGTTGCTTGAGAAATAAAAATACGTAGCACAACCTCCTTCGGAGGGGAATTAAAGCCTTCTGTCCCATGTTAATTGTGGCATGTAAGAGAACCCTTAAAGGTATGTGAAAATATCTTTCCCGGCAAAATTGGTAGACCCTGTCACGCTCTCTCATAAAATTCAATGTTGAAGGCAACGGGGAACCATCACACTTACTGATATCCCCTAGTACATGTGCTTTCTACCAGATGGTGCAAGTAGTACTAACCAGCCCAAGGGCTGAGTGCACGGCCACCTCCAGATGGATTTAAATCACATCAAAGCAGCCCTCGATCTACGAGTCACATTAAAAGAAAGACACCAAATAATTTATATCTGATACTTTTTTTCATTGAATTTCACTACCCGTTGGGTTTAGGCCTATACGCATATGTATTAACTACGTGAGTATGTTAGGTGTAATGAAGGTTACATTTAGAAAAAGTGTACCCGCACTTTCATCTAGAGACAGTGGATAATCACTTAGTAAAAACTACAATCGGTATACCTGACTGGAATTCTATCCCCAATCTCCCCGCCATCGGCATTCCAGTATATTGTGAGAGTTACGCGTTAGATCATTTGACCAGCAAAGCGTAGCAAGTTTGGTATTTACATAGACAAGTACACAATTTTTTTTTTTGCAAAACGTTTCATATAAAAGAAAGTTTGCTTCGCTTGGATGTTATAATGTAATGTTCACTATTGAGGTACGCAAACGTTTCTAAATTAAATTCTATTTCTATCCTCTGTTTTGAAAGTCAAACCGGAAGAAAATTATCATAAAATAATTAGCGTTCTTTAGGTCACAACCTATCAATTAAAGATACGATAATAATTATCAATAAACTATTCAAATAACCAGATCTGTACGCATACAAAGGTTTCATACATTAATCTATATAGAGCTTTTTATTTTGAAACCACTTTGAATACACACACAAAAAAATCTCTTATTTAAGCTCTATGGTTTACTTTCCCAAAGTTGATTCAGACAGCACTGAGGAGAAAATAAAGTATAATAAATCATTTGACGCAGATTTTGACGAAATGGTATGAACATTTCTTGCCTTTCTGCCAATCTGCCTTTCTTTCCCTTTGTCATGGTTTTGTTTAAGGTGGGGATGTAAGGAATTCGAGAAAGGGTGTTTTTTGCAGTTTTATAGCAAATATTTTTATAGATAAAATAAATAAAATCTTACCCCATTAAAAACATTGACTTTAACTTTCTTCACATGGTGATATCAACAGTTATTGATTATCGGTCAAGATTGCCCTGGAATGCAATGAATGACACATTTTTTTCTTAATTTAAAATTTTCATCATTAAAATGTCGATATGTTCATCACTCAGATATTCAAGAACAGCTGTTGATATCACCATGTGAAGAAAATAAAACTCCATGTTTCTAATGAAACAATATTTGTTTTATTTTCGCCAAAAAGTTTTTTTTTTATAAAAACTACAAAAACACCGACCTTTTCTCGCGTCTCTCTCACTTCCACTAAAACCTACTATTTACCTCTATTAACATTTGGAACTACCGTATAGTCTTAACAAAATACTAGGTATTTGTTTGCTTTTTATTTACGTTCTATCCCTCACTCCGAGATTCTAACGATTTTGATTACATTTTATATCCAGATATTGTTTAACACCACAAACAAAATGGAAATTCTAATTTTTCCATGAAAATGACTTTGAAGGTACTTTACAAAGGCAGAAATTTACAATTTTGGTCATATCTCCGCAACTATTTGAAACACTAATAACCTCTCATTATAAAGATGTAACAATATTAAAAATTAAAATCTTTTAATTGAAATATATTTTTATAAGATCAATAGTTTAAGAGCTATAGATATAATTTTTATGGAGCACTTGGACATTATTGAAATTAATGTTATACTCTTTAGTAGACAGCGGTGTTCCTTTTTTTCTCAATGCTTATGTAAAAGTGTATATTATTTCAACATATACTGCTGAAAACGTGGAGGTCGGGCTTCAATCCTGGGTTGGTGTACTGAGGGGGGCTTTTCCTACATGGTATTCCACTCACCCTACACGCAAATGATGGTACACTTCCTATAAATACAGCCTCCCTAATCCCTAACACACTAGAGTAATTAATACATAGGCGTACAAACCAAACGGGAAGTAAGACGTAGCGCTGAAGAATAAAATAAATAAAACGTACGCATCCCTCTTTGCGTCTAACCAAAAGCCCTACAGTTTTTATAAATCACCAACTAAGGGGTGACCTATAAAAGTCATAGTCGTGGCTGATATCAGTCTATGACGTCACTACCGTAATGCCACGTGGCCGCGCGAGGTGCACACGTGGCCACGTCACGTGGAATGAAGGCGTTCGGGATGAGCGGAATAGCGTGGTCCAGAAATAAACAGTTTATAAATGTGCCCGCTTGGCGGAGCAGGTGAGCGCGCGCCTTCCCTTCCCCTCCAATCTTGTCTGTTCCTCTTTACCACCTCTTTCCCCTCAAACCCTTCTTTACCTTCATCCCTTGGTTGTCTTTGCTCGTCTTCTCTTGCGCCATAGTACACAAATAATTCAACCAAACACCTTGTGATGCGCGTTGCGCTACTCAACTGTTCGTCCCCTCTCCCCCCCCCCCCCCCCCCCCCCCCCCC
>CABFOV010000002.1:364029-378064 GCA_902141375.1 Timema poppense | reverse complement strand
CCCCTCTCCCCCCCCCCCTCCCATCCCAGCCATCTAAGAGTTTGTTTTTAAATTTCTTCACACGTTACTCCAATAATCTGTACCAATATATAAACTATATTAAAATACTTGTAAAATTGTTTATATATAAACCAAATTGATGTCACTCTATGAATAGATTTGATTACCAGTAGATGGACATCTTGGATCAAGCGATGGCGTGTCTGCCTACTTCGTTAAGGATCCTGTGTTCGATTCCCAGTATGGCCGAAAAATGTATCATTTGTGAAATGTGGGCTTCCCTATTCACAGTGATTAATTAATGGGAAGGGCAGGATATTGTGACTATACTATATTTAAGCTAATTTATAAGTCTTGTGCTTATTTAATTATTTGGTTCATGAAGTGCACTTTAAATGCCTCAAATAATAATAAAAAAAGATTGATTGCAACGGTAAGTTTTTTACAGCACCACGTCCTACTACCCACTCGGGCTATACGCATATATACAAATTACGCTAACGAGTTAGGGATTAGGAAGGTTGCATATAGATGAAGTGTACTCGCGTTTGCGTGGAGGAAGATTTTGAACCATTTAGAAAAAACCACCCTCAATACAATCGACCGGAATTTGAATCCCGATCTCCCCGTCATCAGCAGGCCAGTATATTGCTTGAATGACGCCTTAGACCGCGCGGACAATGAAGCGAATGATAAAAATAGCTAATTATTAACGATTTCTATAATTTTTACCTAAACCTTATAGATTAACTCATCTGTGCAAGAGTGTTCTCTTCTTTAATTTGTTTGTCAAAATCGTCACAAGACTTGTCAAAATTAAATTGTACAAACCACTCAGATTTTATAAATTGAACCAAACTCTTGTTTCTCATGTCAAACCATTTCAAAATCATTCGAGAAAATACTCTTTATAGAAAGAAGTTGGATGTGAGTACGCTCAAAATATATTACACTGATTTGAAATAATTTTTACATCCTTTTTCCGTAAATGATTGATATAACTGTTTCCATTTATTTGCGAACAAACTTTATGTATTTTTCAGAATTACTTTTATAAATTGTTTTATTAAATTAAATTATTCATGTAATTGATCCATCAATATTTATTCAGTAATATTCAAAATAATCCCACCTATTTCTAATCTTTCTTAAGATACTTTTCCTATAGTAATCACAAAATATAGTTCATTAAACAAGTTTTCAGATGAAAAATCGTAACTTTTTAGACAATTTTCATAGAAACATTGGAAATCAACCATGGTTTTATTATCGTTGCGAGTCTTCCAGTTTATTTAAAAGACGTTGTTTTGAAGTCTTGATTGCAATATGGTTCGAAACAGTCATAATTCGGTGTGCATTTTTGTGATCGATAACTTATTAGAGTTCGATAATATTTTAAAATAATAATTAATCGCACTATGTAAATAAATGAAATAGACACACGACACACTACAGCACGCGTTCCACTCCTGCCAACTATTTACCGCGTGATATAACAGAAATCATTTTATTTATGGTGATACAATGGAATCAAGTAAGAATTCCTCTTCAAAATTCGGGAATCGTAAGGTCCCGCTGGGGACATTGTTTTTTTTTAACTCTACGATCGAGACATAGTTCAAAAATTGGGAGGTATGGCAACACTTAATAAGACACAGACCTTTTTATGTATGACTCTTATTATTATGTTTACTTTATTAGTACGTTCTACATCAAACCTGTTAGCGAATTATTCTAAGGCTTAAGGTTTTGGGAGGTAACATGTAAAAAATACACCCTTATTGGCGTTGAGAGGGGATTTAAAAACCACGTTGGGTGAACAATATGTGGGAAACCGCTTCTAGCTCACCCGGCCGAAATTTAAACCCCATGCAACAACCCCGTCAAAGGCAACTATTTGTGTTGCGAGACTGATGCAATAGTCCATGGGACTAGCGTTGTGAGTATTGCTTTATTATTCATTTATTTATCTGTTTCCAACCATGAAGCTTACGTTCTGGTGGCCCTCAACTTTCGAGTTCCTTAAGGGGGAGTGAGGAATTGCCGCGCAGACGTTCAGTTCTAGTGCAATATTTATTTCTAAGATGCGTTATTTAAAAATATGGTACACGCCAAATTAAAGTAGAAAGATTCCAACAGGGCTATTCTTACTTAACAGACATATCGTTTTAATATTATTAGTTAGAACAGAATTGCGAGGATTTAACAATATCTCATTTTCGACGACTTTTTAAGCATATTTGCGGAGCTGTGAGACTAGGCTTGGTAATAAAGGGCTCTAGATCGGACCTTCCTCTAACAAAAACAGTATTGTTTTGATAGGCTCCCATCAGAGCTTTCCTTACTACCCTGACGTAAAGAAGTTACGTAGTTTTTCCCTCTTCTTTATTATTGATATGTCAAAAGATGGTTGTAGGTGAAGGGTGAACGAGAGTATAAGCTGAGGCATAATAGAGAAATTGTTCCAGAAAACGAAACAGAACATTGTATTTTGACCGAGGCGCACATTTTTAGGTTAAAGAACTAGTTTAGCATTTGTATTACATAAAAAGAACACCACTTAGTATAAATATTAAACATTTCTCTACTAGTTGTTCTGTAAATAATAGACCTCACGCCCTTCATACTATTACTGTTATTACTTATTTGTTACAACCTGACTAGTTGTTCTGTGATCAGTAGACCTCGTTTCCTCCATGTTCATGTTGGTATTAAATTCGTAATATTTATCTTTGGTATTAAAGCTGAAATATCACCCATAATTTATCCTTATATTGAATATGATATTTTTCTCTGCGATCAAGTTGGACAGAAAACCAATTAATACTATTTGAATATTACAATATATTTATAAATAATAACCGTTGTTCACATTGTTCAAGACGTCAGTATCGCAATATATGTCAAAATTAATAAAGATACACCCATTGCCTCGATCGTCAGTTTAGAATTTTTAATTCAAATCACTTGAGATGAGCTAATATACGAAACTTCTATTTTTTATTTAGCACCGCGTCTTACTACCCGTTCGGGTTATACGATTTAAGTACTAATTACTCTAATGGATTAAGAATTGGGAAGATTGAATTAGAGGAAGTGAACCCGTATTTGCGTGGAGGGAGAGTGGAAAACCATTTAGGTAAAACCACCTCCAACTCACCCGACCGAGATTCGAACCTCGATCTCCCCGTCCTCAAGAGTCAAGCTCTACACGACAAGCGCGTTAGCTAACTACGCCACCGAGGCGGGTGAAACACCTATTGAGCAGCTGCCATATTGAAACGGTTAACCAGATTTAAAGATTATGTACGGTACATAGTCGTTCGAACTAATTTCATAGAAGGTTTCTGCCCAAACGCGTTAAAATTGGTCAATTCATTTTACATTCATTGCGAAACAAAGATCTGGACAGACAGACAGACGAAATGCCAAATGGTCAAGTTAAAATAGAACCTGGCTGGGCTCAGTCAATTAGCTATATAACAGTTGATTGTTATGCATGCATAAATATATATGTATATAGGGTATATATTCCTATATTGTTGAACGCATGTTAGGCTCATTTTGTTTGGCTTGGCAACAGGGCGTACTTAGTGTTTTCCCAATCTTTCTCCACGTGAATTAAATAAGAAAATGAAGCTTGTCCTTAAAGAGGCAGATAACGAAAGCAAAAATTTAATATACATAGTTCCAACTCATGTTTAAGGTGGGAGTGTAGGGGACGCGAGAAAAGGTAAGTGTTTTCCCAGTATTTACTTCAAAACATATTCTTAGTCAAAATAAATCAAACATTTCTTCAGTATTAACATAGAGTTTAATTTTCTTCACATAGTGTTATCAACAGTTCGTGGATATAGTTTAAGGGTGTTCTTGAATTTAATGACATTTTTCTTTTCATTTAAAAAGTTGGTCAATTAATGCCGTTATGCTCATGACAGATAATCAACAATTGTTGTAACAACATGCGAATAAAATTAAAATCAATGTTTCTGCTGATGAAATATTTGACCTATTTGACCAAAAAAAAAGTTTTGATGTGAACACTTTTAAAACACTTACTTTTTCTTGAGTCTCTTACACTCCCACCTTAATGTAATTTTACCAAAATTGGTTGTTTTATCCACTGGGTATATTCTTTATTAATCCCATCAATAGAAATATAATCACAAAATGATTTGTCTTTAGTATAAGTGTATAGCTTTTCATACTGATAAACCCCCCTTTACTCAGCCAACGTGTTTCCACGTTTTCTCTACAATTATTGCAGTGAGCTGACTCAAAAAAATCATAACAGTTACTCTCTTTTGAGATAAACCTTATATTCATACCAAAGTGGAGTAGGTTGAATTTTTTCTCCACAAAATGAAGTTTGATTTAAATATTTCAACTATTTGAGTAAAGATTAAACTAATCCTTTTTATTCTGCCTCTCATGAATAAGAATGGAAATATCTCTATCGAATATGGTACCTTTTGATAAATATCCCAACAATGCATGACAAAAACATCGTTGAAGCTTAAAAAACATATTTTATTTGTTTTATTTAATTTAAATGACTTCTAAAAAGATTCATATAAAAAACGTGTAATGTATTTTCGATGTTATAAAATGATAAATGTGTTCAATGAAATGTTCAACTAAATAAGCAAGACTTGATGAAATTGTCATTTCAATGCAATATAGTAAAATACGATTTGTTCTGTAATAAACCTTTTTATTGCTGAATATATCATTTAGTCGTATCATTACATATACGATTAGTATTCTCATTAGCTTCAGAAAATTATTGTTTTCAAATCTATTTCCTAGAGGTTTAATATAATCTTTGACTATTATTTTATTATCATTTCTCTGAGTTAAAAAAAGAAGCATTTTATTGAACTAAAACACTCAACAAATTGTCACTAGCGGCCTAATCTAGGAGGAAAAAGTTAATATAATAATGAACTACACAAACATTTACTTCAAGTAAAATAGATAATCACATTATAATGAACACAAACAAACAGTACAGTCTTTTTTCATATTGAATATAAACATCCGATGATAAAGTTTCACTTTTTCTTTGGAATATTATATGTTTTATTTTTAATGTGAATCATTAACAAATTTTACTGACCATCCCTTTTTTTTTTAAATAATTTTACGTAAGAACATTCTTTAAACTTAGAGTAATTAAATCACTTTTTTTTTTGTATAGGGAGCATTCATTAGTAAAGATAAAAAAAAAACTTATCACTTGTGTCGCGTTCAAATTGAACTAAAAAAAGTATTTGAGTTGTTCATATTGTATTGTTGTTTATTGCGTCGGAATTTTATGGTGATTTTTCAAGGATGGTGGGAAATTATCATGTTGAAGTTATCAAGCTTATTTTGTATCAGCTTAAAAATGCTCAGTTACTTTTCTATTACATAATTTTTTGCAGTAATTAAAATGTAAACTTAACTCGGTTTTGGGATAGTATGCTCGCCTCAGGACCTGATTTTCGTGGTTTCAAACTCGGCCGGGGTTAATGGATTTTTCTTGAGCGATACAAATCTGTAGCACAACTTCCTTCGTAGAGGAAGTAAATACGTTGGTCCTATGTTGTTTGTGGAATGTAAATTAACCCTAGAAAATGTGTGGATATACCTTTCTTGGTCAAAATTAAAAGGCCCTTTTGCACTTGCTCCTAGAAATTTTCGTTTACTGATATAATTAGTCTGTTCGAAAAGTGTAAGTTAAATACCTCAATTAAATACAAAAAATATAGCTATTAATATTTCAACGTTATTTAATTAAAAGTAATGCAAATATTGGATATTTATACTTAGGGAGTATGACAACTTTGAAAATTGAAATCATTTTTAACTGATTCTCAAAGATCCACTAACGCTTTTATAGCATCTAGTACTATATATGTGTTTGTATTTATATCTACCTTAAAGTCATTGACCACTTCTACTTTAAACACAAATCGATGCAATTTAATCAATTAACCATTGCTTGTTTCTGGTTTTTTTTGTGTGTGGTGTGTGTGTGTGTGTGTGTAAGCAAGTGTAATGATTTGACAGTTCACTTTAGAATTACGATTATTGACACGCCTCGGGGATCGAATGGTTTAAGGCGTCACTCTAGCGATGGGCTAGACCAGTGGTATAAAAACTTTTTGTTCGTGTACCCCCAGATATACTTTTACTTAAACCTTTTACCCCTAAAATTATTGTTGCATAATGCAAGTTATAGTCTATATTTTAAGTCTAAAACTAAACTGGCCTTACGTTCTTGTCTTTGTGGCTAACCTTAAATCTGACCCTTATTATTTAGTGACTATCCTAAAATTATATATATATATGCACACACACACACACACACACACACACACATATATATATATATATATATTTAATATACTGTGTGTGCATATATATATATATATATATATATTTATGCACACACAGTATATTAAATTTGTACTTCCTCCTTAAGATGTGTTCACGTACCCCCGGTGGTACGGATATCCCAGGTTTAATACACTAGGTAAATTTATATTAGTTGAAAAATGACGCTTGAACACTGGAAACAAACCCGGAACTTTTCGCTTAGCATGGAACCACTGCTCTACCTCTGAGTTATCCAGTAATCGTCTCGTTCTCAGGGTCAATCTTCGCTCATATTTTAAGGCTGAGTCTGTTATGGACGTGTGGTAATCGTCATTCAAATATGACCGACCAATAGTATCGTGAGTGCTCAGATACCACAGTCATCTGCTGCCAAGTATACGATAAAAGATGTTGTCACCTCCTGTGGACATTCCCGTCATTACATCAATTTTCAACTTGTGTGGTGATATTCATTATACTGAAGGTATTTCATCCTAAATGGTTTTCCACTCTCCTCCAAGCAAATTCGAGAACATTTCTATTAAATTGAACCTAGCCCATCCTTAACCCAAACCAGCGTAATTAGTTCATAAGCGTATAGCACTTACAGACGTGGTGACGAAAGAGATAAATTACAATAATTAAATTTGTTGAACTAATATATTTTTTAAAGAGGAAAATAAGGTTGAACTAGAAACTAATCAATGATATTGTTTAAACTCCAGCACACAAGCGCTTCCCGTGCTAAATTGATAACCGTTTGGTTTTCAACTGCTGCCATCTCTTAACTTCTTCTCATTAGTCCACCTATCCCTCAAAGTCTCCTCAATTTGTCTAGAGGTAATATATTTTCTAAAAATACTAGGTTGTAAAAATGATTATGTTTTATGCAAATTATGTTTCTTAACGGATACTCTCCGATATCTTAGCTCATTCGATAGCACGTCTGCCCAATTATCTTAAGGTCTCTAGTTCACATTCACTTATGGTCACATTATTTATTTATCATTAATGAACTTTGGGCTTTCCATTTCTCAGTGATTAAGATCCTGGAGATTGAGTATTATGTCTGTTATAAAATTAAGCTAGTTTGTAATAAGTGTAATACGGGATCATTTGAGTCCCGACAAGGTGTACTCAGCTGGTTTTCCTAGATTGTTTCCTACTTTTCCTCTACGCAAATGTGTGTAATTTCCTTTGAAACTTTACCATCCTCTTCCCTATTTTATTAGTATAAATATGCAGATTACCCGGACGCGTAGTAAGGCGCTATTCAAATCTCAAAAAGTTAAATAAACCTATTATTATTATTATTATTATTATTAGCACCGCGTCTTATTACCCGATCGGGCTATACGCACTTACGCTAATGTGTAATAGTAGGGTGATTGTGGGGTGAAATGGAGGACCTACAGTTTAACGTGGAATCCGAACCACGTCGGAGGCCTGGCATTCCACACATTCACAAGTTGTGATTGATACACGTCTTGTCAGAGGTGAAGGAAGGGTTTGGCAATCAGTTAATACACCTATTAAGTTTGAGAACTTCACTACAAATTTAGCTTTAAGATCGATCATAATGGCTTAGTTTAAATTTTTTGTTTTGTTTTGTTTTGTTTTTGTCACCCACTACCCGTTCAAGTACAGGGTGGCCCACCTTCTATATCCAGCAGGCGCCTCACTCTGAACTGGAGGAGGTCAATCCCCTTCCGCCCATATTGTGACATGAAGAATGAGTCAATAAAGCTTTACACAAGCACTTCACTTACTCATTCTTCATGTCTCAATATGGGTGACAGGGGATTGACCTCCTCCAATTCAGAGTGAGGCACCTGCTGGATGTAGGAGGAGGGCTACTTTTCCATGGCCCACCCTGTAGTACGCATATATATATATATATATATATATATACAATATGCGCTAGTGTGGTAGAAATGTGAGAGGAAGAATTTATTAGAAATGTAGTCAAATTTGCATGGAGTAAGATTAGGAAACCATTTAGAAAAAAACATCCTCAGTACACACGTTAGGGACTCGAAACCTAGATCTCCCCGTTCTCGGCAGTCCAGTAAATTACAATAGTGACGCCTTTTTAGGTCATTTGAACAACGATGTGGGTTTTAACTTATGTAAACAATTGATGATTTTCATTCGCAGTCAAGTTCCCTAAACGTTCTTCCTCTGATTCGGTCTCCTTTCCCTAGAGTCGTAGCATTATCTTTGTAAACCCCTCTCAACCCTCTAAAATGGTTTAGAAAGGGGGGGGGGGGTTGCACCTTCATCCCACTTTAGTAGGAGGGATCGTGTTACCCCAATTTTACAGCTCCCTCTTCCTAGAGGTTTTTACCGGTGTAAATCAGTGGTGGCACTCGGAAGGACGACAACGGGGTGTAGGGAGCGGGTGGAGGGGTATTCCAGTCTCGGTTAATCAGCGCAAAGTCGTCCTTAGGTTTGTCGCCGAGTAGCGTCTGCAAAGGGACTTCCAGAAAAGTTGAGTCGTACGGTGGATATTGGTTGAGTACTAAAAGGGGATTTAGACCAGGAACTATGATGAAAATAATAATGAGTTAAACCAGTCAATTTCTTGTCATAAAATGGCTAAGAGCTCCGACCTAATACTTTATCATTTCTTTTCTGCAAGTATTTTACTAGTTTTATTTATTTTAGGTATTTAACGTGCACCTTCTGAACCGACTGAATATATCATAAAACGAGAATATCTATGAGCGAGATTGAAAGGGTCAACCAATGTTGCCAGGGAAGGTATTTTCACATACTTTCCAAGTTTCCTTTATATGCCACAATCGACGTGATTCACTGCTTCACTCACTAGCTAAAGCTGTGAACGACCCTGCGAAGCAGATATAGTGTAATTGGCATCAAACTCTTGTCAGAGTCTGTCCTTTAAGTCTTTAGTATCTTGGAGACGATGAGGAAACCCCTTCTCTTTCAAATAACCACATAAGAAATTGGGAGATGTTAAATCCAGTAACCACAAAGGCCATGGAACATCACCAAACTGGGAAATAATGCGTCCCGGTAAGAATGTTTCCATGCTGTGTACAAGCAGCTCTATAGTGGGAACCATTAAGGTAGTTTAGCTACCTTTCAGGGTAAACAAAACATACCTATCATGTAGATTATCTCGAAGTATTATCAGAACTTTCCTTGGTAATCCCATTAATGTCAACACTCGACTCTCTCTGTTTGATCAACCCTTTGAAGATGAAAGAAATACGAACATTTTGTTTACATTCAAATATGGATATATTTCCTTACTTAGATCCATCTATGTTGTGCTATTGTGTAATCTTACATGTTATGACTACTACGTTTCAAAGTAAACGGAATATTCATTCATTACCATTACTAATGCATTCTTTTATAATTACCTGATTCATTGGTTGCATGATCTTAGGCGTCATCCTCATATTAGACTATACTGCTAAAGAGAGGGAGATCGGGGTTTTAATCTCGGTCGGGTGTATTGAGAGGTTTTTTTTCAAAACTGTTTTCCGCTTTTCCTCCACGCAAATTTCGTGTAAATTTCCTCTAACCTCAACCTTCCTAATCCATAGATCATTAGCATAACTAGTACATATTTTTATAGCATTAACAAATATTATGATCATATTGTAATATTTCCGTTAGTTTATTAAATAACTGTAACTTTTCTGAGAATTAACTGTGAATGAGTCACATTGTTCTCTTAATAAAATTGAATTTTTTTCTAAATTTCGTTTTTCATTTTATCTTATTATCCACCTCGGTGGTCTCATGGTCTAACACGTCACACTCGTGTAAGATTAATTTGTCCATGACTGGGAGATCAGGGTTCGAATCCTGGTCAGGTGTACCAAGGGTAGTTCTTCCT
This sequence comes from Timema poppense, assembly GCA_902141375.1. NCBI lineage: Eukaryota > Metazoa > Arthropoda > Insecta > Phasmatodea > Timematidae > Timema > Timema poppense. Next base: position 367,827 of record CABFOV010000002.1, on the reverse strand, counting down.
AATTTGTTTCCTACTCTTTCTTCATGAAAATGGGGATATATTTCTTATAAAACCATACCTTCCATATCCCTATTCTGTTTGCGTAGTTAGTGTATGCGTTTAAACTCAACTGGAATAAGAGACAGCGGAAAGAATAAAAAACTGTTTATAATTCATCCGTGAAAAAATATGGGCTGACAATTAACCCCATCAGTTTTAAACATTCTCCTAAAAGACGGTCAGTAAAATGTTTCAACCACAGCATCCAACTCTGGCTGTGCGAATTCCACCTCACACTTTCTAAGGAGGTGAATCCCGTCCCAACGAAACTTTTTAATGGCGCCTATGTGTTTTGTCGTTGGGGATGAGGGCTGGCAGTAGACAGGGATGAGGGTGTTAAAGGGACCGGGAGAACGTTTAAGGTGGCGGTAACAATTAAGTCGAAGCAGAGCCGAATGCGTGCAAGTGCGATTTAATCTCAGTGTCTTGCAATCTGCCTCTCCCATGGGTTTTCCAGGGGTAGGTGTAGTAGCGAATCGTGTCCTTCCTCTCTCTCTTTCAAGCCCTATCTTTGCGAGATATCTCTTAATGAAACGTGTCTTGGGTAACAAGGCGCTATTAATTTCCCGCAACCCACCACCGCACTCGTTGTCGGGCGGACAAGCGGCCAATTCTTCGGGCCCTTCCTTCTCTTGTTCTTCCCTTTTCCGAGACCACGCCGAGTATTATCAGACACTGCCCGCACCCCTAGATTAGTCGGCCACCCGCTCTTCCGTGTTCCCGCTAATTGACAATGCTCATGCGCACTACATCTTCTTAGCTTAATGCTGTTCAGTTGACCTCTCTCGCACCTCGATTTTATTTTCTACAATAATGAAGCCTGTTTGTTCTGGGGTTTTAGTAGTTTAAGAATTAGTTCCTTCTCTGCCCTTAGTGAATGCAATAATTAGTGTCCTATAAATACTCATCTAGAAGGAAAATTTGTATAAATAAAGCTTCAAATTGCTTTAGATAATGTACTAATCGTTTACCTTTTCAGGTAGCAAGCTTACCATGCATTATTTCACTATGGTACAGCTTATAATAGTGTGATATAATAATATGTTAAGGTAAGACTTTCAGGGTAAAAAGGACAATCTTATTCTTTTATTTTGAAATAAAAAGTTATAGTTTGGTTCCCATGCTTAGATAAATAACTTACATAATGTTTTATTAATATTCCACAAGTATTGTTCAAAAATATTTATATAAGCTGGCCTATTAATATATCTTTTCATTTATTTGAGGTAAGTAAAATGTACTCTCTGAAACGATTGATTATATCAGTACAGATTTTAAAACTTGGTTCGGTAATACATCACTGTGAAAAGGGAAACCCACATTTCACCAACGACCAAATTTTTCCATGTCGGGAATTGAAACCGAGACCCTTAGCTTCCAACTAAATATATATATATTAATTTAAAGCAACAACACTTTTATAGAACTATCTAGTCTTATTAAAAACACTGTGGGTAAATAATGCTATTAAAATATTTAAATCAATGATATTGCTAATTATTGGAATTGTCATTGTCATCTTAATGTTTTTTGAAAGGAAACTTTAACAATATAGTACAGAAAAGTCCTTGTTTTTCCTTTTCATATACGTAAATATTCATTAAAATTAGATTTAGGCGATTTGTTTACGCCTTTAAGATTCGGATGGACATCTCGAGGTTTGGCAATGCTCTACTCCAAGTAGTACCATGTGTTACCACCTCACCGGAGCTGCGCTACTGTAGCTAGGGCAGTAACAACACCAAACCCTCTCTTCCCTCCTATACTCTCCCGCCCCCTTTCGGAGTGTCCTTTACTCCAGGCCACCACCACCACCACCACCCCTAATCATTATTATTATTATTTAGCACCGCGTCTTACTACCCGTTCGGGCTATACGCTTTAAATACTAATTACGCAAATGGATTAGGAATTGGGAAGTGAACCCGCATTTGCGTGGAGGGAGAGTGGAAAACCATTTAGGAAAATCCACCCCCAGTTCACCCAACCGAGATTCGAAGCTTGATCTCCCCGTCCTCAGCGGTCGAGCTCAACACTACTAGCGCGTTAGCCAACTACGCCACCGAGGCGGGTCACCCCTACTCCTTTCAATTGTGTTGCTTGCTGCACAATTAAAGAGAATCTATCATGGTTATGTTATCTAAGGCACTAAAACATGAGGCAAACTATTTCAAGAGATAACTTGTGAATGATTGTTCAAACATAAATCTCGCATGGACTTAAGATTTCTTATGTTTCTGTGATAAGACACCTGCAGTAACTGCTGTGTTGCGCTAACTGTGGAGGCGGGCTATCACCCGTTCTTGTCAACTAAGCTACTCTTCCCTACAAAGTTTCTATCACGTGAGCCAACTTGGAATTTCAGCGCATATTTTTATGGCATACGTAAATCAAGCTAATCAGTAAAACGTTGCATATTTAAATCTGAATATTTTTAAAATCTTAAGTATACACATCTATAAATCGCATGAATACTGATATTTAATATATATAGATGAATTAGTATTGATAAACAATTGTTGAATTGTGTTGATTTTAAGGGAAATTTAAGTATATTTATATAGAGTATGCTTATACCTACGTTAAAATCCCAGCTTTATCAAATAGGTATAGTATTAAAGATACTAAATTTAAATTTTCAAAATTTTATTTCAAAAAGTGTGGCCTAAAACTATATTCGGAAAACGTAAAGATTGAAGTTCTTACCCTCATAGCTCTAAAATAAAAATAGATAAAAATACATTTATGGTGTGTAACATTTCATAGAAGGAAACTCTTTTGAATGGCGGAAAAACAATTACCCTGTACATATGGCTTTAACAAACTACGGTGCGCGGGCCACATGTGGCCCACACGCAATTGTAAATCTTTCGTGATTTTACTAACAAGAATGTCAAATCAAAGAGATAATCAGTTCGTGTTTTTAAACATGCGAAAAAGTGAGCAAGCTCGATCATAATATTACATGTGTAAGAACATAAGCCTGTGTTTACGGTAAGAGTGGGTTTTGTACTGGGTGTACGCATGTGAGGACAACACTTTGTGTATATTCTCATGTTAAAGGCACAGGCTGTCAAACAAGCGTGTTTAGGAAAATACAGTCAGATGATATCTGCTTTGAAAGAAGAATGTTTCAAGGCGGTATGTTGGTTTTAAATCTTTGAAGATCAATTCAATTTTTACTTTCTCTATATCTTACAGGTAGAGAAAATATGGTGATCGTCAAAAAAAATCGAAGTCGAGATTTTGATGAATCTTGACGTTTCATGACTCCCTGAATCCGAAAAAGTGGTTTGTGAATTTCCGTCTGTCTGTCTGTCTGTACCTCCAACTAGAGCCTAAACTATTTTACCGATTGAGCTAAAACTTGATATCTAGGGTTTCCATAGGGTTCCCCCGAGGAGTTTTTGGAATTGGATATCTACCCTTAAAATTAAGGGTAGTTTACTGAAGGGCAAAAAGAGAAAAAGTCGATTTTCTCAAAATCGACTGTAATGATTTTGATTAAATTTCATTTATAAACATTAATAAATATTCCAAACAAAATGGCTACTCTCAATATTTTGGCAAAATGGCTTTTAAGGGCTCCGGTCTGATGCGTAAATTAACATTTTTTATAATATCTCCGAAACTATTTAAGATATGAAATTACTTAGCATTACAAATATGTATATATTTTTATAATACAAATATTTTATTCGAAATATATTTTTATAAAATCAATAACTTTCAATCTATACGCAATTTTATATATATATA
>CABFOV010000002.1:309444-360502 GCA_902141375.1 Timema poppense | reverse complement strand
GGAGGCCTGGCATTCCCCACATTCACAAGATGTCTTGTCAGAGGTGAAGGAAGGATTTGGTAATCAGATAAATCTTTGCCGGGACCGAGGATCGAACCTCAGCCGCCAGCATAGAAGTCTGACACCTTACCCCTAGACCGCCAGGTCACCTCCCAAATTATAGATAAAGAAACAGAATCAAGCCCTATCTATAAATAAACTTTTAACATAGAGCATGCAAATACAACAAAAGGAACCTTTTCGAAAACGGAGGTTTGGAGGTAATTGTAGTAACAAGGTGATAGACAGGGGTTTTCCCTGAAGGGGAAATAAATTTTGGAAGGGGGGGTAGTAGTATGGCTCACAGAAAAAAAATATGAAAAGATAGTGAATGCCAAAAAGGGGTTGGGGAGAATAGGGAGAGGCTCTTCCGAAGACAGAGCATTCTATCAGGCAGCTACTGAACTTTTTCAACAGTTTAGACATGATTTAATTTGAAAATATCAAATTTTGTACCAATTATTGTATTATAAATATTCATCGTGTATGATAGAACATTATCTTATTCTCTATAATAATATGATAACTTCAAAACTATATTCTTGTATTTCATGTTTCATTTAATTTTAATTTAATTGAAATTACGTCTTATTGTAAAAAAGTAAATATTAATTTGTAATTTTTTTAATAATATAGTTCATTTTAAATTTACAAGTTTAATATGATTTAAAAAAACGTGTGTTGTTACTATGCATATTTTTTAAGCAATAGAGTGCACAACTTTATCGTTCTTATATAGTAGGTGTCCATCCGAATCTTAAACTATAAAGTCTATATAATTATGTCCTTATTGACCGATTCCTTTATAAATCCCCCGACTTTTTCATAAATAAAATAAGCCTATTTGAATTTATAACTCTAATTTTAATGTTGACAAACTATTGTATATAATATAATTAATTTCTACTAAATTATTAAATAAATTATAAAATTGTATTATGTTATTATTTTAAAACTTCACAAATTTTATTTACTTTCTCAAATTGTATTGTTTACTTATTCCTCTGTTAGAATTTTAAATTTTACAAATATTAGCAATAGATAATTATGCTTTATTAATGTTTTATACACTTATCTAGAGCTGGAAAAGAAAATATTTTCATTGCTATAAATTAATGTATTACTAAATTTCTTTCCCTAAGACCAAATACGATCTAACCTTTCATTAGTATATTATATTTTTATCAGCCTTTCGACCATGATCAGTTTAGTTTTAAGACAAACTCTATTATATTCACATTCGTAAACTGGAATTCTATGAAGATAGGTAGACCTATTATTGACTAATAATGTTTAATAACATATCTTTAATTCTGAAAAAAAATCGATTTAAAAACGTACATTATAATACTTGGATTGGACACTTAATTATAATACAGAATAGGTTACTTCAGTTACTTAAGATGCGATGGCATAGGTCATAAGTTAAGGAGAGAATGTTTAAAGTTTTATAGTAAAACCTTTTATTAGCCAAAATAAATAAAACGTTTATTAAGTATGTATGAATTTACTTTAACACTATATACATAGTTACACCATTTTTTTAATACTTGTCATGAAAATAATAAAATTTAATGTTTTAACTTCTTTAGAAAGAGGAAATATCATCATATTCCAAGGTTTTCATGAAAAATATTAAAGAACTGTTGAAATTACTAAGTATAAAAAATTTAATTAATTAAAACTACTGACGCGATATTATATTTATTGCTTTCAAGAAAAAAAAGTGTTATAAAACTGGCAAATATGTTAGCCTTAACTTACGTTCCCTTACATCCCACCTTTATCTAATGGGGCAAGCATAAGAAGGGTTATACAAACTTAATGAAACTAAATTATTATTATTATTATTATTATTAGCACCGCGTCTTACTACCCGTTCTGGTTATACGCACTTACGCTAATGTGTAATGGTAGGGTGATTGTGAGATGAAATAGAGGATCTACAGTTTAACGTGGGATCCGAACCACGGTGGAGGCCTGGCATTCCTCACATTCACATAAACTAAATTCACCTGAAGAAAGGGTGGGCAGCTCCTTTTTTTAATATCCAAAGTGAGTTCAACTGGGATATAAACTCGAGCAATGAGCTCTCAGGTCCGAGTCAGGCCGGTCAATTTAAGGGGATTGGCCCTTTTAATTTGGCGTGGAAATGCAGAACCATGGGAACAAACGGTTATCTTAAAGAATTTTTATTGTTTTTTAATTTTATTTTTGGAAACGGTTTGTACAAGAAGAGAAGCATGTTGATTAATTAATACTCTTTATACACACAAATTTTCTATAATTTTAACAGTGTTCAAATATCGATAAAATTGACAGAACTGAGAGAAAACTGCCGGCTTCGTAACAAAAAATAAGAAAATATAACAATGAATAAACATCAATACATTAACTTAGAATGGGTGATGAAAATATTAAAATAAAAATTTCACTCGTTCTCAAGAAAACTGACATTTCCAAGCGTATGATTCTTCCCCCAAGATCTGTACGGTATTAAGCTCCATCTATAGTTTCCTGATCAATCTCTTCTTGTTGACGCGTAAGTATACTTTGGTCGGTTGTGAAGCCATACCACACCTTTCAAACTCCCGCCCACCATCCCACAAAATAGGTTTTAGACTTACACTTGACAGGGCCAAGGGCCTTAATACAATTCCGTTTAATATTCAATGTTTAAAGTAACTTATTTTTGGAAGAATATAACTTTGAATTCCATGGAGTGTACTGCATATTTAATGAAACATGCTAACGTCTTTAATATAATATACACGACAACTGAAAATAATATTAGTAAATTCATAAGTTGACGTGTTACTAAATTAAGTATTCAATTTACTTATAATATTTTTTTAATGAATTTAAAGAACACTTTGTTAACTATTTGATTAGTTTATTTTGTAAAAAATAAACACCTCGGTGGTTGAGTGGTCTAAGGAGTAACTCTTATACTGGCGATGATGGGGATATTGGGGTTCGAATCACGGTTGCGTGTAATGAAGGAATTTTTTCCTTAATGATTTCCCAATATCCCTCAACGAACATGTGGGTACATTTATTCTCAATTCTACCTTCATAAGCCCTATTACCCTAGTGTAACTATTGTATGCGTATAGCTCGAACAAAGAGTGTGACGCAATGTTAAAATTATTTTTAATATATATTTCAAAGATTTTATTTTATATCATTGAAATAAACTCCACGTTAGTATATAGTTGTAAAATCAAGTTTGTTCGTTAATATCTAAAGTTATAAATTCATTATCAAATGGGAACAGTTATATTGTGATACACATAAATGGTAAGTAAATCTTTCGAAAGCTCTCTCAAAAGAATTGATTTTGGGTTCTAAGTTTCGTAACTCTTTGTTGAGACTCACTATCTCGAGAAGTAGGAAATGTATTTGCATATCTTTGGCTCCCTCCGCTCAGGATCGTCGTATCTTTACCGAAAGCTCTAGACGACGTTTTCTTCGTCTTTACCTCAAGCTTCTAAATTCCCTCCGCGTGATAACATTAAAATCCATCCATATTATTTTGTCGAAGACACTTGCAGGGCCTAGTGGTAATCACTAATGGCATTTGCAAATTTCTCCTTCCCCCGATGGCACAGAGGTGTGTCTCGGAAAACCGCAAACGTCCTATTTCCTCATCGTGACCATTCCAGATGACTAAGTACAAACCGTTAACCGTTTGAGGTGATGGTTTCTGGGTCTCCCTTCTTGCTTTGATAACGTGGGTGATCCCTTACTTCCTCTTTGCCCCCTTAAAAATTGCATTTTAATTACAGATTTTATGTCACTCTTAGCACTTTGTCTTTCTTTCGCTCTCCACAAAAACTTCTCTTTTTTCCTTCTTTTTTTTAGCAAGAGGGGAACCAAGTGTGTGCGGATGCGTTTGTGTGTGTGCATGTATATCTTACGACTGAATCCACACACCATACCCCATCTCTCTCATGCCACTCCTTCTTATGCCGTTCGAATTTGAATGCAAATGGGTGAAGGAAGCCATTCCATTTCAGCTCTATTAAATTCATGCACCATTTTTCTTTTGTTGAGGGGTGAGGTGTGTGTTAGGGTGGGGTGCCATAGGGCTATTGCAGAAAGGCCAGTGGGTGGGGTAGACTACAATCTTTATATCTTCCAGCCACTTCATTCCTCCAGAAACTGCCTTTGACAGGGAGGAAGATGGAGAGAGGGGGGAAAAAAAGAAAGAAAGAACGCATAAAAGGGGGCATAAGTGAGAAGTGGTGAGGCACTGCTGTTGTCGGTGACCTTCAATGATAGAATGGGTTTGAGTCTTGCGTAATTAGACAATTGGTTAGCTCTAGTTGCAAAATACTTTTCACCTGATGCCTTCACAAATAGGGAATTCAAATCTGTTATCTCCCTCTATTGCACATCAATAAAATAAAATATGCAATACGTATCAAAAAGTATTTACCAATGCGCTACTTTTTCAATGTATTTGTATTTCTTTCTATGTATAATAAAATAAAATATATTATGCCAAAGATAGGTAAAGATATATATGCTTTTGACTAGTAGTACTATGAAAGCCCTCTTGACAAAATATTCTTACCAACGTTATTTTGGCAATTTAATTACATAATTTTGTTTATTTGCAGCATATATATTTGAGTTAATTTTAAATCGTTATTCACTCGACAAATAATTTTTATCAGTTTTGCTAGCGTAAATATTTAAAGCAAATTAAATATTTTTGTACAACGTTTAAATAATTTTTGGAATTTGATTTGTAAAAGATTAATTGAAATACCTTAGAAAAATACAAATATTTAATGTTATTTTACTAGATAACTCTCTACCATACCTGTTCTTTCAACCAAATTTTGTAAATACAGTAGTGAATATAAAAATAATATAAATTATTGTAATTGATTTTTAATAGGTACTCATTTTTAGGCCTGTCTACGATTGATTGATTTTAATATTAAAAAACTTAACAAAACCCTACCTTCAACTGATAAGCGCGTTGAAGGTTATGATTTGTTAGTTAAAAGAGTACCTTACTGTCAGTTAATTCTATTACTTAATGATGGATAAAGGAAATGTGAAATAAATTAATCATATTTTTATTAAATTAATAATAAAACTGTATTCGAAAAGTTCACGTACAATTGGCCATGGATGAAAACGGGCTTGGGCAAATACATATTAACCCTTACCAAGGTTTGACCTTGTAACTTGTTAATACAGTAGTAATTAAGAACAACAGTTTAAGGTGCGACCGAAGGGAGCCCGAATAATTTTACAGTTTTTATAGCATTACATTTCTTTGGCCTAAATAAATCAAATATTTCTCCAGTAGCAACATAGAGCTTAGTTTTCTGCACATACTAATATCAACATATTTTTAATATCTCTCAACGATGTTCCGTAATTTTGTCAAAACTTTTTCTCTTTATTTAAAAAGTTTCGACAAAATTACAGGACACCCTTGACAGATATTCAAGATCTGTTGATATTAGCAAGTGCATAAAACTAATACCTATGTTGTTACTGGAGAAATACTTGATTTATTTTGGCCCAAAATTTTCAATTTTATAAAAACTGTAAAAAATACTTGCGCTCCCTTCGGCCGCACCTTAACTGGGAACTGCCTAAATACATGCTGTTGTAAATTTTTTCTTCCTTGTTCATGTCAGTTAATATATCTTGGATAATTTCAGGAAAGTGGTGTAGAGACTTTCTCTAGTTAGTCTTCCCAATTTCCGTCTTATATGATCAGTATGTTTTGTACATTTAGGAGAGAAATATTCATAATCAAAATATCAGAGAGTATGGTTATCGCGTTTACTGGCAAAGCCCTCGTGTTATATATGTATAAAGTTTCTCACAGCATCTTAGGCTCAGCCGATTTAACAAATACAAAAATGAAGGTAAATATTTGTCTGAAAGGGTAAGGCATTTTCCCTAAGGCAGATTATTGCAGTCAATATATCCTCACAAACACTTTCATTTTCAAGATGTCTTTCAATTAGATTAGTCATTGATTTGTTTGAATACATATGTATGTAAATGTAAGCTTGGATTAAATAAGCATGTTGAACATCACATGTATAACTTTTCTTTTTGCCAAAGAAGCACTTTAATTTTTAAATATGAAAACGAAACAAAAACCAAATCTATGAAAAAAGTTCATTGTATAATATACTAGCAGTCCCGCGTGGCGTTGCCCGTGACCCACTCTAGTATAAGAATTATATAATTCNCCCCCCCCCCCCCTCACCGCCCCCCACTGCCTGTTACCGATTGTGGTATAGTAATTATATAAATCCTCTTTATTCCCTATCCCGTGGGAATTTAAAAAAAAATCGGCCTTATTCCTTGACTACATTTGTACAGTACCTCTACCTCTGCGCAAAATGTCATCTTTCTATGTCCAAGGGTTTGGTCTGGGCATTGATGAGTCAGTCAGTGAATCAGGACTTATATATATATATATAGAGAGAGAGATCATCTGCAATTTCTCTCTGGATTTGAAATTGGAATTTAAATAATCTAGTTTTATCTTTGCTTTTAAAGTGCAGATAACATGAATAAAATTCATTAAATAAATTACGTTTGATTTTTATGATTTTTAATACTATCAGTTAACACGTTTGACAGTTTGGCGCATCTTTTGAGTGGTTTCTATACAATTTAGCCAAATTTCAGCTTTTATAGCTCATTGAGAAGTACTAAACATTCTCTGGACAGATATACTAACATATAAATAGACCAACATAAGTACATACATACATAGGTTCTACATACATACATACATACATACATACATACATACATACATACACACATCACACACACACACACACACACACACACACACACATACATACATAATTAGACTTTTATTAATATAGATTGTCAATATTAGCTTCTGAACATTAGCCAAATAAATACATAAATAGTTAAACGCTTTTGCATTCATAACACCATTTTTTGTAACTTTTTTTCTCAACAAAATTATTTGTTTTTGGAAAGTGTGAAATATTTCAGTTTCTTTTCTAACTTTTTTAAAATTAAATATCTGCTAGAATTCATAAATTAATCTTAATCTTGTTTGAAAGAGTCGGAACTGAAATTTTAATAATTGAATTGTTTTTAAAATTTTGTAATAGTTTATTTTATTTGTTATTATAACCAAGTAAAACCCTATCAATTTGAGTATATTAAAAGTGATTTACATTTTATGAGTTACATTTTTTTAAATATAGTTAAAACTAAAAACTAATTACTAGATCCATTTGTTTACACATTATTTTGTATAGATTAATTATATTATAAAATAAAGATTAAAAACATTAACTTTGAGCTCTAGGGTATTAGTGTGTTTTGGAATGTGGCATTTTTTATTTGAATATGTTTCAGAATCCCCCCTCTTTTTTAAAAGATCCTTGCTTTGCTTACTCATCTATCTGAACTAGCTTCTCTTTTCCATTTATGAAACATTTAAAAGTTTAATTTTTAGATATGTAATTATTTGACTAGAAGAAACCCCACATTTTATTTTTGCCAGTGTTCAGCTTCAATACTATTGAACTCAAGCTATTTATAACTTGTAAAATACTTTAATCAATTTAAAAACTACTTATTTTACTCATTTGTGAGAACTATTTCAAATTTTATAATACATATACTTAAAAAAAACTTTTTTTAATATTTCTATATTTTAAAAATTTCCAAGAAGGGTTATTCATTTTCATACCTATCTAATAGAATTAAATAATCGTAAAGAAATCATAATTATATTCACCATATTTTGTTTTGTATATCTATAAAATAAATAGGCCTATTCATTTATTGCCTGCATTGAATGGTTCGTGGAATAAACGTTAAATTCATATATTCTGGTTTGCTGGTAAGGAAAAGTTCAGGGTTCAAATTCCGACCATATTCACTTAAAATAATGTTTTTCATAGATTACTTTCCACTTTTCCTCAGCTCAAATTCGTATTCATTTCCTCTAATTTTTACCTGATTCTCCCTTAGCCCATTAGTTCAATTACATTCGGTTGTTCTGGATGGGAATTAAGGCCCGTTGAAAAAAAAAAAAAAAGGGTTGTGAAACAAATAGATTTTTATAATAATTTCATTTTTGGACTATCTCAGGGTTTTAGGCATGATTTTTTCCTCTAGTCATAAAATACAAAGAGAGCTAAGCCGTCATTTTTAATGTATGGAGCTGGCCTACATAATATATCAACTTGGTTTACTTATATAAGGTCTATTTGACTTTGATATTCAAACTTAGTTTTAAACTAATAGAATTAGATGCGTGAAACCCATATGAGCGGTATAAGCAGTGCACAAATAGATAAGAAAAAATAAAAAAGTAAAAATATCGACGTCGTTAGGATGCATTTGTTAGAAAAAAATCTAAGGAAATTCAATGAAAACAGTTATGCCGTTGATTAATAAATAACTGTGAAATCTCTTAATAGCGGACACGTTCCAGGATTAAAAAAATGCCCCTATTAAGGATTGTAAGTTATTTAAAAAAAAAATCATTTAAAAACTCTTCGAACACAGTTTAAGCTGTATGAACTTATTAATGTGTATATTAACCACATAAATATAATTACTGTACTGTACACTACTGTATGCAGGAATGAATACATATTGTATGAAGCTTTCTTTAAAGATTGCATAATACACAGAGCAATAAGTAAATAAAATGAAATCCTGGTGGTGCTCGGAAGGAACTAGAGGTATGATCTTGAAGTACTGTAGTTCATTATTATACTACGTAGGCTATTTTAGAAACTTTTCCTGGGGAGGGGGAGAAGGGGGCGGGGGGACCGCTCATACTTCACTTGAAACAATGGAATTCCTAACATTTCCACAGAAAAATACTGAATTTGGACTGATGTTTTCAATTTTCATACACTGTTGAGAGATTTTTTATGAATAAATAAGAGTGTCTGTTTTAATTATTAAGAAATTCCGCTATTTTCACTGTAAGAGCCCGAGTTATTTTGCCGGGGAAATTTTAATTGTCCGCTTTAAAGAAGAATCCACTATTCGAAGTGGTCCGTTAAAGGAAATTTCACTGTATAACCTAAATAGTGTAGGATACTTTGCTCTGTATGTTAAAAGCTTTAATCTTAGAAGAAGTTTCATGCTGAATTATTATTTTATGATTGTTAAATGGTTTGAACTTTAATAAAACTTAAAAATACATTATACGAAAAAACAAATACGTCAATATTACAGTTCTGTACAAGCACTCTATATAAACCTCACCACATCCTTTTAATTAGCATCAGTCTCGATTCTCCGATCCTTATTGTAATAAATATGTTATTGAACAGGACAGCGTTAAAGCCGTTCGTTTTTCAAACCGTGTTTCATCTTGTCTGGTTTTCCGCTGACAGGGAGATTGAGGCTCTAATCCCAGCACTGTGTACTGAGTATAATTGTACCAAAGGGTTTTCTACTGTTGGTGCTCTTAATTACCCTTTCCTCATCTCGATCCCCTAAACTCTAAAGTGTAAGTATACGCATAGCATGGTAAACACACACATTAAATAGTACGGGGCACCTAACTTACTTTCTCGCTAATTTAACTAAAAATGGAGACTTTTACACAAAAACTCTTAATATGTGTGCAAAGAAATAATTAATATTGTTGCAGAAACATTTCTTAGTTTTCATAAATTAGATAGTATACAGTGTTAAAGATACGAGAAAAAAAGTAACATCCCTGTTCACCAACGAACATAAAAAATAATTTCCCAGACCTCAATGTAAAAAAAATATATGTGCCATCGGCTGAGAAAATATTGGTTTTATAAAAACATAGATTTCAAATTAAAGTTTTATATTTAATAGTAGACTACTTCATCTTTGTAATGATGATTTATTTAGTATATTTAATAGTTGTGTAGATATGATCAAAATCGGAGATGTCCATTTATGTAAAGAAACCTCAAAGTCATTTTCCCGGAAAAATATGATGCGCCACTTTTTTTGATATGTGTACCAGTGCATAAATACGAATTTTTATCAACATTGTTAGATACTATTTTAAGAAAACAATTTTTTTTCTTTTAGACCCTAAGTAAACTACCCCTAAGCTTAGGGTTGATTTTTAATTCCAGAGATTACTCAGAGTAAACTTATAAATACGCTAGAAACCAAATTTTAGCCCGATCGGTAAAATTGTTTCAGCTCTAGGTCGGAAAAGACAAACGGCATCGCAAAAAATAAAAAAAATAAAAAAATCAGCTTTAGGCGGATGGCCGGAAAGGGGTAGGGGGTAGGGTATGGGCATAGAGAAATGTATAATAACCTTTCTCTATGGTATGGGTTAGGGGTAAAGAAGGTCTACATTTATCAAAATCTCGAGTTCGATATATTTGACGAGTGGTTGCTAGATAGTTCAAATCATTTAACAACCATAAAATAATAATTCAGCATTCGTTCTCGAAACAGTTACTACTATGGAAGTTTGTTCATCTTATAAGGAAGTGGTTGAGGTTCAAATCCTTGCCAGGTGTATTAAGTGTGTTTCTCCCATTAGGATCCTCACTCTATATCTAAGAAAATGCAGTTACATTTCCTCTTAAATATTAATTACTCATCCCTACCCCAATAGAGTAAATATTAGTATTATTAGCACTGCGTCTTACTACCCTTTCGGGTTATACCCACTTACGCTAATGTGTAATGGTAGGGTGATTGTGAGATGAAATGGAGGACCTACAGTTTAACATGGGATCCAAACCACAGTGGAGGCCTGGCATTCCACACATTCACAAGCTGTGATTAATACACGTCTTGTCAGAGGTGAAGGAAGAGTTGTTTATCAGATAAATCTGTGCCGGGACCAAGGATTGAACCCCGGACCCCCAGCATAGAAGTCTGACACCTTAACCCTAGACCACCAGGTCACCAATAGCGTAAATAAAATAGTATAGCCCAGATAGTAAGTAAGACGTGGCAGGGAAACATAAATAATAAAATATAAAAGCAACACTATGGCAACAACCTGTACTTATTTTTAGACGTAATAGTTCATCAGAAATACTTGGATGAGTCTTATTCCATAATGCATGCTATGCTTCATGAAACTGGGGGAGTTTTTACTTTCCATGTTTAGGCTCACAGGTTTCAATTTTGAATGTAATCCAATTTTTTTTCCAGGCCGCCAATCAATATCTAATTGTTTAATCGCTAACAGTCAACAAACCATGATCAAGATATAAAACTTAACTTACCATTGAAATGTTGCCCGCAAATATTTGACGCTGTTAATGCTCAACGGGCAGTGTTTTAATTTTGAAACTTTAGCACTCGACCATTCGGTATGTGTATATATGTCCAATATGTGTTTTTTTAACATGAAGGCAGGGATAAATGTGAGCAACCATCTTACATTTGTATTCACATCCAGTGCTCACTTACAAAACATTACTTGTGATTGGTTTTTTTTTCCACGTTTGATTCTTTCCTTATTGTTCCCAAACGACGAATGATAATACAGTTTCTTAGAATTGGCCTTGTTTAGGAAGTTAAAGAAAAGGGGGCATGTTTGCATGAATTCTTCGCGTTTTCTTAATACATTATATCTGAGCCTTAATCATAACACTCTTATAATAATGACCGGCTATTGGAATTCATTTGAAGTTTTCTTTTAGACATATAAGAATACGGGCTAGCTTTTGGTTTGGCACGGTATAACCAGTCTTTCCTATTTAAGAGATAAAAACATCTACTGGTTACGTAAATCCGGATTTTGATTAACAGTTAGGTCCCGGTTTCAATCACTGGTTGAGTGACACTTGCTGAATACGTCATGTGTGGCATCTACATCTTAACAATTAATTGGCCTCTCTCACGCCTTAGCACACATGTTTCAAAACTGCTAGATCTAGAGGATATTGACGTTGAATGTGCAGATCAATTTTCATAGACACAGCCATTTAGAAAATAAAAACATAGGCCTACTCCTTTGTGGATTGTAGTGATTTAGTTATTGAAAATATATATCAAAAATGACTGCTGAAGATAACATTTTGACACTTATGTATACACAAAGCAGCTTTATTAGCTTTTCTAGCAGTAAAATATGTAAATTTGGCTGTTAACACTCCAAAATTAGGCTAGTGAATGAACAAAACCCTATACAGTTTAGTGAGGTTTGAAAACTATATCCAAAACTAGCTGCTGGAAAGTACTACTAATAAGGTGGTATTGACTGAGTATTGAGGGCGTCACAAAATCTTCTATTCATTCTTCACCTTAAAGTCACCAATTGAAAATGTGGGAAAGGAGAGAAATATAAAAGGAGAAACTAAGTGACCGCCAGAGAAACATTTACGTATATTGGAAAACACTAACGATCCTGGTGGAGAAACGTTCATTACTAATTTAAAAACTTAGTTTTCTTGGTACTTTTGTTTGACTGGTGACTCAGCTTTGAGCTGGGAGTCTGTGGGTTTGTTTTGAAAACAATACAGGGGCTCTGGGGACTTTTTAACACTGCTTATGTTCACTTTTATTTTACCGTCCTCTATCCAGGTAAAGATTAGCGAATTTTATTAATATGTATCCTCCTAATTCTATGTTTTCATGCTTAGTGAGGTACATTCACGGAAAGCCCAGACATCCTTAAGACACCCAACCCTAAAATAGAATGAAAGGTAATTCCACATGTCTTAAAATTTTAAAATCAGTTCTGAAACTTTTCCTGTTACCTCACTCAAAAATTAAAAACATAACGGATTCTATCATAAAATTCAAAATATTATATACATTTTTCAATAATTACCGTTTGATAAATAATTCATTTTCATCACTTTTGTCTTACGTAAAAAGTTAACAAAATGACTAAATATACAACAGTGTAAAATATTTTGTTTTTGTGTTTTTTATTAGATTTAAAACTAGTGAATTGTAGGATAGCTAATTTAAAAAAGCTCTCTGGAAATATACCAAGCCTTAGTTTTCTCAGTAAAATGGTTTCGGCCTTAGTCCCAGTAACAGACAGATGGCACTGCAAAAAATAAACTCTTTCAGCTTCAAGGGGGTTATGAAACACTGACATCCATCAAAATCTCGATTTTTTTTTACAAGGGGTCATGAGAAAGTACAAACCAGGGTCATTCTTCAAATTACTTTTGCAGCATAAAGTAAGTGATCGTGGAACACATTTTCTTCGCGTGGAGTCATTTTTTGAATTGTTTTCCAATAATTCACTGAGTGGTGCTTTTCCTTGACTCGACTCTCTCATTCGTCAATAAAGCAGCTATAGTTTTTATATCGTCAATGCATGTCTAACAAAATTTCTATAAATTTCAAGTCGCCGCATATGTTCAAACAGTGCTTGTTGTAATACATTTTCTATAACTTTCAAGTCTTAATAGGTTTCCCTAGTGTTCACTGCTTAAGCATTTGGTATAAAGGGCTGCTTTTAATTGTGCATAAAAGCTGCTTTTAGACTACGCTTCGACGAATCTCTTAAAATAACTCTATTCATTGGTTTTATAATCGCGTCCTTTTCAGCCATGGCTTTATAAAAATATTTGCACAATAAAGGAAACCACTTTCTGAATAGAAATAGTTATAAATATATTTTTATAGGAACAAAATATCAAAATAATTGTCTTTTTATTCAACGGGCTTCATTCTTTAAATCGTGACTCTAGTAATTCAGCTGGACATCATGGGTTGATGGTGGAAGGCAATGATGGATATTGTATATCATCGTTATATTTCAAGAAAAATCATGTTATCTTAATTAAGGAGAAGTCACAATCCATCGAAATGATATTTTTGCTCTCGACAAAACATTGGAGCATCAAATGACATAATTTCGTAGAACCTTTTAACAAATTCTTCAAATACACCACACATTCGGCATAGGCAATGTAAGGAGTATAAAGTTAATTCATTTGACCTATTTTGCACTAAAAGTAAAGCTAATATACTTTTTTGAATTATGTTATTGTCTTGCAGTTAGTTTTAAAAATATATTCACCATACTGGTGGTAAACTATCATATCAATTGTACACTTTACCTGCTTCGGTGGCCACACGGCCTAAGATGTCACTCTTGTGTTGGACTGACCCGCTGATGACGTGGACATTCGGGTTCGAATCACGGTCGGGTCTAATGAGGGTGATTTTCCCTAAATGGTTTCCCTCTCTCCTTCCACGCAAATATGGGTAGATAACCTCTAAAATGCTTTCTTCCTCATCACTTATCCATTAGAGTAACTATCATGCACGAGTATAACCTGAACAGCTAATAATACGTGCTGATAAAAAAAATCACACTTTTGAGGCATAATAAAACCTATCCCTCATTAAACTACTAATGTAAACCTAATTAACTAAATAAACTGTTATAGTAGAGCCGCTACAAGCTAGCCAATGTGCATAACAGTTAAAGCAATAAAGCGATCAGATTTTTTTTAAGTTGGTAGGCACGGGAAAAAGGCAGTGACAGAGTTTTTCAACTAACAATAAGTAGCATAAAGTAATGTCAGTTACCATTGTATACTTTATTGAATCAGTTGAAAAGTTACTAATTTTAATATTCTAAGGATAGAACATATGATAGATCACGTCACAATATACATATATGTCACATAATTAATGTCGATAAATTATAATAAACAACAGAAACCAATTAATAGAATAATCAGCGTATAACCTGAACGTTTGGTAAGAAGCGGCGCTAAAAACAAAGAGTAATCATAACACCTTTATCACCACTAGCGCACATACTAGCCGTTTCTTGTACGATTTCACTCAAATAACTTCCATCTGACTCATTACCTCTACTATTAAAGACATAATCTGTTATTAAAATTTAGTGTATTATGTCTTTGTCTTAATGATAGAAAATATATATATATTAAATTATATTTTAATGTTATTCGGTTAAATAAAAAAAGTCAGACAAGATTTACAGGGATAAACAAGTGTTAGTGTTAGTGTTAATAAATGTTTAGCATTGCACAACTCAACTTATATATACATATATACCAAATAGTACTATTTTGTAAGAGATACAGGAGAAATGCTAAGAAAACTCTGAGGATACTAATATTCATGGCTTAGGCGTGAATCAAAGGTAGCCAACCAACCATTCATGGAAGGTGAAACGCCAAGGAGAGGCAACACTAGCGTTCAGAAATAATTCATATTTTAAAAGAGACGTAAACCTTTTCGTTGGTATTTTGAATCGGAACCCTAGTTCATTGAAAACCCTCATTGTCAAATCCTAGCTTGAAACTAAAATAAGCTATTGGCAACATTTGGTTTCTCGTGAAGTCATTTATCGCGTCACTCCTCTAAATCTGACTGCTCTTTCTTACAAATGCTATTTAAAAGCGAGTCTTTTCAACTGCATCATGTTAAAGCCACATATTGAGGAATCGAAGGTTTTCCACACATGGCCTTGGGGATACAGAGAGCCTTCCTCTTTACTTTCAAGGTCACCTGTATCACAAAATATACTTTCCATTGGTCACACATGGAAAGGTAGGGCTCTTTAACGTCATGGTTAACTGGCGGTCTAGGGTTAAGGTGCCGGACTTCTGTGCTGGGGGTTCGCGGTTCAATCCTCGGTCCTGGCACAGATTTACCTAATTGCTAAACCCTTCCTTCACCTCTGACAAGACGTGTATTAATCCCAACTTGTGAATGTATATAATGCCAAGCTTCCACCGTGGTTTGGATTCTACGTTAAACTGTAGGTCTTCCATTGCATCTCACAATCTGCCTACCATCACACATTAGCGTAAGTGCGTACAACCCGAACGGGTAGTAAGACGTGGTGCTAATAATAATAAAAATAATAATTTTAACATCATCTTGCTTAATGTTTATAGTGTTATCTAAACAAAACAATGGCTTGTGAATTATAAACATTAAGATATATCGGTTCTGAAGAATCTGTCAGACCAATATAGCTAGATAGTATGTAACTATGTTTTAATTTTTGTTCTTCATAGGAAATACAAAAGTATTATGACTGGTAAAATGGTTTCGTTTAGTGTTATATCTCTTTTTAATACATTTTTCTTTACTCACCCGGCTATCCGCTTTTAATAACGCAAATGGGTGAGGAATATATAGGTGAAATCTATTTAAGAAAATACACTCAAAATTACATCCAGGTGGGAATCAAACTCCAACTCCATGGCGCCGCCAAACAAGCGTAGATACGCGTAAAATTTAGTCTGCCTGTCCACTGAACATAATTATATTACTCTAAATATATTTTGCAATGATATCTATACTTTTTCTTTTTCTAGCACCGCGTCTTACTACCCATTACATGTCTACTAAAAATATTGTTGTGTTGTTTTTTGGTCACCGCGTCTTACTACCTCTACAGCCTCCTGAATCCTGAGGGAGTGAATACCACCGCCCATTGTTACTCACCTTGTCAATAAATAGAATAATCGCTCGGACGCACGAACGGATTCTTGAGCTTTGATTGAAATAGATTTGGTTGACATTTCACATATCATAAAATCCTGTTGGTAGTCGTTTACGTGCGTGTGGAACTTTTAAGGCGCTTTTCCACGGTCACCTTCTTTGACCAAAGAGCGGAAATGTCAAGGCCGAATTCAACAGATTTCATGAAAAAGAACACGAACCATTTTCTCATTTCCTACAATTTATTTTTAAATTATTTGATTGAAGTTTTATGTGTATTTTTAACACAGGCACTGTTACTTACAAAAAAGTTATCCTTTGAAGTGGTGATGATAGAAACGTCGTATAAGTTTCTTTTCTAAAAGAAACGTACAACTACTTTTAAATTGGTTGGAATATTGTTGCCTTAGCCAGCTCAAAAAAGTAAGCATTAAAAATAATTTGCTATCATTTGGAAATAATTCATAGTCAATATTTAAATTTATAAAATAAAATGGAGCTATTTCACCAACTGTAAATTATGTTAGGGCCCTTTATTAATTGAACCACTAACGCTTCTATTAGCCGGTTCCATGTATTTTTAGGGCGGTAACTATCTGTGACGCTAACAATTTAGCCTAAAGTAAAAGGATGATGACATCGTATTTTCAGTCCATGCGTTCTATATGAAGCACTTAGGCTAGATATATGATTCAATGTCTTATCTTTAAGATAAAATGAAGATAGCATTTTAATTGCAATCGATAAATATAAACTAGAGAATACTCTCAAAATAAACAAGACTGTTCGATCCCGGTCGGATGTTCTGAGGGTTTTTTCCTAAATAATTTCCACTCTTCATCCAAGAAAATACTGTTGTACTTCCTCTAAACTAAACCATTCTAATCCCTAACACATTAGTATAATTGGTACATGGCGTATAACCCGAACGGGTAGTACGACGTGGTGCTAAAAAAAGCTATAGAATAAGAAAGTTCAAGATATAGCAAGATTAATTTTCTACTGCGCACATCGGTGATAAAATTATCTAAGAGGTCACTCTCTAAATTAGACTAGGCTGTCGATGACGAGGAAATTGTAATTTGAATCCCATTCGGGTGTACCAAGGGTGTTTGGTGTTTTTACCTAAATGGTTTTACACTCTACATACACGCAAAGGTAGGTACAATTAATCGAAATTCAACCTTTAATACTCTAAAACATCACCGTAATTAGTATGTACACCTCGCGCAAGTAGTCATTCGCGTTAAAATCTATTGTTTTATCTATCATACCTTATCATGATCTTAAATTTAAATCAAAATATATAGCTGTCATTTTACAACTATATATTATTTCGTTTCATTTAATTACAAATGTATCCGTAACAAAAAATAATTTTCACCTTTATATATTATTGTTGTTCGTGAAAATATTATAGTGTGAGGAAGGTTGTTAAACACTTAGATAATATTTAAAATTTAAAAATTTTAATATTTAACCTTTGGAGAAGTTTTCAAATCTTTGATAACCTCCCTGCATATTCAACATTCCAACTTTAGATCTTTAAATGTCAACACCAAATAAAAGTCCCAGTATTTACAAGTTCTTTTTAAATTTTAGATGTCAGAACATATACATTTAATAATTCCTTACTTAATTAGCCTACTCTATGGTATTATGAGCTTTAAAGTTCATCGTCGCACTTAAAAATTACGCTACCTATCCCTATCTTGAGAGAACTATATCCAGTCCACCTCATTACACCCTATCTCTTTCAGGTTCATTCTAATGTTATCCTCCCATCTCCGTCTAGGTCCTCCTAATGGTCTCTTCCCTTTGGGTTGGCCAGTCAATACCCTGAACAAGGTTCTAGAATCTCCCATTCGCGCTGCATGTCCTGTCCACCGTAATCTACGAGACTTGAATATCCTAACAATGTATTGTGAGGAGAACAGGGTATGCAACCCATCATTATGTAACCTCTTCACCTCCCCAGTTACTTGAACTATCTGTATAAAGGTTAAAATATAAGTAAATAATATTAATTACTGGAAGGATGTGTGTTTCCATGTATTTAACTGAAATGGCACTAATGTATCTTACGTCCGAAACGTTAATCGCTATTTTGCGAACAAACTTTTGTTTGTAGCGATGGCTTAGAGTTTTTTGCCTCAGTTGTCTAGAGCAAGGCGCAAGCATACGTGATCTGTGAATCAGAGGTGATTAAGAATTGTATTGGGAAGTTTAACCTACCAAAGCGACGCAATTTTTTTTATTTAACTTGGTATTTCTCAGAAAATGTTTTGAGATGTCACGCTCCCCAGGGTTTATAAATTTTCAGAGAGATATGGCTGAAATAGCTACGTTCGTAAAACTCACTGCCATTGTTGCTTTCATTTCGATGCATGCTCATATAATTTACTTTGCTGTGATTGGTAGTCCTTATCACTCCGTATCATCTAGTTTTTTTTGAAAGCTAAAGTTGGATCAAAAGAGTAGTAAAGACTAAGAAGGACTTAAGGATATGAATCCTGTAGACAGAGCAATCCGTTAGTGTGAAATATTATCGCTTACGCACCTACGGATATGGAGTCTGTAGATGGGGCTCAAGTTTGACCAAGAGTCGAAAGACTGTCTCCCGTACCGTCCCCCACCCTCGTTTCCTTTCTTCTTTGCAAGTTAAACGGGTCAGATAGAATGAAGCACGTTGCTAGCAGTGTCTTCGAAATACACTAGAGCAGTGGTACTCAATATTTTATTGTTCATGGTGCACTATTTGTTGTGACTTGTGAGTCCTCGCGGAACACTGATCTTGCCAGTTGGCGCTACTACTAGAGATGCGGACATACGCACGCCCAGACAGACTTCTCTTAGTTGAACAGGAAATGCGTGTGTGAGTCTCCTTTATTCGACCACTATTTAAAATTTTGGTTAAGAAACTAAATTATTGTATTCCTCATTAATTAATCAACCCTTTGATTATAATCCATCACATTCTCTGAAAAATAAATATATGAAAGCTTTCGAATATTTTCTCTTACTTCTTCAAAAATGTATAATTGATTGAAACTACTTTCAATTTTTTTAATCAACAATAAAATAATGTCTAAAATTTCTCGTCACTAAAGGAGTACACCCAAAAATAAGTGTGTGATTTAGAAGGTTCTTGGCTTAACTCATTCTGATCGGGCATTTATGTAGATTATATCTATGTCGTTTATTTATAAATAATATGTCACCAGGGAGAACAAAATCTTTACGTTTATTAAATACAGATGAAATTTTCCTCAAGACTCGCTTCGGTTGCCGCATGGTCTAAGCTGTCACTCTCACAATGGACTGGACTACCGACGACGGGGAGATTGAGGCTCAAATCCCAGTTAGGTGTACTGAAGTTAACGTTTCATAAATGGCTTTCCACTCTCCATCCACGTAAATGTGGGTACACTTCCTATAATTTCAACCTTTCTCATCGCTAATACATTTACCTAGTTAGATCATATCCGTATAGCCCAAACGGATAGTAAGTTGCGCTAAAAAACTCCTTTCCTATGAACAATGACGAAATAATATTGACAAGCAAAATAATGCTGGAAACTAGTGGCACACATATAGTTGCGCTCTGCTACTTGTTTTTGTTTGCACGCTCGGATGCAGCGTCGCGACACAACGTGATAAAAGCTTAACATTCCTCTTCTGTGCATTTTATTCCCCCTTATAGTTTCCGGTTTGTCAGAGTTGGCACAGCTGTGAAGGTTGAGGAAGTGAATATTGTTGTTGGCTGAATTCTTTATTGTTTTTAAAACAATTATTTTGAGTTAAGGGTATAGTGTGGTCGAGGGTATAAACATTTCCAAACACAAACACACATAATGTCTTGTCATACATTTGAGATTTTCAGAGCAGTTCATTTTTTGGAACAAACAAGGCTACCCACGTGAGATTTTTTTTTTTAGCACCGCATCTTTTTACCCGTTCAAGTTACAAGCTTATATACTAATTATTCTGATGGTTTTAAGGATTTGAAAGGTTGTATTTGGAGGAAGTGTAGCCGCGTTTGAGTGGAAGTCGAGTGGAAAATAATTTTAAAACCCCCTTCAATATATCCGACCGGGATTCATACCCCGATCTCCTAGTCTAGTTTTAACATGAGAGTCACGGCTTAGACCGTGGGGCCACGGAAACACGTTCAATAATTATTACACTCATATATACATTATTTATTGGTGAATAATGTAGTCTAGAATTTTGAAAAAAATAATGACGGTAAAAGTAAATTGTCCAAGAATAACGCTGGTAAATAAAATTTGAAAACTCTTCGCTTAATTTTAGGGGTAAATGAGAAATGTACAGTAATTAAAATATGTTAATATATGTCATTTGGAGTCAAACTAAGACATACCAACTCAGATGTTCGATTGAGCCACATGACAATTTTTACAAACATTTTTTTGGTGATACAATTATTTTAAACATTATTTTAATGTATTCATATTCTTTGTTTTCTTACGTTAAACTTTCCGCTTTTAACATTTCTCGTTTCCCAAATGTATTCCAAGATACTAAAGAATCATTAAAGAGGAAAACGGTGACAAACTAAGCATTTTAAGTGACTTATTTTCCCCAAAGAGATATGAACAAGAGAAAGTTGGCGTTTATTTGGTAGTTTTCTTACGTGGTTATACTCCACTATTACGATCTTATATTTTGCCTTGTTTGTTTTTTTTACACCATGTTTTAACTTATTTGCTTTTCTTTGCGAGAATGTGGGAAGAACAGTTTTCATTCACTTCTTCCAGTGTATATTGTCGTGCCTCCCTGACCCCCACCCCCGTCTCCCCAATTTATTCTTACCCGTGGGCCTTGCTTCACCCCTCCCCCTTCATGCAACCTCGTCTCCATTTCCTCCTGAGCACCCCTGCTTGTAAAATCTTTCATATGCAGCTAACAACAATTTAATGGTAACTTGTTAATTAGCACTGTCATTTTGCCCAGAGCTCAAAGAAGTACAATCAGTCTCAATTAAAATATTATCTAAAGCCTCAAGAAGGTTTTATTGTGCAATCGTTTGGTATTTATTTTGAGTTTTAAAACTGTATTTTTCTATCACCGCATCTTACTACCTGTTCAGGTTATACACATAGATGATGATTACTATAAGGGGATAGGGATGAGGAAGGAAGTATTTTAGAGGAAAACTACCCGCATTTGCGTGGAAAGAGAGTGGGAAACCATTTAGGTATCCCCTTAGTAGACCTTACCGGGTTTTGAACCCCAATCTCCCCGTATTCAGCAAGCCAGTTCAACACGAGAGTAGTGCCTTAGATCATTTGGCCACTGAAGTGGACTATTTGTTGTTATATTTTGTTATATATTACCAGGAAAAGCGATACCAATAAAGCTTCAAACGGTGTTTTTAATTATGTTTTTCGCCAGTCCATACTATTGGCATTTAATGATGCCAAACGGAGTATGGTGAGTATTGTGGTATGTATAGAAAATGTACCAGCATTTTCGTGTGGGAGAACGTAAAGCTATTAAGGAATTAAAACAGCATTACATCCAGCTGGAATTCAAACCCCGACCTCCCTGTCACCGTAAAACCAGACTAGATGAACCGTAAATTTAATCCACGTGGCCACTTATGCTGGTCTCAAATGTTATTGTCTTATAACATAAATATACAATAAATAATAGTGATCTAATATGACAAACGGAACAGTAAAATATTTAGTTTCCTTGTCACTGTACCATTTAAAAAAAAAAAATTAAAATATTGTTCAAAGCGCTGACGCGTTAGACCACGAGTTCACAAATGCAGGTTGTATCTTCTTAATGTATGTATGTAGGGGACGCGAGAAAAGTTTAGTGTGTTTTCAGTTTTTATATCAAAATACCATTTGGATCTAAATAAATCAACAATTTTTCTAGTAGAAACATAGAGTTTAATTTTCTTCAACAATTGTTGAATACTTGTCAAGCGTGTCATGGAATTTAATGACAGCTTTTTCTCTCCATTTATAAAGTTTCTCATCTGATACCGCTATGCTCATTACATATATTCAAGGCTGTTGATATCACCGTTTGAAGAAAATTAAACTCTTATGTTTCTTCTCGGGAAATATTATATTTTGGCCAAAACATTTTTTTATATAAAAACTTTCAAAATATCGACCTTTTCCCCGTTCACTATTCTTATAACTTAATTCTGTATGACGTAGGCCTACGAGTTGGAAGATTCACGCAATTTCTACTGTTGCATTGACTAGCGATGGGAAGTCATGGCCCAGTTTTTGACTTTATTTGATAGCTATATTATTTTCACTATACAGTGATTAGTTAAACTTAATATCAATATGTCATTTTGAAACTATTAGCATTAATCTAATGTCTATCTATTCCACAAATAGCACCTATTATATTTTTATTATCAATTTATACACATTCAGAGCCTAAATTTGTTTTCATTTTTAGTAATTCAAGTTAATATAGAAGCTACAAAAATATCCTTTTTATTATTATTGAAAATTAATTTAATCTCATTAGTTGATCCATCAACTTTTAACTTATAATTCACTTGAATCAGAACATTAATCAGATTAACTTTGGTTCCCTTAATATTCTGAACAATTCCTAATCGATTAATTACGTTGTGAAATAAAGCTATTCTTATAAGGAATTTAAAGTAGTAATTAATAATCAAAATATTCAAGGAAGAACATATCTTTATTTCGGTTTTTCCTCTTAGTCTTTTTAATAACTTTTAGGTTTATTTCCTTACATTTTCACAAGGGTAATGCATCTAATATTAACCCTTGATTTACCTTCTTTAACTTTGAAAAATGTATGTGTTAAAAATACACCTAAAGAAAATGATTAAATTAAACATGGGATACTTTTAGAGTAGTGAACTAAACTTTGGAACTATGTATGTAAGAAGTATTTACCTACTCTATGGCATTAGAAGCTCTTTGTCTTCTGTAGGACAATGTAAGGTACATTATTAATGACCATATTATACCACCTTCCTTCTACCACCATACCTGACATCCTATTGTTAGTGATTTTTGTGTATTATCTTAGAAGTACACCTTAAATCTATATAAATTAAATGTGTGAAGGTTTTAGATAGTAAATTAAAATAAAAAACTGTATGTCTTGTAGTCAGAGTTCCTCGATACAGATACAGAGGTACCGGGTTTGATCACCGGCGCTTCCAAATATATATCTGTGAAGCAGTGGTTTTGGAACGAGGTCAACTCAGCCTTGTGAGGACAAACGAGGAGCGACTTGAATAAATGATTAGAAGTTGCAGTTTAGAAAACTGAGATTAATGGCTGGATGACTAATTGTGCTGACCACATGACACCCTCCATCCGCAAAATGTTGTCACTATAATCACTAACGGTGGTGGCCTTTCGGTCAGTATATCTCTCTTGTAGGCTCACACTATGTAGTTTTTTTATGTGTTAAAAATACACCTAATATACCATTTAAAATTATCATTAAAATTAACGAGTTATAATTAGTAGTTTAAACACTCTACCTACAACAGTCGGTGTCATAATTTAGTCGTTATTTCAACATGTACACTATTTATATTTACTTGTAACGTTCTTTTGTTTTTGCCCTCTCTTAAGAGAACTATATTTCAAATGAAATGCAAACTGCTTTGGTCGCCGCATGGTCTAAGGTGTCACGCTCGCAATATATTGGACTGCCGATAGCAAGGAGCTAGGGGTTAAAATCCCAGTCGGGAGTTCTTGGGGTGGTTTTTCATAGATTGTTTTCCACTTTACCTCCACGCAAATATGTGTACACTTCCACTAAATTCAACCGTCCTCATTCCTAACTCATTAATGTAATTAGTAATTAGGCGTATAATCTGGACAGTTAGTAAAACGCGGTGCTAAAAAAATATTTTAATTCATATTCCTATTATATGAAATTGAATTTAAATATACACTTTTTCCTCAGCCTTTATAGTAGGGAATCTATATATATTTTGACTATTTAAATTACACAATGTAAGTTATTTATGTAATATCAATTTGAATAATAATCTAGTGTAGCCATTGTTGTCTTAAAAATGAGTTGGAAATATATGAAAGTTGAGTAAAATAGATGGTACTGTTTGAGCATTTACATCTCTGAAATGTAATTTGTTGGTATTTTTTTATAGTTTATTTGTCATCTCTATTTTACATTCTAATTCATCTTATTTATACTATGACGTATGTGTGTGGTGAATTCTAGATATTCTTAGCTACTACTTCCTTTCATTACTTTGTCAAATAATTTTTAAGTGGTTTAACTAATTAACTATCTAGAAATTACCTATCTAATTTTACTAAACTTACTGCCAAATTAATTGTGTATATGTTTAGAGAAAGTTTTGCACTTCATTTCTTGTTTCATTATTGATAAACATAACTTAAAAAAAAAAATTTGTAGTTCTAAATAAACCAATAAATAATTAATCACAACAATTGAACGTTAAAAATAAATGTAAATAACTATTTAAATCTTCTATATTTATCATTATATAAATCATTAGTATGGGTAACTAGTCTTATTTTAAACTTACTAGGAAAAGGAAATGTATATAAGATTGTGTTTATATGTGAAGCTCATTATCTAAGATACTCTTACTTAAACATACATTTAAAGATGTGATTCTTCTTTGGGACCAAGGCTAAGTGTATAAAATAAAAAATAATTTTTTTCTAAAATAAAAACAATAAAACGAGGAATGACCCAAGTTAGGACACGATCCAACCAACGAACTGTGAGAAATGCTGAATATAATTTTTTGAATGCCAAAAAGATTGGGTTTGTTGGCTGAGTTGCAATTTAAGCAGAGCTGGGGTCTTCAGGGCACTGAAAGGGGTCAGTGTTTTTTTTTAGGGGAATAGGGATGAGGGTCTGAAATAAATGGAAAGAGGATATGGTCGTTTCCCTTCAACAGAGCTCAATGACAAATAAATAAGAACGAAGTTGATGACTTCTCTTCATGACAGAGTGGAAAAAAGGACCTTTTTTTCTCTCTCTACCAGGTGGGATTTTTGTGAATAGTTAGGGCGGTTGTTTATGATAAGTCTTTAACCTATCAAATAACTTTTATTTTAACTGACCAAACTAGCCATGAGTGTACTTACAATTTAGTAGCAATTGATGGTATTATTTGAACCTTCATTTTCCTTGAAAAGTAGTAAACCTATATTGTTTTATACTTTAAACTGAAAAATCACACCTGGACAGTGGGCGGGACCTTAGGCTTACTACGCCAATGCTCTTAAAACTGAATTATTTAGGAGTATTCCCGTGCCCAGAGTCGTTCTTCACTCATATTTTAAGGCAGAGTCTGGAACGGTCCCGCGTTCGATTCCTGTGTCAACGTGTCATCTTTCAATCTAAAGAATATTTATATGTGGTTAAAACCGTACTTGTCGACCTAGGTGGTCTTGAGGTAAAGAGCTTGCTTCAAGTACCAATGTCCGTGGGTTCAAACCCGGCTGAGGTTGACGAATTCTTCATCACCGATAATAATCCATAGCACAACTTCTTTCGGAGGGGAAGTAGAGCCATCAGTCCCATGTTGATTGTGGCATGTAAAAGAACCCTGAAAGGTATGGGAAAATACCTTTACCAGATAAAATGATAGGCTCTTTCTCGCTTGCTCATAGAAATTCATTGTGGATGTCAACGGGGAGCCATCACACTTACTGAACGCCCCTAGAACATATTATTTCTACCAAATGATGTAGGTAGCACTAACCAGCTGAAGAGCTGAGTGTATGCCCAGCGCCGGATGTATAGAAATTAAATCAAACCGACCTTCAAGGTGTGGACTTAAGAAGAAGATAACCATAATTGACAACTATGATAGGTTGGCTATTGGATCCATAATTATCTTGTTTTGTTTCACTCATGTGTAGCTTTCAATATATGCCCATGATATATATATATTAAGTAAATGTATAAATACCCTTAAATTATTTTAAGTATTATGTTAAGTTACAAATTAATGCATATATATATATACATGTGTATATATTTGCTGTTAAAATAAAAAACTTCTTCCTAGCTTCATCACAAAGTGACCCGCAGTGATATATACTATATTTAAACTAAGACGTTAGTCTTCTCTTGTCTAGTCTGGCTTTCCTGTGACTAGAAGTTTGGAGTTCAAATCTCAGTTTGGTATAAGAGTTTTTTTTTCTAAATGGTTTTCTTCCCTCCCTTCACGTAAATGTGGACGAATTTGCTCAAAATTATTTCCTTCCTTATTCTTACGCCATTAGCGTTATTAAATGCAGATTAACCCCATCTTTTAATGGCTGTTTTTAGATACTTTATTTCCAAATAAATGCATATTGATTTATATTCCAAATAAATATAAGTCATAATTTTTTTAATATAAAAGGTTTCCTTGAGTCACAGATTATACAGTATTAAAATTATAAATAATATTTAGATTTACAATTTAGTGTTTCCATGGGTATTAACTGATCCTTCTTGTATTTATAAATAACCATAAACTTGGAAACCTAACATGTATTATGTTAAGAAAATATTTACAGCCCATTTGTTTAAGCTTTGTATATTATAGTCGAATAGAACAGTAAAGGGAAATATTCAGACAGAAAGGTATTAGCTCTATTCATTTAAAAGATTATAATTAAGGTCAATAATATACTTTTATTATATTAGTGAATGTAATTGTTGTTGAATAAAAAGAATTCAAAGTACCAAAACAATTTTATTTTACATAATGTTTACTGAATTGAAGTGCACAAAAATTGGGAAAACATTTTTTCGTCAAAAATATAGAAAAAAATTGACGGTGGATGATGAGGCTAGGGATGTAGTAAAGTAATAGCTCTCACTAACTTTGTCTGGTCTAGATTTTTTTCATTGCTTTCCGCCTTGAAATTCTGAAATAGCTTCAGAATACACCACGGGGGGAAAAAAAACCAACATGTTCCACGATAAAAGAAGTCTTCCGTTGACGATTCAGGGGTATGAGATACAGAAAGTAGACCCGGGGGAGCCCAGACAAACGCTCTAGAAATCTAGCAAAATGTTTTGCATGATATGATACACGCAGTTATGTTGAAGAATACTCTTTCTACATCTGTTTGACTCCAAACATTTCAAAACGAAAATAACACTTCTTTCACTTCTATAAAGTCTCTTCGAAATATCACTCCAAGAAAAAAGTATCTATTATTTATTTGAAAAAAAGTGCATTCGTTTTTAAACACAAAATAATAAAAGTTACGTTTAAATAATACATTTTAAATATAGAGTAGATTATAATTTTTTTTTTTTAGGATAGTGTCTTATTACCCGTTTGGATTATACGCCCATGTGCTGATTACGATAGTGTATTAAAGAGGAGGAAGGTTGACTTTAGAGAAAATGTATCATCATTTTCATTAAGGGAAAGTGGAAAAAATGTCAGGGAAAACTACCCTCAGAACATCCGACTGGGATTTGAACACCGATCTCCCAGTCATCATCAGTTTAGAATAGACTGACACCTTAGACCATGCGGCCACTGAATCGTGGTATTTTATTATTCTTCATGGTGTAATATATTTTCTTACTCTACTGTATAGTTTTTTTGATTCTATCAATATGTTTAAAATAAATGTGTTAATGCTTTTCAGAGCTTGTTAAAATTGTATTAATTCATACTTTAATTTTAAATCAGTTATTGCATTTTTTGAAATTATTATCACCACACATGTTTTAGTTGAGGTATGGCGCGTCACCATGTATATGTGATGGTCGACTACCCGTCTTGGGGAACCTGGTTTCATTCCAGGCTATGCTGATAAAGATATTTAATATTAGTTTAAGAGTTAATTGTGCCATCGGGTAAGAGAAAACCTTTATGCTATAGCTAGGCGTGTATTATTAAACGTGTCTTCTTAAGTTGGTTTGTAATTGTGTGTTATATTGTTGGTTTTTTAAGTGCGCACTGTTACCATAATAATAACAACAAATTTGTTTTTAAACACCCATAGAACTCTAAAAATAAAAATAAAATATTTTCGTATTGCTTAATAGATTTAAAAATGCAATTTCAAGAACTATTGTAAAATTTAATCAACACACATAATTTTTTAAAGATTATAATAGTAATATAGGTATATGATAAATATGTATATATAATTAAATATATATAGATATTCAAAATACTATTCATAGAAATTATTCAATAGTGACACAAACAACTAGTTTGAGTACCCACTAAAGATTATTATTGTTTCCATTGTTTTATTTCTTTATATACTAAGTATAGTTAAAGTATTATTTAAAAACAATATTTTAATCTAAATTATTGTGTTTTCTTATAGTACATCTTGAAAAATAAAATTAGTTTTAATAAGAAGACTTAAATGCATATTGCTATTTTTGAGTGGTTAACGTGTCAATTGGTTTAAAAAATTCCAGTATTAAAAAGGATCAGTAGTGGATTTAGGTTTGAGGACGCCCTAGGCCCGGGACGATATGGCGCCCTTTTTTTTTGTAACAGTATATATAAACATATATATACATATATGTGTGTGTGTATAAAATAATGAAAATAATAATAATAAGAAATCTAATTCAGGTATAAATTAAACATTTATTTTTTTAACGTAACAATTAAATATAGAATTAATAATAAATTGCTTGTAACTAAAATATAAATTATTTTTATCTGATTAATCATATAATAAATTTTTTTCTTGCTTTCATCCGTGCGAAAATATCAATGACCTCCTCATACTTAATTTCTTGAACCAATTGTGCTTCAATGGTTAGTAATGCAAGTGCATTTAGTCTGTCTTGTTTAATACTTGCACGCAAATAACTTTTCAATCTTTTCAGAGTGGAAAATGATCTTTCTCCAGAACAATTCGTTGGCGCCCCTCAAAATTTGCCGCCCTAGGCCCGGGCCTCACGGGTCTAAGCCTAAATCCGCTACTGAAAAGGATATTATAATCAAATGAACGAGTTGAGTTACAAAATTAGTCAACATATTTTTTGCACATTAGCTATAAATCAACGATGTTTCTGTTCTTACCATATAATTTCATATAATCTTACGTGACTCACTTGTAATCATTCCGTCAAAAAGAAGGATAATAGTGAGTACCAACAAAATTCCTTGTTTATTTCATTCTCTCGTTAAAATGAGCATAAACAAAATATGTTTTTTAGTTGAGTCCCTTTTCATAGTGAGTACTAACTCATTAAGGTGTAAGTTAATTTCTTTACATAATGAGTTAATAATCATAATAATGATAATGATTACAATGGTAATAATGATAATAATAATGTTTATTATGATAATGATAGTAATAATGATATTGATGATGATAATAATGAGCAAATTTTTTGTTTATGTTTAGCCAACTTTCAAACGAAGGCTCGTAATTCTCATTACTGTCTACGTTGCAGTGTTTCAATGGATTTCTTAAGGTGGAATGGAAGGTGACACAAGCTAAGGCCTATATTTTGCACTTTTTAAAATGAAAATAATGATTGTAAACAATAAATTAAATACTGCTTCGCGTTAGATGCGTCTAGTTTGCTTTTCTACACAGATCAATATCTGATGCTCTTGAATATTTGTCAGGGGCTTTCTGGAATTTTATGATAGCTTTTTCTCTTCATTTAAATATTTCTTATGCTCATAATACATATTCATGAACAACTATTGACATAAATGTGTGCAAAAAATTAAACTAAACATATTAAATAAGCACGATCTTTTTAATTTAGACAATAAAATATTTTTGAAATGAAAAATTTAAAAATATAGCCTTTAACTCGCATCTTAACTTAGTAACAAGGGCTTTTCTTACTACGATGTTCTCTGTTTTTCTCATATTCCTAATGTTTAGCTCATATAGTCCACTGTAAATTCAATGTTTCTGATTTCAGAACGAGAAAGTGGAAGTGAAGCAGAAATGGGCGTCTCGGCTATTGGGCAAGCTTAGAAAGGACATCACCCAGGAATGCCGCGAGGACTTTGTCCTGAGTATCACTGGCAAGAAACCGGCCATGTGCGTTCTCTCCAATCCCGACCAGAAAGGCAAGATGAGACGCATCGACTGTCTTAGACAAGCGGACAAGGTGAGTGTCATTACAGTTGGATGCACCTTTGTTACTTCCTCGGCTGCATTATAAATTCTGCTATATTACGGTGGTGTGGCAGGAGACTCAAGAAAAAGCATTTTTTTTTTGCAATTTTTATAGTAATTTTTTTTTTGTCAAAAGAAATCAAATATTTCATCAGTAGAAACATGGTCGTATAATTTGATTTTATTCCCATGGTAAATTCAACATTTCTTGAATATCTGTCAAGGGTGTTACTTTGGACAGCAAAATTTTTGTTATAAAACTACAAAAACGTGGGTCTTTTCTCGCGTCCCCTTCCACCCCACATTAAGAGTGGTTGGGAAGTCAGGTTGTTGGAGTTCGGTCCCATGTTTGTATACTAACATGACCCCGGCTGTGGTGGCGTTGCACTAAAGATGAATGTCAAAGTTTTCTCAAGGTGAACGAAAGACCACAAGGGATGAATCGTATGACACAACACATCCCTAACCTAGCCTAACTTAACCGATAACACAACACAAACCTAGCCTATACTAACCTATGGTACAGCACTATCTTAAATCTAAGCAAGTTAACATAATCTAAGGCATAGCAGGATCCTAAGTCTATGTAAAATGAGGACAGGGGTTTTTTGATTGGTTCTCGGGGCAGAGTTTGCACGGTCTATGGGGCTGAATTAGTATTATGTCTGGGGCCGTAATACTACCACTAAGGGATTGGTGGCGTAATTTCGCAATTTCGCCTTTAAAAAAAAAATTGTGGATGAGTAATGAAAAATCACACAAAAGGGTTTTTAAAGCTGTAGATCGAACTCTGGGCTACTTTGTTTTTTGCACCATTATCTTTTTTTTTTTGCTGTGTCTCACTACATGTATATATTAGTTACGCTAGTGAAGTATGGATAAGAAAGGTATAATTTAAAATAAATGTACCCGCATTTCTGTGGTGGAAAAGTGAGAAACTATTTACGAAAAATCACCCTTAAAATGCCTGACTTGGATTAAAAATTCGATATCCCTGTAGTCTGTATTCCATTCTTTTGCGAGAGTGACGCCTTAAACCATTCCTCCAGTGAAGTACATTACATCTAACTACTCGTTCAACCAACCACATTTTTTCCTGAAACGTCTTACCACCCGCCTGGACTATCAATGTAAACTAAATTAATGGGGTAGAAAGATAAGAAAGGTAGAATTGTTGGGAAACGTACTCTCATTTCTTAGAGGTAGAATGGAAAACCATTTAGTGAAAACCTCCCTCATTTCACCCGTACAGGATTTGAACCCTGACTTCTTCGTACCAGCAAACCATATTTAATGAGCTTGATGTTTAGTGCGCGTGCTCACCGATGCTAGTGAGAGTAGAATAAATCATGTGAACGTGGTCTGCCATGCACCAAACAAAACTAATACATAATCTTTTTAGGTGAACTTTTTACTTTGGCTTCAAATGGAGATAAAGGTGAAAGCTCAAAGCACAAGGACTTGATTAGGTCGAGTCGTGTATTTTGTCAGAGCGACGAACACACTGCAAGTGACGCTAAATACGTATTTAGTTAATTATTTATCAAATAAATGTAAATAAAACTGTAATCCTTTATCAATAAATCAAATATTCCAAACGCGCTCAGACTAAATTTCAAGTTCATCTAGTCGGGTTATTATACATATTACTATTATTAGCACCGCGTCTTACTACCAGTTCGAAATATACGCACTTACGCTAATGTGTAATGTAGGGTGATTGTGAGATGAAATAGAGGACCTACAGTTTAACGTGGAATCCAAACCACGCTGGAGGCCTGGTATTCCACACATACACAAGTTTAGTCGGGTTATTGGTGGCGGGGGAGTTAGGTTTTGAATCCCGGTCTGATGTATTGATGGTGATTCTTCCTTAAATGGCTATCTCCTTCTCCCTATACACAAATATGGGTGAACTTATTTTAAATTCTACCTACCCCATTCCTACTCTATTAGTGTAGTTAATAAAGCATTGAATAAAATCTAACATAATATAGTTTTAAAGTAGTGAACTAAACTTAGGAACTATATGTGTTAAAAATACAATTTAAATAATTAAATATTAATCTTTATGTAATTAAAATAGTAAGAAATTATAAAACAAATATATTTAAATATGCAGGTATATAATAGTTAAATACATGTTTGTATAAATTAATAATATCCTTATAATTAGCTAAATATATAAAAGTAAGTCATGTATTAATCTAAAAATGGAAAAAATCTCCGAATTGCTGAAGTGAGTGTGAACTATCTATCTCTTGCTATCGACTACTTTTTTTTATTCAATTCTTATGTTACGTTCACTCAATTCTTTCCACTCCGTCCTTACACTAAGGTGTTTTTTTTCACCGCGTCTTATCACCCGATCAAGCTATCAGCTTATTTACATTTGTAAGTTAAAGATGATGAGTTTAAAATTTAAAGAAAATGTATCAGCGGTTTAGTAGAGGGAAAGTAGGAAACAATTTAGTAGGGGTGTTCGAGTACTCGAAAATTCAAGTTTGATTCGAGTTTTAGTTGATGCTTAAACTCGATTAGTAGAATTTCACAAAACTCGAACAATTTGAATACCTACTT
Source organism: Timema poppense (assembly GCA_902141375.1). Classification (NCBI taxonomy): domain Eukaryota; kingdom Metazoa; phylum Arthropoda; class Insecta; order Phasmatodea; family Timematidae; genus Timema; species Timema poppense. The sequence continues at coordinate 327,338 of CABFOV010000002.1, read as the reverse complement.
GGAATTTTCATTCTTATTCTCGAAGACTCCTAGTTTAGTTAATTTGATTCCATTTTAAAATACAACTTCATAACTTATAGAATCTCTCAATATTTCTTTTGCTCTTATTAAATAAATTGTACAATTAGATTAAATATATTCAAAAATTCGAATTTGTGTGATTATAAGTTTTTTCACTAAAAATCTAATTCTAAAAAAGTATTAGTACTTATTTATTACAGAACTTCAACTAGAAATATTTATTGTACAAAGAATACTCTATACTTCTAGAAATTGAAAAAACTTGGTTTTTTCATTCAATTTCGACTAGAACTCGACTCGAAATGAAAAATTCCTACGCGCACATCCTTATAATTTAGGAAATCCCTCTCTACTGCACCCAACAGGGTTTTGAACTGCAGCCTTATCTTCAAAGGCAAACCAGGCAAGATAAACTGACACATTTGTCCACATGCCAATCTGTGAAGGTCTATCAATATTGTAACTTCTTATTTAGCTCTCTTTAAATAACCATGAAGGATCGACAGGTGACAAATAGTTTAGCATTGACGAATAATTATTGTCACTATTTTAATAATCCTGACTAAAATATATTTAAATTATCTCACCTTATGAAAAATTCAAGCTATGTTAAGCTAAATAATCTATTACAAGTCAATATAAATCAAAAATTGTAGGTTAAACATGAAACATTCTAAATGTGTAAGTTTTGTGCACATATAAACCTGGGGGGGGAGGGGGGGGGGTTGGTGGGCACACCCCCCAATGCCGAAGGCTAGGAAATATTATAACTATTAAACACCTCCAGAAGCTCTCTGAAGTGCCTTTTATGGTAACACAGCCCCCTAATTTGTACTTGTTTGTACCTTAATTTTGATATTGTTTGAACCATAAATAAAAGCTATATATATATATTTTGTTATTAAATTTTGGGGGAGGGGGTTGAACCCCCCACCCCCCAAACGAATATGACCTTTTAAGTAGCCTATATGTATATAAGTGAAGTCCAAAGGAAGAGAATATATGTCCCGAGTTTTTTCAAAAGCTCCAAATTTTTGTTTTGGCCTAAGCCTCTTCGGACAGAATTCTTTAAGATAAGTTTGGCAAGTTCAAGCGTTATTTTATTGTTTTTTTTAAATCTTCATTATAAATGTTTCGATATTAACAAGCTTAGCCAAAAAATAATCCGTGTATGTTTTTCTTCAAATTTTAGTGCTAGGCTCTATAATACAGTGTGTAGGTAAATTTAGGACCGTAAACCAACTCACACAGAGCAACAGGCAAATTTGTCTTTCGTTAATAAATAAAATTAGATGGATTGTGAATGCTATCTGGGTTTACGTAAAACAAATTTATTAACTTATGACTAAAAAAAGGTGCTATACAGTGGTCCTTCCATTTCCACACATATTTTACATCTTAGAGCAGACTGTAGCGTCCTTTATGAAAAATCACTGGCTATATTCAAAATTGTCTTAAATCATTTTCATCTCTCTGTTGTAAGTATGCCAGATCATTTATTGGAGACGAATATACAAAACTCTAAGTATTTCACAAAAAAACAACTCCAAAGGCTTACATTCCGAGTATCGAAAGCGGGGGGTTGGGGGGGGGTATTTGCAACTGGACCTCCTCTTCAACCTATTTAATACACCCAGTCACATTCCACTTGCTCCCTCCCTCCCTCGATCCTAAATTCTGAACCTCTTTTAAAACATTCTTTATAGTATATTATGGTAGCTGGAATAGACGATTTATAGCTTTTGTGATAAGCTAGTGGTATTTGACATCATCTTTTTTAATTATAATTATAATTTTAAAATATTCAAATTGGGCACACGTCAGGAGAGAGGTAGTATAAACCACAATAAAATATTTTAATAGTAATTCTATTTTAATTGATAACCATTAATAATGGATGGTTGGGGCTATTTTTATAAAAGGTTTGGTTAAAATTCATTATGTATTCATCTTAAAAAAAAAGAAGGTAACATATATATACAAAACTTGTTATATAGGTATTAAACCTTTTGGGTGATAGAGAGGTTATAATACTCCGTAAACTAAAAATACTCGACAATGAAACTTAGCAAACATAATCAAGACAATATGTTTTTTCCCCTTCAATAATTCCCTCATGTTAATTGATAAAATTGAACTAAAAAGTATACATTTGATATTCTTCTATTCTTATCGCAGGCAATTTGGTTCAGACCGAAGGATTTTGATCACTTTACCACTCATTAATTCACTATTCACGCATGCATCATCTTCGCCAAAAAATATTAATGAATGACCAAGGATATCAGTCGCACGTCATTATAATAAGTTATACCTGACCAAATTTTATCTCACACATGCACTATAAATGCATTTATGAATGGCAAAACGCCAAAACACCTTTGTGTCTAAACCAAATTTGCTGTGATTTGGTTAGAAGAAAATTTATTTTTAATTTTGAGAGAAGTTTAATGTTAATATAAACAATTTAACTAACTTAATTTTGACCTTCTCTGTGGTATCGTGGTCAGAGCTCCTGGCTTTATATCCAGCGGTTCCATGTTTGATCTCAGGCGTTTCCAGATTCTTCTATGAAGCAGTGGACCTTGAGGACAAATGAGGTTCTACTTCACAAAATAGCAGCTATGATCTAAAAAACTGAGAATAACGGCGGAATAGTTCGTTGTGGTGACAACATGAAACCCCCTACTCCCAAATGTTGACACTATCTTCGCCAGCATCTGTGGCCGCTCTGTTTAGCTCGCTTGCAGCCTGACGAAAGGGAGTTTTTACTCGATTTTACATTGTTTTGTTGTTTTTTATTTTTAGTTACATAGAAACACATTAGTACCAAATGAACTTAATATAATGTTTAAAACCTCAAATTTCCACAAATGATCTTGTCACCAAAGATGAGTCATTATGCCAAATTTCAGCTCTTTAGGTAAAACATAAGTTATTTAAAAGCTATTTACAAATCTGAGGAACATTATATACCAAATTTAGATAATATAATATTTTTAAACTTAAAATTCTAAATATATTGCATTGCTATCGGAGTTGAAGTATGATGCTGAGTTTTCAACTCTTTATTTCCTGTGAAAGGGTTTAAAAAACCTGATTACATAGTTATTTGATGAAATGTATGTACACGCAGTGTAGTTGAAAAAAGTGTTCTCAAAACTACTTTGCATAATGTAAACAATTATTCTAATGAAAAGTTTTTTAACCACTTTCTGTGAAAACCTTTGTTCAGGAAAACTAAAGAAATAATACTCATCATAGGTGGTGGTATTCTAAGAGGTTACCTTGCCCGCTAGTGCATACATCTTGGGGAAAGCTCCAAGTGTAGTAGTGCCTGCTGTTTGAGTTTTGAAGGGTTCGGGATAGTGGAGTGAATCAGGGTGAAACCATGTAGAAAAGACACGTGGTGGCAGTGGTGTGATATTTCCTCTCGTGAACTTTGTCGATATCCTCGTCGTGTCGGGAGTGACCTTATAGTCTGGTTTCGGCTTCCACGGTCCCATCAACAAGATCTCATATTAGCGACAAACATTCTCCTTCGTCTATGATTAAATGTTACATCTTGTATGCAGAAATGTTAGTATTGATTTTTTATCATAATTTTTTTTTGTTTAGTTTTTTATTTGAACAGCTTGATCTTACCCGCTTCAATAGCTGATTGATCTAAGGCGTCTCTCTAGTGTTGGACTGATCTGTGGATGACGAGGAAATTGAGGTTTGAATCCTGATGGGGTTTACTGAAAGTGGTTTTTCATAAACTGTTTCCCACTCTCCTTCCACGCTTATGTGTGTATATTACCTCTAAAATACTCCCTTCCTCAGCTTTACCCTATTAGAGTAATTATAATTTACACGTATAACATAAACAGGAAAGACGTGGTAGTAAAAGAAAAGTGAATAAACAACTTTAGGCCTAACTGGCAAATGAGTAAATCGGACGAACCTGTCAATCTAGTCTGGTTTTGTTTTCTGTTTATGTTGTGGTATAAGTTGGAATCCCACATAAATGTATAGAGGAAGTTCTTTCCGAAATTGTTTCCCACTCTCTACAAGCATATGTAGGTAAATTCTAACTTACTCAACCCTATTCCTTTGAGGACGTAGAAATAAAATAGTCCGACATCTTACCTCAGTCGGTAGCGTGTCTGCCTATTGGGCTAAAGGTCCTGTGCTCGATTCCTGGCATGGCTGAAAAATGTATCATTGGTGAAATGTGGGTTTCCCCTTCCGCATTGGTAAATTAACGGCCAGGGGTCCGAGTGTTGTGTTTGTTTGGTATTTAAGTTAGTTTATAAGTAATGTGCTGATATTATCAGTCGGTTCAGAAAGTAAACGTTAAATACCCCGAGTAAAAACAAAAATAATTGATTGCTAGGTTAAAATATGCGTTGAACAATTTTGGATAATCGTACTATAAATATAATCAATAAGAAATACTATAAATCGTAAAAATCACGTATTTTATATGTTTATTGTAATTCATTTTTAGATGGAGTTCTATGTATCTTAATTTTGAATTATGACTGTTTATGATCGTATTAAAATTTCATTTCGTGGTTGACAAATTTTCGCACAGTCAAATTTATTAATCTATTTTAATAAAATGAAGAGTTTGTCTGTCATGAGCATTACGCGATATCTACCACATGAAGAGGTCTGAAATTTAAATATTAGTAGCCCCTGCACACGAACATTTGCACCTCGAAGCAGGAATTTTGAAATTTTTAATACAATTTTAATAATTAATTAGAAACCGAAAAAATGAATAAATATTAACTACACAAGAAATCTTTGCCACTACATTTCATGCAATTTGTAATGTCGTTTGGTGGCCGTGGAGGTTTGGTTGGCATGGAGAGTAAACAAGAAGAGTTTGGTATCTAAAACAAACTCTTCTTCTCATGTTCTTTTCTAATTGTTAAATGTTGTGATTTATTTATAATAAATATATTTTATATACGAATATGCTTTCACCCTTTTGACCCTAAAATAATTGTCAGGGTCTAAGACGGGTCTTAATGTACAAAGAGGGTAAAAAGGGCAAAAATTGTAAAAATGCTAGAAATTAAATTTAATCAAAATAAGAAGTAAGACCAAAAGGCCAAAAATTGCTAAATTGTTCAAAAATGACCAGAATGTTAAAAAGGAATAAAAGTCACAATTGAGCAAATATGATAAAAATAACAAAAAGGGTAAAAATGGCCGAAATTAAATCATAACAAAATAAAAAGAGTATAGCCTAATGGTTAAAAGGGGTTTAGGAAATATTTTCTTAAAAAAAAGCCGCAAAAGCACCTAGAGAGGTACATAGGGAAAAGATAGTAAAATCCTTATTGGGTTAAAAAATGTAAACGGGGTGGAAAAGGTAAAAAGGGAAATTAGGGGAATGACAAAAAGGGTATTATTTAGGGAAAGGGGGGTAAAAAGGTTAGAAATATGTGAAAAGGGCACGAAGTGAAAAATGGGTAAAAAGGGCAAACGGGGTAAATGAGGTAAAATAATGCTAAAATACTTTTGATTGATTTTAATTACAACCCTTAAACGGTTTACAACCAAAACGGTTAGTAAGACACGGTGCTTAAAAAAATCCTTATAAATCCATTTAATTATGCTGTAACACTAATTCTTTTTTTATCAACATCAATAGGCAAGAGCTCAAGTTTTGTGTATAGAGAAGTTATAACTAAATCTTCAAAATAAAAAATGTCAACTTTTAAAACATTTTCATATTATATCTCTATTTTGATAGCGTATATTGGTCAGCCTACTTCACACTTTGTATTACAACCCAAACCAATAAAAGATTAATATTTAAACATAATTTAAGATTTGATTAATTTATATACTAAAAATAAAAAAGCTCATTTATAGATTCCCCAAGCGAAGAACGGGTACACCAGCTAGTCATTAATAAGTTTACGTGCTTTTTAATCCTGATGTAAGATAATGGCTCTTGAATAACTAATTTTGAGAAATAATTTTATTGACGTATTAAAATAATAGCATTACAGATTTTTAAAAATGAAGTCACCAGGTTGATAATTCTCAATTCTAACACCCAGCCGTCTTTCATTAAAATGGAAACTATATTGAATGCAGTTTGCTTGTGATATGTAATAAAATGTAGGTACTGTTAGCGAGGGGTGTAATTTTAATTAGAAAAAAGTGTCCTGTATAGGGAAAATATAGCTTACTCCACTGTGACCAAGAAGGCTAAGGCGCTATGAACTACTTTCCAAAGTCCTCAGTAGTTTGAGTTTGAAGCCCAGTCAATTATTTCAAGTGGAATTTTACTAGACATCCTGCATTGGTGGGTACTTTGACTAAACTTCAAACTTGTCTACCCCTGTCTGCCCCTATTTCCGATGATGAGGAGGTCGGGGCTTGAATCCCAGCCGTATGTACCAAGGATTCCCCCCCCCCTCCCCTTAATAGCCTCCCACTCTCCTGCTACATAAATATGGGTACATTTCTTATAAATTTATAAATTTTACATTTATCATCCCTAACCCATCTGTGAAATAAAATGCGGCTAGCCCAGATGGGTAGAAGGATGCGGTTCATTAAAAAAAGATTTAATATATATATATATATATATATATTTAATCAGGAGATCGTGGGTTCAAATCACTTTCCTTAAGTATTTGGAAAACCACTCGGAAAAACTAAATTTTCCTTTCCAGCTCAACGTGTTTGGGAAAGGATAGTCTTTTGTAACACAAGCCATAAAAAAAAGAATAAAAAAATCATGAGTGTTAGTTCTTATAAAGGTTGCTCAACAATGATCCAGTTGTTAAAATGTATGTTTTTATTCAAGGTAGTCACTAGTATTTAAATGGTTGAATCTGAAATTACAAAATGTAGTTGTGGACTTGCGTAGATATGTAAATATCCACCGAGTTTTCCCATTCGAAATGTATTTGGCTGTTAAATGTGTGTCTATTGGCTAGGGTGTATTACAACCTGTTGAGTTGGCAGCGCTCTCGGTTGAGTTGGCATCTTCTGAAGCTGTGTTTCTTCTTTCAGAAGAAGGGCTCTTAAATCCATCAAGTGTTTACGTTGGAAAATTATTGGCCTAGTTCCGGGATGTACGTCAAAGTGCAAGGACTTTTTTTTATGTTAGGTTCCTCCTAGCAGGAAATGGAAGTCAACGAAAGTTTGTACTCAAATATGGCAAATTTTAGAAACTTTTACATTTATTTGGCTAAACAGTCTTAGAATCTAAGCTGATGTGTGTTTTTCATTAATTTAAAGTTCGGGGCCCTAATTTTAGGTTGGGCTCCAGTTACAGTTGTCTTAAGCTGGATAAATAAGCGAGTTCACTTTCTTATCAAGCATCATACAAATTTCTTGGAAAACCAAAATTATTTAGATAGTAATAGCTTTTTAAGCTTAACTACTTTTTATTTTTTGCGGTATTTTGTTATACGTATTTGAGAGAATGTACAAGAAAAGTGAATAAAAAGCATATAAAAGGGAACGAACACAATATGGCTTTCACAATGAAAATAAGAACACAGTTCACACTTTACATTGCTGTTCAGTGGCATTAATATGAAAGAAAGATAATCCTTGTACAATTAAATGCACATTCATAGCGAGGCTTGGAAGATCAAAATAATCTATAGTCTACAGGTTACGGGTATAACCGTACCAAGTATTATATTCGTAAATTTTAAAAATGACACCTGTAAACGGGAATTGAAGAACGGGATGAATCCTGGATAGCTCATTGGTCGGTGCGCTAAGCTAAGGGTTCCGGGCTTGTTTCTCATGTCCAAGTGTCATTTTCCAAATTTACGAATGTGCATTTATATATCTACTACTTGTATTAGAGAAATTGATGGTTTTTATGAACGAAGGGTTTCTAAATCAAGTTAAAGCTTGCCACATACAAGTTAAAGCTATTTTCACGACTCTCATGCTTCTCATATCAACTGTTTGCCGAAATATTAACCTCATACCGTTCCTTTAACAGCTTAACTACACCTTGCTTCACATTATATTATTTCGTAGAATAAAAACTTCCTGGTTCTTAGTTATGATGATTCCTTTTGCTTCTTTTCATTCTCAAACACTTTCAACTCACTGTAGTCAAACCCGCATCGGTCGTCGCGTGGCCTTACGCGTCACTCTCTTGTGTTACTGAATTGCTAATGAAAGGGATAATGGGGTTCAAATCCCAGTTGGGTGTACTGAGGCTGTTTTTTTTAAAATAAACGGTTTCCCATTATACTTCCACAGAAGTGCGGGTGAATTTCTTCTTTCCTTCCCCATTAACGTAATTAATGTATCAATGTAACCCGAATGGTTAATAAGACTTGCTTGGGGAGGAGGGAGAGAAAAAATGTAAATTAATAAAACCAATGTACTTTGTAAACCCCACCCAAATTGAAATTGAACTATTTAGTTCTTCAGGCTAGTAAGTCTTATTTTAAAATCAAGTTTAATGATCTTGTATTAAACCTGGCGCTTTATTAAAAGACAATCGAAACCTATCGGTACTAATTAATACATACGCATTATTTCTCACCCATTTCTTGCTAATATAGTTTTCAGAAATCATTTGGATTACTTAGGCAATACGATTGTTAAAAATTGTTATTTTATCAGATAAGAAAATATGTTAAGAATACTATAATTAGTAAGACACATAAATATATTAGTTGTAGGTATATACATATATATAATGTTAAATTTGAATGTTGTTTAGTATGCAAACCACAAAACGCTTCCTGAACATACCTTGTTTGATAAACATTTAGATAGGTTACATAAGATTGTTTTGGCAGATAAATGTCCAAATATTAAAAATAAGTTGGATACATTTTTTTAATAATAATCTGCTTTCACATATATAAGCGCTAAGAAAAATGTAGACAATATGTCGTGCAAATTCCTTTAATTAAGGAAACCTTCCCCGAATAACTTTTTTCTGAATATTCGCAAATGTTTAATTTATTTTGATTGGATTTTGCACCCCTTCTGGGCTACACGCGTTTTAATTACGCTAATTAAGTAATATAGAGGCCGATATTATTTCGATAAAATATAGTAGAATTTTAGCGGCAGGAGAGTGTGAAAACAATTAGGATGAAACTTCAATATATCTCTTTGGGATTTAAACCTCAACCTACTCGTCTCTAGTAAAACAAGACTAAGTGGGTCCGATATTTAGTACGAGTGTCGTTAGACGTGAGTTATTTTTATTGTAAATAAAAACTATTGGTTCAGCTCACACACCTTAAACTGACGATTAGTGCACTATTTTTAAACCCACTGTGCCAAATGCAAAACAAAAGGGTTCACTTTAGAAAAGACCGATCCTAAAACAACTACTCACTTAATCAGAAATTAGGTAAATATATAATTATGAACATTTAGTTTACCATATCTTTATAAGGAATACCATAGTATAATTATTCAAGGTAAGCTTACCATCTTGCAGTGCCCAAACGAAGGGTATCTCCTGAAATCTAGAATCTCCTCGCTATTTCTCATAACACTTTAGACATGATGTGAAATGAGTAACATAAATCATTTTCAAACGCTTTCTAAACAGCTTCAATGTATCGTTAAACTGCCAACGAGTTTAAGATATGCTGCACTTTAGTTTGCTGTTTGCTTTGCTTAGTTCATGAACGAATTACGTTAGATTGGAAGGAAATGGTAGTTAGGGTCCGTAATTATATAGTTGTATTACTAAAAGTACTTCTTGGACCAAAATAAATAAAATAAATTTATCAGGAGACACGTTTAGTTAAATTTTATACATAATATACTTTCAACAGTTTTTTAATGTATGCCGTGGTGCCCGTGTATTTGACCAAGAATTTTTCTCTTCATCTTAAAGGCTTTTGGTCAAATGCCGCTATGTTCTCGACACATATTCAAGAACGGTTGAGAATACTATATGTAGACAACTAAGTCAAACGTATCTACTGAATCAATATTTAATTTATTTTGGCCCAATAAGTTTTACTTTCTCTCGACACATTGGAGAGAAAGTATTGTGATCGTCAATAAAATTTAACTCAAGATTTTGATAAATTTCGACGTTTCATGACCCTCTAGAACCAAAAAAGTTGTTTTCACGATGTTATCTGTCTGTCCGTCTGTCTGTACCTTGGGCTAGAGCCTAAATTATTTTATAGATTGGACTATAACTTAGTATCTGGGGTTTTTCTAAGTTCTATCCGAGGGGTTTTTGGAATTAAATGTCTAACCCTTAATTTACACTTAGTTTACTGAAAGGCAAAAATGGAAAACAATCGATTTTCTCAAAATTCGCTCTATCGGTTGTATTTAATTTTATATATAGACACTACTTATGTTTATAAACAAGATGGCAATTCTAGTTTTCTTGTGAAAATTACTTTGAGGGTACTTTACGTGGGGGAGATTTTCCAATTTTCATCATTTCTCCGCAACTATTTGAGATATGAAATAAATTATCATTGTAAAGTTGTAGTACTTTAAAAAATAAGCTTTTATTTGAAATATATTTTATTAAATCCTTTAGTTTCTGAGCTGTAAGCAAATATTTCTCTCTTATATATAATTTGATAATCCCATTTCCGGTAATAGAAATGACGAGGAAATTACAACAGATTTTGACAAATGAACACTAATTTTAAAGATTAGGGAATCAGTATGCCGTTAAAAATAGTGGTTTAAAACTAAAACCCAATTTTCCTAACGAATTTTATATCATTTCCTTTTGTCTGGTCAGTGGTTCATCTGTACAATCATTCTTTCTTTGCTTACATCACCATGAAAACCATGATATGTGTATGGCCTTACATTACTGGTAAATAAAATATTTGTCTTTGTTTAAAAATAATATCAGCTTAATCGTTACTTGAGTGGTTTGGTACAACAAATAGAGGAGAGGGGTCATTTTAAAGTTCCCATCGGGGCGTGAAGGGGGAAAATATAGGTTATATTCAAATTACATACCGAAAACTAAATATCTAAGTAAATTTGATAACTTTTGGCGAGTAAACTTTTAACTAAAATGTGAGTGAGGGATTATTATCAAGATTACTTCCCAATATAAAGTTTAAATTGCGTTTTAGTGCAATAATCTGCAACCATCGCTGCAACGACACACTAGTCTTATATATAATTTGATAAGCCCGTTTCCGGCAACAGATTTTGACACACGACCACTCATGTTAACGATTAAGAGTCCAGGATGTCGGGAAAAATAGTAGTTTTCCATGAAAACCCTATTTTCACGGATAATTTTCAGTTTCTTATTCTTTGTTTAATCACCGTGGGTACCGTTATTTGCTGTATGCCTGTAAATCTCTAAATAAAATATATCTCTTTGACTAAAAAATAAAACTCAATCTTTATTTGTTGGTCCGAACTCATCAAAATTTTCTCTTTGAGTGAGTATCTTTGAATGCTGGTAACAACACAGCTAAATAGAGATGCCTAAACTGGTGAAACATTTTCTATTGGAATGTTGTTATCGTTAATTTGCATTTAAATCAATAATATTGAGCATAATTCGAAATTTAAAAGGTTAAGTTAAGTCCTTGAAAATATTGTCTACATTTTGTTTCGCGCATGGTAAAATAATGTTTAAATATGTTTTGGTATGTATTATAAGATCAAAAACGATAAAATGATCTTTAATAATGTTTAAAAATACCCATTTTAACCATTTAAATATGAGTTTTGGTGTTTATTTATTTTTTCAAATAATGGGTTTTGACGTTAATTTGATTCAAATAATGGTATTTTATGTTTATTTTAGCGAATAGTAACACAATATAAATAAACAAGTTAAGCTATGATTTCATTTTACTGCTTAATTTTGAGGATTTGATATTTAAAAGTAGTGTTTTGTGTAACCCGTCAATCTTTTCACAGTCTTACAAATACAGTAATTTCAGTAATGTTTCCACCCAGCACAGATTTATATGATTACCAAACCCTTCCTTCACCTCTGACAAGACGTGTATTAATCAAAACTTGTGAATGTGTGGAATGCCAGGCCTCCGCCGTGGTTCGGATTCCACGTTAAACTGTAGGTCCTCCATTTCATTTAATTATCACCCTACCATTACACATTAGCGTAAGTGTGTATAAACTGAACGGGTAGTAAGACACGGTGATAATAATAATAATAATAATAATAGCAATAGTAACGTTTCGATGTTGATAAGTTATTTTGAGGGAATGCTATTTCAAAGTACTGTAATGTTTTGTGCACCACATCTTTACTTTCACAATCTCTATCTGACACTCTCTCTCACGCTCTCTCACACAATCTCTCTAACGCTCTCACACACTATAACACTCTCTCTCTCATATGATCTCTCATCCTATTTCTCACACTTTATCCCTCTATCTCACACATTATCTGCCCTCAGATACACTCTCTATCACACAATTTTCTCACATTATCTTGATCATACTCTTTCTCTCTCTTAAGCTCTTTTTCAAACACTCTCTTTCTCAAACGCTCTCTATATATCAAATTCTTTTGTTCTCTTAAACACTCGCTCTTTATCACGCAAACGCTCTCTCTATCACTAAAAAGCTCTTTCTCAAACTCCTTCTCTCTCAAACTCTCTCAAAATCTCTCTCACTATTTCTCTCTATGTCAATCTTGATTACTCTATATTTCAAACTCACTTTCTCTCTATCAAACTCACATTCTCAATTTCTCTCTCTAACTCTCAATTTCTCTTTCAACTCTCTTTCAAATTCTCTATCAAACTCTCTCTCTCTCCAAAACACTCTTAGACTCACTCTGTAACTCTCTCTCACTTTAATTTTCTCTCTATAAGCTAAGCTCTCCCTCTCTAACTTTTTCTCTCAAACCCTCTCTAACTTGCCCCCCATTTTCTCTCTCTTTCACACAATATATCTCCCAAAATTTTACACTATCTTTTTTTCTCACATACTTTATCACGTATTCTCTCTCACATATTATTTTTCTACCTCTTAAGCACTCTCTCACTCTTTCTCATACACTCTCTCTCACTTTCTCTCATACACATTCTCTCTCCTCACACACACACATTTTTATACATAAATTTAATAAGCCCATTTTTGATAGTTGAAATTAAGAGTAAACGGTTTTACCGATTTTAAACAACGAAATCATTTTAAAGGTTCGGGGTCCAGGATGCCGGCAAAAATATTAGCCTAGAACTAAAACTAAATTTTCCTTGCGAATTTTTCATATTTTCATTCTGTGTTTGCAGTGGCTAAACTGTAGAATCATTCTTTGTTTATATCACCATGGAAACTATTATTAGCTTATTATTGCATATCGGTAAATAAAATATTTCTCGTTTGTTAAAAATAATAACAAATTAATAATTTTTACCGAGTGGTTTGTTGCAACGAATAGATAGAGCTGGGAGAGGGGTCATTTTAAATTTCTCATCGTGGATGGAAGAGAGAAAATATAAGTTTTGATTCAAATCAAACAATGAAGATAAATATCCATGTCATTTGATAGTCTTTGACTTTTAATTAGAAGGTCAAATAAAGTTTTATAATATAGATTTCTTCCCAATAAAAAATCTAGAATACATTTTAGTGGAATAATATGCAGGCATTGCTGCAACGATCCACTAGTACTTTTTAACTCAGGTCTTTGAAAATGAATTTGATTCTTATGCTCTTTGGTGAACATATATATTTATCTTTTCTCAATTTTTCTGTAACAGTGCTTCTATTTCCTAATGTCATAGACTATAGAGTAACAGTGTATATTATTTCATTTATAATATTTGGTGTAATGGTTCTACAATCCTGTATCTACCTATTATTTCGTTTCACAAATCTTATGAGTCAATAGTAATAATAATAATAATAATATTTAGCACCGCGTCTTACTATCCGTTCGGACTATACGCTTTAAGTACTAATTACTCTAATGGATTAGGAATTGGGAAGGTTGAGTTAGAGGAAGTGAATCCGCATTTGCGTGGAAAGAGAGTGGAAAACTATTTAGGAAAAACCGCCCCCAGTTCACCCGACCGAGATTCGAACCTCGATCTCCCCATCCTCAGCAGTAGAGCTCAACACGACAAGCGCGTTAGCCAACTACGCCACCGAGGCGGGTAGTTGATTGTTAATGTATATTTTAAGAAAAAAAGAAATAAAGTCTGCGGTGCGCATTACTATTTATTTGGTTATAAGAACTACAAACATACTGAATACTGAATCAAACTCATGTTCCCTTCCATATCATCAAAAATGATAAGAAAATTGTATTCTTAAAATTGATCCCGTTTCTATTATTTACGTGTTTATTGTCATTTAAATAACCATAGAATTTATATTTTTGGGTACAGACATATTAAATATACACATCCTGATATAAAATTAACGTTCCATCTGAATTCTCAAAATTCCGTATTTAGTGTTGTGCTATGCCCAGCTATTTCTTTGATTTGGACTAAGCTACCTCTACTTATGATAATTTTAAATTATGCTCTCAGTACCAATTTCAATCATCTTTATGTTTGTTCCCTGTTGGATAACACAGTGTATTATTAGCACCACATATTACTACCCGTTCGGGCTGTACGCACTTACGCTAATGTGTATAGGGTGATTGGGAGATGAAATAGAGGACCTACAGTTTAACGTGGAGTACGAACCATGATGGAGGCTTGGCATTCCACAGATTCATAAGTTGTGATTAATACACGTATTGTCAGAGGTGAAGAAATGGTTCGGCAATCAGATAAATCTGTGCCGGTACCGAGAATTGAACCCCGGACCCCCAACACAGAAGTCTGACACCTTACCCCTAGACCACCAGGTCACCAACACAGTTAAGGTTAACGTACTCATTACTATTATTAACAAATAATCTAACCCTTATTTATTATCTTTCATGTTAATGAAAAGTAGGATTGGAAATGGGGGGGAACTAGATTATATTAGAACAAAGGGTACGTACAATTTTACTTTCTCATATCAAGAAAAAGTATTGTGTTTGTGAATCAATCTAGATATTATGACGAATCTTTAAGTGTGAACACGAACCCAAAAAAAGTAAATTTTACATTTCTATTTGTCTACCAGTAAGTCTGTCTCTGGCCACGGGGTTTGATGAATTTTGTTCAAACCTTATATCTAGATTTCATAGGGCTATACTACATCACTTTCACCCTAGCCTTTTACTGATTCGTTTTTTTTACCTCTACATTTTTTGAAAAATGCTCTAATGATTTTGTTTAAAATGCTCGTTTAGAATTTGATTGACATCACAAATATCACCGTAGAGTTGGTTTTCAGGCAAAAATTCATTGAAGGGTATTTTACTGATAGAACATTTTTGAAAATTTCAAATATTTTGAAAAACGCTCTAATCATTTTATTCAAAATGTATAGTTATAATAATAATAATAATAATTTATGGTAGTTTACAACTGATTAATTTTGAAAACATAAATTTTGTTACATATATTTGAAATATTTGGTTTAGAATATATATAAAGAGTGATTATTGTGACTAACAAGATTATGTGTTGTTTTTACTAGGAAAATATACATATGGGTAGTTTACTCAAAACAATTTTTTGAAAATTATCTTCTAAGCCATAATACACAATGTGAAATAGTTTGTGCGAGTGTATAATACAATTTATTTTACTATCTTCACGCTTTATTTATTTTTATAATATTCCTTTTTGCTTATACGTCCAGTAATAATTATATTAAATTATATATTAGGAAAAGACCACAGTCAAGAAATGCATGCTAATACTCGGTAAGTAAGTTGTTGACCTCTCGCCTGCTGTCAAGGAATGTAAAACTCAGAATATACAAAACCATAGTTTTACCGGTTTTTTATATATGTGTGTGAAAAGTGATATCTTAACTTATATGACGAAAACAAATTTAGGTTGTTTGATAACAAGGTGCTTGAGAATATATAATGTTGAGTTACATACCCTGTCCTCATCACAAGACATTGTTAGGCTAATCAAGTCTCATATGTTACGGTGGGCAGGATATGCAGCGTGAATGGGAGACTCTAGAACCTTGCTCAGGGTACTGACTGGTAAACCTAATGGGAAGAGACCAATGGGAAGACCTAGACGCAGATCGGAGGATAACATTAGAATGGACTTGAAAGAGATAAGAGGTAGTGAAGGAGACTCAAGATAGAGATGGTTAGTATACTTTAGTATGTGCGGCAATGAACTTTCGAGTTCCTGATGCCATAGAGTAAGCAAGTAAGCACAGCTACATACTGAAAGCTCCCAGTACAAAATTCCATCTGTATAAATGCTTTGGATGGTTTATGGTTATTTGTGACGTTTACACTAGCACGAATGAAACGTATCTCTTTTTAATGTATTTTGTATCCTTCTTTAAGTGCTTTTATTGTATGTTGGTTTTCCCACCGCGTCTTACCACCCATCCGATGGTATTCAAGGCTAAGTACACCCAGATAATATTCTAAATCCCAACAGTTTCGTCACTGGTTGTCTAGGTAGGTATGTATGTATGAATAATACTCAACCCGAAGGTTGGTTGGATCCTTAACAGTTCCACCGTCAACTGTAAAGCCTAGGAGCACAGAAAAAGCGGGCTAAAGAAATGAGGAGTGAGGAAGTTTTCCGCTGCTTTCCTCAATGAGCCAGAAGCTACCTTTTCAATTCAGTCTACCAAGGCTACTGAAATGCATACAAATCACTGGTAGACAAGTCTAGAGACGAGATTGACGTTTAGTCCGCTTGACAATCGATGTGGGTAACTGTGAGTAGTTATCGATTAAAATTATTGGTTGATGATGCAATTGATATTTTAAAATCATACTTTAATTTTATATTTATATATCTGGGGTATTTAAGGTGGGATGAAATGAGGTCTTTAGAAAAGGTGTTTTTTCAGATGTTAGGGTAAACTTTTTTTTTTCAAAATAATCAAAATATTTCTTTAGTAGAAACATTTATTTTAATTTTATACTTATAGTAATATCAACAGTTCTTGAATATATGTCATCGGCATAGTGGCATTTGATGATACACCTTTCTTTTTTTTTAGTTCCGCATCTTACTACATGTTTGGCTTGTACGCATATGTAATAATTACGCCAATGTGTTAGGGGTGAAGATTGTTGAATTTAGAAAGATTGTATCCATATTTGCGTGAAGGTAGAATGGAAAACAATTTAGGAAAAACAACCTTCATTGCATGCGACTGGGATTCGAACCATGATCTCCTCGTCATCGGCATTCTAGTCTATTTCGAGTGTGAAGCCTCAGGTCTTGTGTGGGTAACCGTGTTGCCAATTGCTACAAGCGGCGAATTGTTATAATATTGTGGCAAATTTTAGCTTCCAGCTCTCACAGAAAAATAAATCTTTTCCTTGTGGTTTGCGTTGGAAGCATTCAAGGTATGCATTGGGTTCAGATGTTCAGCCTTATTATGTAATTTGTCAGACAAATTTTTGTCAAGTTTCGCACTAAATTGTCTCACATTATTGATTTGAGCAATTTTCGTCATTTTCATATGAGGCTGTAGTAAATGAGTTGTCAAAGCGTACATGTTTTGAATAAACTTGTTCAAACAGTGTGCGTTGCTATGTTTTTCGATTGAGCAACCTAATCTCACATTTCTTATATAGTGTGGCGAATTTCACTTCTCATTCACCACACCTGTGGCTACATTGAAAAATATGTTGCCCACCTCTGACTTAGACCATTCGTTCACTGAATCGGCTGAGAAACATTTTAAGGGTAGAGAAAAAGTTTTCATAAAATTCTAGAATACCTTTGACAAATATTCAAGAACTGTTGATATCACCATGTGAAGTAAATTATACTCTATGTTTTTCCTGGAGCAATATTTTATATATTTTACAAAAAAAAAAAAAA
>CABFOV010000002.1:290474-309421 GCA_902141375.1 Timema poppense | reverse complement strand
AAAAAAAAAAAAAGCTTTAAAAACTGAAAAAGTACTTTTCTTAGCTCACTTTCACTACACTATCACCTTAACACATGCACTTTTTAATACACTTATTATATCAGCACACGACTTAAAATCTAATTCAACTCTAAGAAAATACACAACACCCAGTCCCACAACCGTTTGTTCATCACTTTGAAAGAAGAAAGACCGCCTCTGTGATCCAAAACTCAGAGTTTCTGGCTACAGATCCAGAAGTCCCAGGTTCGATCCCCCGGTTCTTCCAGATTTTCTGTGAAGCATTGGGTCTAGAACGGGATCAATGCATTCTCGTGAGGACAAATGAGGAGCTACTTGAACGAAAGAGTAGTGGCTCTAGTCTAGTAAACTGAGCTAAACACCTGAAGGGTTTGTAGTGCTGACCACCTGACACCACCTATCTGCAGGAGCTACTCTCTTAACCAACATACGGCGGCCGTCCGGTCGGTATGGCTCGATTGCCATCTGATGCCGTGGAGGTTTTTTTTAAGGGGAAGTCATAATTCCATCAATAATAATGTTTTTTGCCCATAACGGTGGTCAATCTCGGGTCCCTAAGCTTATTTGAGAGACGCTCCATTGACTGATATGAGGTGTCAGACATAAAAATGTAATTTATTTTGGTAAGACTAGGCCTCCATTGTGTTTGAAGTAATAAAAAGCTGTGTATCACAATACTTTCTTTTCCGTCAAGAGTGATTGTTGGAGTGTCTGTTCCCAGGTATGGCGGCTTGACCTTGTCATGGTGATCCTTTTCAAGGCGATACCCTTGGAAAGTACCGACGGCGAACGTCTGGAGAAGTCTCCTGAGTGCGCGCACCCCGGCCTCTGTGTTAACCCGTACCACATCAACGTTTCCGTCCGAGAACTTGACCTCTACCTGGCTAACTTCATTAACAGTCACGGTGAGTACTTTCTTACTAGACATTAGCTTCTCGCTCCGATCGAAAGATCGACAACTTGCATTAGTCGACTATGTTGTCTTAATTTCTGGTTGCGAGGCCCGAGGTTCAATCTCTAGTGGTTAAAACGCACATTTTCTTCTAAGAGGGTTAATAATAATAATTAACACATACAAGTATTGACATAATTATTAAAATTACTAGTTTATTGTATTTAAGACTATAACTGTCCAAACTATGAACCTAATTAAATACTTAATTTACATTTATTCCCGTTGATTATAGCTTCCTCCCACTTATTATTCCTCCATGACAACGTTGCCTAAAATAAAATAAAATTCTAACTAAAATTATATTACCCATCCTAAATTAATTTAACGTTTAAATGTTTTAAAAATGTAAGTTTAGGTTTGTTAACTGGGATTATTAAAAATGCAGCGCATGTAAACCTATTATAACTAAAAAGTATGTATGTATACTTTTATATATATAAGTGTATTATAGTTTTACAATTGCTCTCTAAACAGTAAATCACGAAAGGAACTTCATAGTGATCGTGTTGAGTAGACGAGTCAGGTATTATTTCATAATATAGTAAAACGATAATATTATTATTTAAAGTGCTTTAATATGTTTACTATGATTAATAATGCTCTTTGTTTAGGTTTTAGTTAAAAAAGTCTTTATCTAAAAGAAAGTGTGTGTTAAACCCATATCATTTATACGTAATTTGATATTTTGTTTGTTAATACGATTGTTCTTGAAGTCTGACACATTATCTTAGTCGGTAGTCAGTCTGTCTATTCATTTAATTGGTAAAATTGGAAAAATCTTTTTTTCACAATCATTAAGTAAAGGATTAGGGTAGGACTTTGTGTCTGTTTTAGATTTAAGGTAGTTTATAAGTTAATACACGAAATAAATAATTTCCAGAGAATTTTTTTAAGATTTACTTATATCTTTATTTTTTTAACATACCCTTTACTCAATAGTTTGTTAAAAAAACAGTATAAAATAATATTAATTTTAAAATAACAACTTTAAATCTGTACAATATTTAACAAAAGTCTATAACGGAAAATTGTATATTTTTTCAAAAAAATGTTTTAATTTCACATATTTTAAACGATGATGTTAGTTGTTCGTCAATTTCTTATTTTTAACTAACCTCAACAATATTTTCACTTTGTTAGAACCCACTACAGCGGGAAAGTTGTCTTTGGCGTCAGAGTCGCATTACACTGGGTCACCGTTGACGCGAAAGCCCAGAAACATTTATATTTACATTTTACAAGAGATTTTCAATTAGTTCCTATCATCCTCTTCATATGATAATGTGGCTACGTTTACTTTACCCCTAATTCAATGACCCTATCATTTAGAATTAAGATTAGCCGTCATTAACGCGTTTTCCAAACATACAAAAATAACAAATAAACAATCCTTAGAAAGGCACTCTCTTCTATTTCCTTGGCTTAGTATAATTATCTGCTGATAGTAAATATTTGAACTGAAGAGTATTAAAAAAATAGAGCGCAACAGCCAAAATACACCTTTGTCAAATATATTATATATTTAATTTATTTTATTTGCCAATCTATTTGTGTATCCCAAATAGGCCGACCGTCGCAACTCACCTGATCACAAGGCTACTACGATGCTCTAAAACGGAACATTAGACTGAATATACTATGTTCCCTATAAATGTTTAATATATTAAATAAGTTACTACTATTTAGTTCAAATATATATACACAAGTATGTATAGGCATACACCAGAATATCAATACACCAGTACTAGATAGATGGAGATCCCCACATTGTATTTGTAAATATGTATTTGTATGTGTATATAAAATTCTTTACAAATGAAATTTAAAATAAATCTATGGATGTATTATTAGATTTTTAGAACTTTGGTTCAAACAAACACAAGTAACATTTTCTTTAGCATCTTAATAAACTTAAGAACCATGTTTTATTTTTATGTCTTACTACCACTACAGATTAATCACATAATTGCACTTTTGAGTTGGCATGAGGAACGTAGAATTTAAAAGAGTTTTACCTTCATTTTCGTGAATAAAGTGGAAAGCAATTTTTAATTTTAAAATAATATACTCTAGAATGTATGCCTGGCCGGGATTAAAACTATGACCTCCGCGCCACCAGCAAACCGTACTAGGTGAGCATGCAACTTAGCCCACATGTCCAACGATGTGGTAGCTGCTAAATTAAATTTAAAAATAAAGTAATAAATGAGTATTCAAACCAAAAATATATTTCAAAGGACACTCTTCAGTGACCGAGGGGTATAAGGCGTCACTTTCATACTAGACTTGCCTGCTAATGATGAGGAGATCGAGGTTCGAATCTCAGTCGGGTGAACTGAAAGGGGTTTTTCCTAAAGGGTTTTTAACTCTATCTCCACGCAAATGTGAGCTCACTTCCTCTGTATTCATCCTTAGCAATTCCTAACCCATTATCTTAATTATTACTTAAGCGTATAACCCGAACGGGTACTGAGACGTGGCGATAAATATAAAAAATTGTTATTAAGACGTGGTTATAGAAACATATTTCAAAAGAGTTATATTATTTGTAGAGTTGGATGTTTTGGGAACGAATCTTGTGGGTGTGCCGCTCTATTTTATGCGAGGTCATCATATGGAGGAACAGCTGGTTATGACTTACAATGGAGATGTAGGATTTTGTTTAAAGAAAACAGTTCATTACCCTGACTTGCTTTAGTGGCGTGTTTTGAGTTGGAATGTATGTCCGTGCGACAAGTAGGAGACGAACGTGCTTTCTGCTTTAGTTATAATTTTAAAGGAACGTCACCAAATACATCTACCGTATCGGTGGGCACACAGGTCAGGAAGTCGTCCGGTTGGACTGGTTTGCTGAAGATGGGTAGGTTCCGGGCTTGGTGTACTGAGGGTATATTTCCACGCATAGTTAACCTACTTCCATCCAAGCAAACGCTGGTACATTTTCTAGAACTCTTGTTTCCTCATAGTTACTTATTTAATATATGAGGATAACCCAAAAGGTTATGAAAGAACGTTGAACATAAAAATGTATCTAGGTGCTCAAAAATCAACTATATACATTATTATTTATAAAGTTTACAACATGATACGTATATAAATATATATTTTCAAGTTACTCTATTAAATAGGCAAATGTTTTAAAAGCAAAAATACCCTAAGCCTACTACTGTATGTCTACTATCCACACCCCTGTTACATCCCACATAAATCGACACACCCTATATATATAAGTAGTTAGTAAAATCTGAAAAGTATTAAGCGTACAACAACAATTGTCTTATTTAGAACTAAACTTAATGTATGAATATTTTCAAAACAAGCTTTTTAACGACTTAATCTGAGGGGTAATTAATAGTGAATTATTCAATGCTATTACAGTGAAAAGATTGAAAACAACACTTTTTATAACCCAAATGTAGCCTGCCAGAATTCCGTTGAAACTTGGAAACACGACAGAATACAACTGTTGATATTCGCAGTTGTCGCACCTGTGAGCGAATGAAAATCATTGTATTGCACATCCGTAATTATAGCTTTAGCTCCTCTGTAATTAACTGGGACCCACTTCGGGGGCTGCAAGGTTTAACAAGCTCCTACTCTCGCAGTAGACTAGAAGGCCGATGACGGGGATATCAAGGTTCTAATCTCGGTCGGGTTTACAAAGGTTTTTTCATAAATGTTCTTCACTTTCCCTCCACACAAATGCGGGTACACTTCCTCTAAAAATAACATTTATAATCTCTAAAATCATTAGCGTAATTAGTACATAAATGTATAACCTTAACGCGTAGTAAGACTGGTGCTAAAAAAATAATAACTAGGCTCTTCTTACAACGCTAGTATTTGGGACAAGAAGGACTTACGTCACAATATGAGCACATGTTCGTAGGATCGTGTGAATCTTGGGCTCTTTGTAAGAATCGTATAAATGAGATGTGTGCGTGTATTTGTGTGTATGTGTGTTTGTGTGAGATAGATAGAAAGAGAGAGTGTGAGGAAAAGGTTAGGCTAAGAGGCGCGCGCCACTTTCGTGTTTTTTTGACGCTATTCGTGTAAAGTCTAAGAGTATCTTTTTTTTCCGCCAAGCATTTGAAACATAACCTTTATTTTATGTTAACTATATATCATGTTTTATGAGTTACAGTGACGTACAGTACATACTAGAGCGTCACTTGTTTTCACGTTCGAAAACATATGTACAATATTTATATTGTGTTTTTTAGTATTTACGATGCTTACATAAAAAATTAGTAAAGAAGAGGACAAATCGTAAGAGATTCTACCAATCCAAGTTGCAGTTTAATAATACTGTTAAAGTGACCTTGGCTAATGTCTTTCTAACAAGGGAAATCCCCCCAGGGCAGTGGACGCTCCCTTGGACCGCGGCGAGGGTTGCAAAGAGACCTCCCAGCTTCCATTGAAGAATCACTAAAGATCACACCAGTAAACAGGTCGGACGTGTGTTATTCTCACGCATTCACACCAGCAAACAGATCGGACGTGTGTTAAACACTCGCGCAGTCAAAGAGTTGGATATGAACTAGTCACTCAAGCTCAACTTACATTATTTATATTTATCCTTTAGATGCTAACCATAACCAAAGTAAGTGTGGAATAAATTATCCCTAATAAATAATTTGTGATCTTTAATTTATGTTATCCTTCATTTAAATCAAACCCAGTATAATCGTAGTTAGGGAACGTTAAACTACCTGGCACCTGAACACAATTTATTTAAATCTCGCGATGAGCCATTAAGTGACGCACGTGAATCCAGGGCGATCAGGTCATATGCTAACTAGGTTAGGATCCGAGCCAAGGACGCCTGTCAGATACATGTGCAGTTAGACATTTTAACAAGGCAGATATTAGATAAACTGTACCCGCACATATGTGAAGGAATAGTGTGAAACCATCTATACTCTAAATTTCTTAAGAATAGACATATCTAACTGATAAAAATATTCTAAATATACTTTCATGAATTCAGGCGTCAAGGTATGTTACTTAAAATGTCCTCATATGTATATATAATCAATACCTATAAAATTACATTAATAATTCAGCAATGTGTTATCAATTTTGACCGCCAAATATATTTTTATATTTTCTAAATGGTGCTCCAAATTCGTAATAAAATCCAACTTCAATAAAGATTTACCGTAGTATATCCGTATGGGATTTTAACCCCGTCTTACACGTCACCAGCAAACCAGACAAGACTAGAATGATGGCCATGTGGGTCCTGTGCCAAGTTGTTTTCAATCGCTTTCACAAAATATGTTTATGTTTTTAGAGAAGATACGTGTGATTCCATCAACTTCAATCGTGAAGTACGTTATCAAACTCGCACCTCACTAGTCCTTGTCGCAACTAGTTTTGAAACACGCGGGCTTTGAGTTGCTAGTGGATTTCTCGCAGCTAACACACAATCTGTAAACACCTAATTTTGAAACTCCTGAACTGTGAAAACTTACATCATACTAGCGGCTTGCGAGAAAATTACCTTTGCCAGTTAAACACCGTGGGACACAGGGCTTGGTTAGCGAGTAAAGCAACATAAAACCAAATGGACGCATCTCTCCTTCTTCATTTGCAATATTCTAAGACTGATTTTGTTGAACGCAATGCGACACTCTACAAAATGTGTTTGCAAATATTAAATATATCATTGCTTTGAACGCTTTATGCAATCCTTTAATAAAACTGTTTGTGTGTGTGAAATTGAAATAATAATTCTTAGTTTACTCCCCCCTCAAAACTAGGTAGTCTTTACTGATTTGGCAGTATTGACTTCCTCACATTCTAGTTTTCCCGGATTCAAATCTTGTCTTAATAATATAAATCTTTTTATTGTATTGTTCTGAAAAAAATAACCTTTCATTTCATAAATTTTATTAATAAACATTGAATTTATTTAAAAATATTTTTCTTAAGCTCTACAAGGTATTTGACCCCAATTTTCTTATTTAAAAAATAATCAAGCAAGATAAATTGAAAACATTACAATAACTTAGAAATTGTATGTTTAGATTATTATTAAAAACTAAATTAGTGAGTTTCATAATATTAAAAATGTATATATTTGAAAATAAGGCTAAACAATCTAATTATTATTATTAGGGTGGTGACAAACTTTAGTAAATGAAAATAAAATAGGAATATGTATATTAAATTTGAATTGACAAGTAATTTTTTACTCAGGTAACACTAAAAAAAATTAAAATCGAACGGGGATCGATCTTGGGACTTTTGACGATATATATAATCACGCCACCAAATGATATAAAGTGAGGATGGAGTTTAACTGATACCTACTTCTATAATCTGTGCAAATTTTTATACAGCTTAGTTGAAAACAAATGGAAAGTAATTTCCTAATAAAGCAAAAAAAATCGTTTAACATGGTGCATGCAATACAATAATAGTGTTTGTTTTGTTTACGTATCTTGTACAATGGTGCGTTTTCATCCCATCTGACGTAATCTCTTGGAACACCATCGGTTTTCTATTGTTTTCGGAATGAAAACTCAGTCGCCCGCGACCCAACCCCACACCATCTTTTTTCCCATTTATTTGCTGTATTTAATGTGCACTTTCTGAATCGACTGATTATATAGGCACACGACTTATAAATTAACCTATATCTAGAACAGACACACCAACCAACTTCCGGCCATTAATTAATCACTGAGAAAGGGAAAACCCACATTTCAACAATGATGATTTTATTTTTGCTTGCCGAGATTAGAACCCGGGTTCATTAGTTCAGTATACATACACATTACCTACTGAGTTAAGGTGTCAGACACACACTAACTCACACGACAGTATAAACGTTTCAAAATTAGTTCTGTTTTGATGGAGCCTGTGGTTTTCGAGATCCTGACTTGTGAGTTTTCTTGTAAGTTTCAAAATTAGGGGTCTGCCTACGCCTGTCGTCCATAATAAGCCATTGTGTTTCATGGTTATGGCGCCTCAGCGGAGGTGTTGCAACAAAACTGAAGTGGGTGGCGCTTGCCTTAAAATAGCGAACAGAAACCCTGACATTCTCGAGGACGCTGAAGTACCAGACGCATGACACCTCCGCTTACTCGGCAGAGCGTCTGAACATCGAGTTGAGAGTCCCGGCATCGATTATCGGTGTTCCTAAACCAATTGGAAGGTGGTGGATTGGACACTTTTTGTGTGAGAGATTTGTGGATTGGATACCGTTGATTCTAGTAAAATGAATTGTAGACGGTGGATTGAGCACATACTAGGTAGGATTACATATGTACTAGAATACTAATTAGAAAGAAATACAAAGTCGCCGGCAGACTTCAGTTCAGTACAAGCAACCCAGCTGAACTTTAGCTACTCCCTACAATATGTTCTAAGAAGAGCTAATTCCTAGTGATAAGGGGAGCAGACGATCTGGTTTGGTGGCCGCATGGTCTAAGGCGCTACTCTCACAATATACTAGACTACCGATGACGGGGAGATCGTGGTTTAATCCCGGTTGGCTGTACTGAGGGTTGTTTTTCCTCAATTGAATTCCCACGCTTTCCACGCAAATGTGAGTACACTTCCTCTAACTTCAACCTTCCTCATACCCCATAAGCGTAAATAGTACTTAAGCTTAGGGACTGTAACTCAAACGGGTAGTAATACGTGGGGCTAAAAAATAGGGTAAACAAGTTAGGCAAGATCAGGTTTTTTTTTATCACCACGTCTTACTTCCTGTTTAGGTTATACTCATGTATGACAATTACTCTAAGGGGGTAGAGATGAGGATGGAAGTATTTTAGAAGTACGGAAGAAGAGTAAAAACCATTTAGGAAAACCCATTCTCAGTAGACCCTACCGGGGTTCTAACCCCTGTAATCAGCAGTCTATTCTTTTGTAAGCGTGATGCCTTAGACCATGCGCCCACCAAAGCAGGTTGGATTAGGTTAGGCTAGGCTAGGCTAGGCTAGGCTATGATTTCCCAATCTACCCAGGGAGGTAAATCGTATGGAAAGGTAACAGCATCCAATCCACTTAGAGGGAGTGGGGGTCAATTAGTTTATGAAGTGCGTGTTAAATATCCTATTTAGAATATATAAATAAATCTAGCCCTTTAACTCTAGGTTTTTTCGTCTCGAATTCCAATGCAAGAAGTAAAGTAAAGCAATTAGGATATATATGTTCACCGATAAAAAAAAATTAGGCTTGATAATATATTTGGTTTAAAGCAATTAAGAAAATAACATTGGGAGATTAAATGTTGCTTATAATAATTTTAATTCATATAAACACTTCTTTTAAGGACGAGTCTTGCTATATAGCCTACTACAAATATGTGGTAAACGTCCCGTAAGATACAAACACGTGGTCTAAAAATTAGTCTTCAGGTATTATTGAACTAAGATATATATATATATATATATATATATATAATGTGCGTTGTTACAGGTGTACAATATGTCAATATATGTGCACACAGATGTGACGGTAGTGTGTATATATAACCGTATGTATAGCGAGCTTGAGTTTCCAAACACATATTTTTAAAATAATTTATAATAACTTTACGTGTTAACCTGAACTGTCCATTCTTTTGATAGCTTTTCTTTCGGTTTTAGTATTTTACTAATAATGCTTAGTCTACCCAATATACTAATGCCGGGATCACGATCAACTAACAACTATTTATTTAGCACCGTGTCTTACTACCCATTCGGGTTATACGCTGATCAACTAACATTCACGTAACTTTCACTTAAAATTCATGTAACGTAAGGGTTCTCCTTGTGTTTATAAATGAAAGCCATCACTTTGCAGCTAACTTAACGTAACGTTCACTTGAATTAAAAGTTTTCCGGAGTGAACTTAAGTGAAGGGTACCACGTGTTCTAGCCAAACAATAATTTTCGGAGTCGTGTTAAGATGTATATTTAGTACCTACCTTTTTTTATAGTATGCAGATGACATCTTTGGTATATTTTGTCCGTATCTCGCGAGCTATAAAACGTTGTAGTCTCTTAAAACGCTTTATTTTGTATATACAATAAAGCTTATATTGCAAGTACTTGCAGCCTAATCAGCCCTAAATGCTTGAATTTAATTTTAATGATTTTTTTTTTCGCAGTCCAAATTCATTGTTTGTGTTTTTCTCTAGCTGCTACGTTAAGTTGCGTGAATCTTGATTACACTTTAGTATATTTACAGATAACAGGGTGTAGATGACTTTTGTTTGAATACAGTTGGATACTTAATAATAAATGTAAATCATTGAACTTTCGAATTAAAATCAAATCTTGACTAATAATTCTACACATAATGAAGATAAATGTTTAATCTTATATGTTATTAGCAGTGTACTTTATAATACGAGTATATTTGATAACCCTTAACCCTACACTAACCTCATTAAACTTAGAAAAATATTGCAAAAAAAAATCTTATCCAGTGAAGCAATTTTTTCATCCAAACCTAACTTGTAATCGGCAACGTACTTTAGATTATGACTAATCCAGTTGATGGTGCTCTAAGGGTATAAGTTTAGTGATGTATTCCAGTTTTGGAATTATTAGAATGTATAATATACAATAGACTGATAAAACCCAATCAATTCTTTAACTATTACTGCATGTTTAATATAAAAATGTATATGAATTCAAAGAGGGTGGTTTATTCTCTGACTCCTTTAGTTGGTTTGGGTGATCTGGTGGTCTAGGGGTAGGGTGTCGGACTTCTGTGTTGGGGTTCGGGGTTCAATCCTCGGTCCCGGCACAGATTTATCTGATTACCAAACCCCTCCTTCACCTCTGACAAGACATCTTGTGAATGTGGGGAGTGCCAGGCCATCACCGTGGTTCGGAGTCCAGGTTAAACTGTAGGTCCTCCATTTCATCTCACAATCACCCTACCATTACACATTAGCGTAAGTGCGTATAGCCCGAACGGGTAGTAAGACGCGGTGCTAATAGTAATAATTTAGTTGGTTTATTCTTTAACTCCTTTAGTAGTTTTGTAAATATATTTTTAAATTCCTTTTACGCTTCAAATTTTCACAAAGTCCCCAATTTAATAATAGGGAATCATGATTTTGTCAGAAGAATATATAAATCTATAAAGTTTATTTTAGTCTGGTGGTCTAAATGGCAAGTTATTTTTCTATGGTTTTCTGGTGACGGAGAATTCAAGTTTCGAATCCCGGCTGGGTGTACTAAGGTTTTTTTTTCTAAATGGTTTCCCACTCTACCTCAGCGCAAATGTGGGTACATTTCTTTAAAGTTCACCTTTATACATAATAATAATAATTTGCACATTAATAATTTATTAGTAATATTGTCAAATCAGCTTCAAAATACTTTGAGAATTTAAATAATACACATACATCATATTCATTATTCTAATATTTCTTTAAACGCAGACCTTTTAAAGTAGGTAAATATATGTTATCAAGTACCAGATTAATAGCACATACAATAAGGTATTTTAGAAGAAATATATTATTTTCAATAAATTATAAATATAGGGAAATCCCCTTTTTGTTATTATTTGAGACTGCATTAAAAATGATAAGTGTACGTTTAGTATATGTTGTTTTTTGCACCATATTCTTCTATTCGTCCGGGCCCTAATTATTTAACTAGGCTAATAGTTCGGGGATGAGGAAGTTATAAGTCTGTAGAAATGTCTTTTAATTTGCGTGAAGGGTGAGTGTAAAACCATTTATGGTAAAACTCTTTCAGTACATCTGGCACGCATCTGGGCCCCAACCTCCTCGTCACTAGAAAACCAGACTAGACGAGCGTCACGTTTATTTTGCGTTCGGACTTCCAGTATCAGTAATAGGTGTCAACTAAATCTATTAATATTTGATGCTTTCTTTATAGCAGTGATTCTTAATCTTTTTTGGGTTATGACCCCCTTTAAGAATCTGACAAAGTCCATGAACCCCCTCCCCATAAAAACATTACGTAAACACACTCACACAAAAAATGTTGCCTATAATTTACTTTATTGCTGTGATTACATTCACATGAACATAATATAAAAACATATTTGATAACAAATAATATGTCTTTCACTTTCCCTTTTCATGTAAGCATAAATGGTCACTTTATAAAGAAAATTGAAGTAAATCCAAACTTTTCAACTAAATTCACGGGACCCCTTAAGCCCAACTGGATCCAGTGTTTAAGAACCCCTTCTTTATAGGAATCCTGGCCTTGTATTGATCTAGTTAAATATGTAAAATTTCTTAGTAATATATTAATTAATTGGCTCGTTTAATGTTGGGATATAAGGAGAAATATCAATTAAATAATCTAGTATTCTAAAAAACCTTGATGAGTGAGTATATTTAAAATTAATGTGTAATAGACTAACTAATATAAAAACACTCTTTCCAGACGAGTCTCTGAAATAATTAGGAAAAAATATACCTATAGATAGATTTAAGCTCTGATCCTCTGGGTTACGCGTTGACCTTCCTACAAAGTGAGCTGAACAAAAGTAATATGCCAGAATACAAGTGAGATAATTGGGTTAGTTACATATTCATTAGTTCAGAGCTGTATCACTGTTTTAAAATAAAAACTGTCTAAGATGATAATTTATTAAAATTATATACATTACACAATACCTAATGTATATAATTTTAATAAATTACCCTACTTGATACCTTTCACTTAAAGGAGCTGGTTACGTCACTTCTTATATCATTGAGGTGTATTATGAAGATCCTTCCTTTTACTTTTTCTGACCCATCGGAGAGAGAAATATTATGATCGTAAGAAAATCGAACTCGATGTTTTAATAAATGTCGACGTTTCATGACCCCCTGAAAACTAAAAAGTGGTTTTCGCGATACCACCTGTTAGTATCTACGTCTAGAGCCGAAACTATCTTACCGATTGAGCTAAAAGTTGGTATTTAGGATTTCCCTAAGATACACCCGAGGTGTTTATTGATTTATACATGCAACCCTAAAATTAAGGGTAGTTTACTGAAGATAGAAATGAGAAAAAATCAATTTTTTCTAGATCCACTTTAACCATTTTTATAAAATTTTTGATTAATGTAGCGAAAAAAAGTCAAAACACATGTTCCCATGAAAATTATTTTAAGGGTACTTTAATAAAACGCAAATTTATTATTTTTATCATATCTACACAACTATTTGAGATTAAAAATAACTTTTCGTTGTAAAATTGCAGTACTATTAGAAATATTATTATTATTATTATTATTATTATTAGCACCGCGTCTTACTACCCGTTCGGGTTATACGCACTTACGCTAATGTGTAATGGTAAGGTGATTGTGAGATGAAATGGAGGACCTACAGTTTAACGTGGAATCCGAACCACGGTGGAGGCCTGGCATTCCCCACATTCACAAGATGTCTTTTCAGAGGTGAAGGAAGGGTTTGGTAATCAGATAAATCTGTGCCGGGACCGAGGATTGAACCCCGGCTGCCAGCACAGAAGTCTGTCACCTTACCCCTAGACCGCCAGGTCACCACTATTAGAATTAGAAATGTTTAAAGTAAAAATATATTTCTATAAGACCAATAGTTTTTGAGCTATAAGTTATTTTTTTTTATCAAAATCTTTGAATTGTGAAATTGATTGTTATGCTCTTTGGTGTAGATATGTTCCTCTTTTCTCAATATTTCTGTAAGAGTGTATATTGGTAGTGTGTTTCTGCACCAGTGTACATTATTTAGTTTCACAAATTGTACGAGTTTTTAGTGATTGTCTCTATTTTAGTATTAAAGTGAGAAAGTCTGTGTGGTGCACAGTTCCATTTATTTGAAATTATATCATATTCATCTATTTGGGCAGTCAATATTTTAAACATAACTTTGTGCATAATGTATTTGACATAATATTGGCCCTGGCTACTATTAAACACTTTACTTTTCACCCCGAATAAAATCGATGTCCATGACTATTTTTGGAGTTCTGGCTACAAAAAAAAAAAAACTGTGTAAAAACTGGCTGAATTGAATTTGAATCAAATGAAAACGAAAAGTTGAATGACATGGCCCTTCCATGAATAAAAGTGTGGGCATTATTTGGAAAGCTCAGCCCAAAGTTGAAGTCAGAGGATTTGAATATAATGAAGAGGGTTACTAGGAAAATTGCGCAGTGTGAGGAACATGACACGTTCTAAGAATACCTATGTCCTCGCTACAATTAAGCAAGTCTGGCCATTCATTATTAGGACCCCGTCTACTATTAACACCTTTACTTTACACAACTATAATCCCTGGCTACTATCACGTTCCCGTCTACTATTAGGTCAAATACAAAATTTCATTTTATCTCTCTGGTTAGTTTGGTCATCTTTTTCGTTAACGTTTATAAATACTCAAATCATTTAATTAATCCCGGCTTAACCGTGTGGGCATTTTCATTTTTCGAGACATACAACCACATATTTAAATACATTAGGAAAACATAGCTTATATAATCTTCAAAGATAGCAAGTTCTGGAATTCAATTTTAAAAATCGTGAGGAAAGTATCTGTTATTCATAACTATACAAGAAAATCAATGTCTCACAGTTGAAAATGCTGGAACGTAAGTACTCGTCTAGATTATTTTTACCTCCAACAGTATACATCACAAAAAAAAAATTGTATAGATTTTGTGTTTACGCGTAAAACGTATATCTTACTAAGATTAAGTGCGGAGAATTTGGCACTGATCTGTCATATGAAATGCATGAAAACCTAATGAGTAATTTATAATAAAACATAACACTGATTGGATTCATAGCTTTGTTTTTTCATTTGCATTTTCTCATAGATGGCAATGATGTCTCGGAGAATATTGTCGCTGTACTGAATACTATATTTTCACACAATAGGTATTTTAATACGGATAAACTGCCATAGCGTGAGCGGTTGACTGTATTTGTTTATTTGGAGAGTGTTTTTTTATCTTGGGAGCTTTGCCTACCATTGTATTGTTATAATACTGAATAAAATGAAGTGTTTTATTTAACACCCCTGACAATTTTTGTTAGGTATGTGATAGGTTTACCATGATAACGTTGAGGAAGTAAATCTTTAAATTACTGAACGTGCATATTCTCTGTATTCTGGTTGCAATATTGGTAACCAGGATCAAAAATATACTCTATGTGCTGTATTACCTGCACAACAAATCTGAGGATGTGGCTAGTTGGTAAACTAAAATAAAGTATTTCTTTTGCTGTACTTATGGTATGGCGAGAACCACAGAGCCACGTCGATGACTATTTTTGTATTATAAACATATTTGGGATGTCAAAAAAAAAAGAGTAATCACAGTTTCAAATATTCGATAATACTATCCAAAAAAAGAGATTCTATTCCATATAGTTTAAAGCTGTTGGTAACGGTTCCCCCAATAGCATGGGAGGAAGAAGAAGAAACCAGTGACAAAGATAGTACAGATGAATGTGCTGCAAACAATACTTAACCATCCCCTTATAAGGGTTTGGAATACCATTCGGTAACTGATTACTGCGTATAACCCGAACGGGTAGTAAGACGCGGTGCTAATAATA
Organism: Timema poppense; assembly: GCA_902141375.1. NCBI lineage: Eukaryota > Metazoa > Arthropoda > Insecta > Phasmatodea > Timematidae > Timema > Timema poppense. The sequence goes on along the minus strand of CABFOV010000002.1, from coordinate 293,910 downwards.
ATAATAATAATAATAATAATAATAATACTAACTGATTACTAACTACATTTAACCAAGCAAGAAGATTTAAATGACATAGTTAAATTTAACCCGAGAGCAACCTGAACTTCTTGGTTTCCGGTTACAGAAATGGAAATTACCTAAAGCAGGAACTAAAATATCATTGAATCAACAACACATTGATGTGTATTCCAAGTACTTCACTAAGAAGCACGTTATAGGAAAGATATTAGTTGTCTGATTAAATCCTAATGAATGGCGCATATTTATTGATTCATCTAAATTATGTTTTAAAGAAGATCTTCTACTGCATAATGGAAACAAATAGTCATCATTTCCTCTACTTCATGCCACTCACTGGCTTGAAAGATACGTATGAAAGTATGTTGAAGAATCTGGGTGCAGTAAATTGGCAAGACTACTATTGGCATGTCTGTGGTAGTTAGAGGTTATAGGTTGAAGGTTAAAGGTATTCCTACAGGTCTACGGGGAGGTTTCACAAAATATTGTTGTTTTCTATGTTTGTAAGACAGCCAGGAAACAGAAAAGCACTATATTGTGAACAAATTGGAAAAGAGAAGCAATTATTTACCCGGAAAAAGTAATGTAATTGTTTTCCACTGGTTGAACCAAAAAATAATCTTCCAGATTTACATTTGCTTTAATTAAGAGTTTCATCAAGGTTATAGATAAACTATGAAGAATGTTCACCTTGTCACGGACGTTTTTACCAACATATCAGATGTTAACTGAAAGAATAAATGTTCATTGGGCCTCAAATAAGGAGACTTCTGAAATATTATGTATTTGAGACTAAGCTAAGTATACTGAACTGACAGCTTGACTTTCGTTTGAATCAGTTGTTCATAGATTTCTTGGAAACGGGGGGAAATAAGTTTACGAATCTCTGATGTCAACTAGATTGCTATAAAGATATGGGAAGTTGAGTGTCTTTGAACATTAATTTTCTACATTCGCCTTTGGTGTTTTATCCTGATAATTTGGGAGCTGTGAGTGATGAACAAAGAAAATACTTTCATCAAGATATATCCATGATTGGAAAGCTTTATCAAGGTCGCTAGAATACCGCCATGATGGGAGATTACTATTTGTTTCTTGAGAGGGAATGCAAAAGAGACTACAAAAAAATAATTGTGGTGTTCATTTTTCAGTACATAGAATATACATATTAGATTTTATGATAATATAAATTGATTAAACTGTTGTATTTTAATATGAAAACGTTTATGATGAATATTGCACACTATATATCTAATTGTATGGGACTAGAAATTGGTAATTAGTTTAAAAACTAATTTGAGTATATCTCTTGATGTAGAAGTGACACCAAAATCTAGTGGTAATTTTGGAATTTACTTTAAAATCAGCTACTTATGTCTGGAAGGTATGAAAAAAAAAAGTTTTTGGCTAGTGAATTATTCTATAGTTTATATAGCTGGTCGGTTATATATACCAACAATTACTATACTTTATCAGACCTTATTTAGAAACCAATACTTACTTTAGATGGTTTTATTTGAAACCAAGCCTTAGTTTTGTCATAATCATATGGTTATTTTGCGACTGCTTTATAAAACTTAAAATCAACATCTCTACTTTTCTAACGAATATAAAAATCATTAGATCTCAATTATTGAGAACTAGGGTAGAGGGGGGGAAGAACGAACATATTTTCCTTAAGAAAATCCTTGCCAAATTAACAACAATAATATTGTAGTGGAACTAATTCTCCAAGTCATATAAAAAAAAACTACTTTTATAATTTATGCATGGCCCTTAAAAGTGGATTTTCATTTTTCTGAATAAAAACCTCACTATTTCTATTATGATATCAAGAGGTTCCCATTTGATAATATTATTGTGGTAGGGGGATAGGAGGTGCCCCCTCTAGCTCCCCGCACTAGCAACATCCTTGCCATAAACTATTTTCAATGTCTCGAATTGTTATATTCCTGTTCATATGTATCATTGAAACCAAAGCTGAAAATACCTCTAACAATTTCAGAAATCTACTTGGTAGAGAAAATAGAAACACGCCCCTTTTTCCCTTGACACAGGTTTTAGGAATGAGGGCTAGTGAACGAAGTGACCATGGTTTTAGTCAAAATAAAACATAAAAGTGTTTATATAGTTTAAAAAAGTGTTTCTATTCACAATGGTAGTGAATTGTTGTCGCTAGGTTTCATTTTTTACTATATGTGAGGTGTTCTATGCTGGACTAGGTTAGTATCAAAGTCGTGCATTCGAATAACCTTGAGTTTAAAAGCGCACGTTAAGTCCATAAATAAAGAATAATAATAGTGATGATAATAATAATAATAATAATAATAATAATAATAATAATAACACAACCAAGCTGGTTCTGTTGGCAAGTCAGCCACTCTCTACCTTGTGTCCATGCACATTTTGTTAATAAATAGATATATCACAATTCCAGAACCAGAACCTGTCAAACCAGTTAGCTTAGTAATTACGCCACCCGTTGCCTGGTAGATATACCTTCACAGAGTAGAAACCTTACACCAGGCTACAATGCCATAAACATCGTTCTTTTTTTATATGAACTTTAAAATTATTTAATTAAAGCTTACTCGTACATTAAGGCTGGATGCTTGGAAACGGTATTTAAAGCCAGTATTTTTGCCATTTTTATAGCAACAATTTGGTTTGGCCAAAATAAATAAATTATTGTTTAGTAGATACGTTTAGTTTAATTTTATACACATGGTGATAACGGCAGTTCTTGAAAAAATATTTATGGGCATAACGCCATTCTAACAGAAACTTTTAAAATGAAGAAGGAAAGGTCCTATACGAATTTCTTGATGGGTGTGATAAATATTCAGGAAATGTTCAAATAACTTTGTGTATAAAATCAAAATTGGCTTATCTATTGAAGCAATATTTTTTTCTCTGCGTACAAAAATTATTTTTATCAAAAATTGCAAAAATACCTGTCCAGGTACCTATACCAGGCCCAATATCTATCTTAACTTGCTCTCTCTGCTATCTTGTACTTTCCAAACGAAGAAATGGATGCTGAGGATTATGTTGGTATGTGGCCCTTTGTACTGTGCCTTACTATCCGGCTGGGATATCCGAAAATCTACACCGCTAAGGTAGATATACTCGTACTTATGGTAGAGCTTTATTTTAAATGTACCCACATTTGAGTGACGAGAGAGTGGACCATCAATGGGGGTGGGGGGTCAATTTATATCCCTGGCCTATATTCGAACTCCAACTTCCCTTTCGAGAGAAAACCAGGCCATACGAGGTTGACTGATGACCTAGCTCACATGTTCACCGATATCATTAATTCAACTTTTAATCCGCGACAAAGTATTTTAACATGACTCGGCTCTTTATCATTTCATTTTACACGTAGTAATTAAGTTCCTCATACGTATATATA
>CABFOV010000002.1:228206-290319 GCA_902141375.1 Timema poppense | reverse complement strand
TATATATATATATATATATTTGTGTGAATAGTGTGGTCAACCTCGGTGGTCTTTGATAATGCGCTCGTCTCAGGAACAAATGTTCGTGGGTTCAAACCCAACCGGAGTCAATGGACATCCTGTACGGGCTGTGGAGCATAGTGGGGGAAAAAAAAATTACAAACACATATGTTACTGTTCATTAAATTTTATGTTTTTACTTTCTAATATGATGAGAAAGTATTGGGATTGTTAAAATATCGATCTCAAGATTATGACAATTTTTTTACGTTTTATGTTAACACGAACACAAAAAAAAAGTGTATTTTACAATTCTGACTGTCCCCATGTAGGCCCTATGACTGTCTGTCCCTAACCACGGATCCAAAACGGCTTGGTAGATTTTGTTCAGACTTTATATTTAGATTTGATAAGGCTATATCACAAAAAAAAAAGTTTTACCCTTGCCCTTCAATTAATCAATCTACTGATGAGTAATTATTTAAAATTACAAATTTTTCCAAAATGGCTCTAACGATTTTGTTTAAAATGCATATTTAGGACTTATTTGACATGGCATATAGCACTATATAATTGGTTTTGGGGCAAACATTCGTTTAACGGTAGTTTACTGAAACTGATTTTTCAAAATCTTGAAATATTTAAAAAATTGTTGACTATTTTACATCTTAATAATAATATATCTTTATTTATCTAAAATAAAAAAATTTGAGGGTCGTTTATTTAAAACAAATTATAGAAATTTTGAATGTTTAGGAAATTGACCATGACGATTGAATTCAAATTGGGAATCTGAATAGTTTTTCTTGATAAATGAGAAAAAGTTTTTTTTTTTAGAAATAAATAATTCTAGGCTAGTTTACAAATCATTTATTTTTTGAATTTTTTTTTGTTAAATATATCTGTACAATTTGGTTTAAAATACGTATATAGAGTTATTATTGTGATCAGCAAGATTATATGTTTTTTTTAGTACAATTTTTTTAAGGTTAACTTACTACAAAAAACCTATTTTTGATAATTGTCTTCGAAGCTTTAATACACAATATAAGAGAGTTTGTGTGATTTCGTCGTATAATGGTTCAAATTCAATTAAAAATAAATTATACGACGAAATCACACAAACTCTCTTATATTGTGTATTAAAGCTTCGAAGACAATTTTCAAAAATAGGTTTTTTGTAGTAAGTTAACCTTAAAAAAATTGTACCAAAAAAAACACATAATCTTGCTGATCAATCTTGGAGCATTAATTTAGAGTAAGTACCAAACAAACATTTTTTATGCCTAAGCAGACTGCAATATTTACCAACACACTATTTTATGACATACTCATTTATAATGGAACAATTACTTTCAAGAGTGTTAATAGTTTTAGGTTTGAATCAACTTACATTTGTGATAGGATTCGACTCCTTTATTTTATTTATATTGCTTTCATCTATGTTCTTCTACCTATTATAGTTTCAAATTAAAGTGAATGCAGACATCTATTTCCACACTTGAATTTATTATTGGCTACCACATTCAGCTATTTTGAGGATAATATTGCACTTGTAAAAATCTCAAAAACCGATTGTCTGTAAGAATCTAGCTTTATTGTATATTTTTCAGGTTATTGACATTCCTAATAAAATCAACCTTGGACTTCTATAATATAATACAATTCAGAGCTAATATATCCATGCCTATTAGGTTTTTTTTAGGCCGAATCTTACCGACATTCACATTTAATTACGCTGATGGGATAGGGATTACTGAGGTATAATGTAGGAGCAATCTCCCTCAACTGTATGGATGAAGATTATTGGAACATTGAGGAAAATTCACCTTTATTATAGCCTAATATCAAACCCTGACCTCCAATTCTCCAGAAAACCAAACTAAACAAGCTTGATATTTAGTATTTGTGGTGATTGATGCAGGTATGATTGCTATCGTAGATGTAAACACATACCACGCAAAAATAAAATAAAAAACACTAGTTAACTCAAATGTTCCACAGTAAATCTACTCATAAAAAGAGAGAAGTAGTTGAAGGCCTAAATAATGCAATTAAAAAATGAAATTTTACAAAAACAACTGATGTTTCTAGAATTAAATTTTTTTAGCTGGCCGAGAGAAGACAGGTTCTGTTTTAACTTGACCATTCGGCATTTCGTCTGTCTGTCTGGATCTTTGTCCCGCTACAACTGTCAAATAACTGAACCATTTTTAACGCATTTATCAGGGATATTATTTAACTCTAGGCCGAACAATAAATGAAAAGGGTTTTACGATCTGGCTATCCATTTCAAGGTGGCATCCACTCAAAAATAAATCTGTGTATTTGTTCAGAAATAACTAACAAATGAGCTAACCAACTTATGAAATCTGAAAGGGGCATTCAATCTGCTATCGGTTTCAATATGTCGTTTGCTCAAATGTTTTTTTGTTTAGTAACTCATCTCAAGTTATTTGACTCTTATATACTTTTAAGCAATCTATCAAGTACCTAGGGCGTTTTAAAAAAATAAATAATTTTGAGACTTGGAATACTGGCGTCTTAAACCACGTGTACCATGTTTATTCCTTATATATATAATATATGATTGAAAATAGAAATAACATATTTTCTGTCCTACTTGATTACCAATGAAAAATATCAACTTGAAATCCAAGGAGAAATTATAGGAGATATTTTAACTTTAAATCCAAAGAGAAATGTTGAGATCATAATAACAATGAGAATGTGGAGGGGGTGAGGTCTACTGTTCACAGAACTACTAGTAAGACTGTAGTAACAATAAGAACATGGAGGGAGCATGGTATACAGTTCACAGAACTACTAGTAAGACTGCAGTAACGATAATAACATGGAGGGAGGACTATTGTTCACAGAACTGCTAGTAAGACTGTAGTAACGATAAAAACATTGAGGGAGAGAGGTCTACTGTTCACAAAACTACTAGTAAGACTGTAGTAATGATAAGAACATGGAGGGAGAGAGGGCTACTGTTCACAGAACTACTAGTAAGACTGTAGTAACGATAAGAACATGGAGAGAGGTCTACTGTTCACAGAACTGCTAGTAAGACTGTAGTAATGATAAGAACATGGAGGGAGAGAGGTATACTGTTCACAGAACTACTAATAAGACTGTAGTAACGATAAGAACATGGAGAGAGGTCTACTGTTCACAGAACTGCTAGTAAGACTGTAGTAACGATAAGAACATGGAGGGAGAGAGGTATACTGTTCACAGAACTACTAATAAGACTGTAGTAACGATAAGAACATGGAGAGAGGTCTACTGTTCACAGAACTACTAGTAAGACTGTAGTAACGATAATAACATGGAGGGAGGTCTACTGTTCACAGAACTACTAGTAAGACTGTAGTAACGATAATAACATGGAGGGAGGTCTACTGTTCACAGAACTACTAGTAAGACTGTAGTAACGATAATAACATGGAGGGAGGTCTACTGTTCACAGAACTACTAGTAAGACTGTAGTAACGATAATAACATGGAGGGAGGTCTACTGTTCACAGAACTACTAGTAAGACTGTAGTAACGATAATAACATGGAGGGAGGTCTACTGTTCACAGAACTACTAGTAAGACTGTAGTAACGATAATAACATGGAGGGAGGTCTACTGTTCACAGAACTACTAGTAAGACTGTAGTAACGATAATAACATGGAGGGAGGTCTACTGTTCACAGAACTACTAGTAAGACTGTAGTAACGATAATAACATGGAGGGAGGTCTACTGTTCACAGAACTACTAGTAAGACTGTAGTAACGATAATAACATGGAGGGAGGTCTACTGTTCACAGAACTACTAGTAAGACTGTAGTAACGATAATAACATGGAGGGAGGTCTACTGTTCACAGAACTACTAGTAAGACTGTAGTAACGATAATAACATGGAGGGAGGTCTACTGTTCACAGAACTACTAGTAAGACTGTAGTAACGATAATAACATGGAGGGAGGTCTACTGTTCACAGAACTACTAGTAAGACTGTAGTAACGATAATAACATGGAGGGAGGTCTACTGTTCACAGAACTACTAGTAAGACTGTAGTAACGATAATAACATGGAGGGAGGTCTACTGTTCACAGAACTACTAGTAAGACTGTAGTAACGATAATAACATGGAGGGAGGTCTACTGTTCACAGAACTACTAGTAAGACTGTAGTAACGATAATAACATGGAGGGAGGTCTACTGTTCACAGAACTACTAGTAAGACTGTAGTAACGATAATAACATGGAGGGAGGTCTACTGTTCACAGAACTACTAGTAAGACTGTAGTAACGATAATAACATGGAGGGAGGTCTACTGTTCACAGAACTACTAGTAAGACTGTAGTAACGATAATAACATGGAGGGAGGTCTACTGTTCACAGAACTACTAGTAAGACTGTAGTAACGATAATAACATGGAGGGAGGTCTACTGTTCACAGAACTACTAGTAAGACTGTAGTAACGATAATAACATGGAGGGAGGTCTACTGTTCACAGAACTACTAGTAAGACTGTAGTAACGATAATAACATGGAGGGAGGTCTACTGTTCACAGAACTACTAGTAAGACTGTAGTAACGATAATAACATGGAGGGAGGTCTACTGTTCACAGAACTACTAGTAAGACTGTAGTAACGATAATAACATGGAGGGAGGTCTACTGTTCACAGAACTACTAGTAAGACTGTAGTAACGATAATAACATGGAGGGAGGTCTACTGTTCACAGAACTACTAGTAAGACTGTAGTAACGATAATAACATGGAGGGAGGTCTACTGTTCACAGAACTACTAGTAAGACTGTAGTAACGATAATAACATGGAGGGAGGTCTACTGTTCACAGAACTACTAGTAAGACTGTAGTAACGATAATAACATGGAGGGAGGTCTACTGTTCACAGAACTACTAGTAAGACTGTAGTAACGATAATAACATGGAGGGAGGTCTACTGTTCACAGAACTACTAGTAAGACTGTAGTAACGATAATAACATGGAGAGAGGTCTACTGTTCACAGAAATACTAGTAAGACTGTAGTAACGATAATAACATGGAGAGAGGTCTACTGTTCACAGAACTACTAGTAAGACTGTAGTAACGATAAGAAAATGGAGAGAGGTCTACTGTTCACAGAACTACACTGTAGTAACGATAAGAACATGGAGGGAGCATGATATACTGTTTACAGAACTACTAGTTGTACTATATTTCAAAACTATTACCAAATATTATAGTTTTTTTAAGCACCGCGTCTTACTTCCCGTTTGGGTAATACGACTATGTACTAATTAAACTAAAGGTTTTGGGATTTAGAAGGTTTAATTCACATGAAGTGCACCCACATTTGCGTGAAGGAGGGTGGAAAACCATCTAAGTAAAACCACCCTCAGTGCACCCGACCAAGATCGAACCCTGATCCCCCCGTCTTCGGCAGTCTAATCACACACGACCATAGTGCTTTAGACCACGCGGCCATCAGATCGGGTTATTCTAGTTTATTTCACATCTATTAATAAGCCCCAGAAATGTGATTGTAAACCTAGAAAATGTATTTGATTCACAGGGAGTAGTGACATATCGTCATCACTAATATTGCACGCAATACAATTTCTTCTGCTCAACTAACACTTTGTGCTCTGAGGACCACTTTTTAATATGTCAGGTTTTGTGAAGCCTATACTATAGCTCCTACGTAAACAGGTTTTTGATCCGATGCAAAGTCCGTTCATCCCATAATCACGACTTAAATTTCAGATTAATCTAAGTTTAAAACGTTGAGGTTGACTAACCCACGTCAAGTGAACAATTTAATATAAACAAATTCTTGGTAAAGTTTCTGGTAAAATATTATAATCTACTGCGAGAGCGGTACGTTAGACCACGCGGCCACCGGAACGGGTTACCTAAATGTTAAAGTGCTACTATGCTTCAAGAAATAACCAATGAGTTTCGTCCAACCGATGGTTGTATACATTAATATCTTGGAGTGCTTTAATTTTGTTTTTTAAATATCTGTATTTTATTCACAACAAGTTTTAGCCTACACCACAGACTCTTAAACCTTGTTTTATTCATAATCTCTTTTTATGAGACAAAATTACTAGATATCCTTGGCAGTAACGGTTGAGTTAATTTGAGCTACTTAAAAGCCTGCATGGTCTAAGGCGTTACTCTCGTATTATACTAGACTAACGATGACAGGGTGATCAAACTTTGAATCCCGGTCGGCTATACCAAGGGTGGTTTTTTCCAAAATGGTTTTCCACGCTCCCTCCGCACAAATGTAGGTACATTTTCTCTTAATTCAACCTTCATCATTCTTAACTCACCAGCGTAATTAATACATATGCGTACAACCTAAGCAGGTAGTAAGACGTGGTGCTAAAGAAAAAAAATACTGTACATGAAATCATGCCGGTGGACGTTTATTTCTTGTATAATTTAGAGGAGATATAATCTCATTTGCATGAAGGAAGAGTGACAAATCGTTTAGTCAAAACAACGCTCACTACACTAGGCTGAGATTCAAACATTGACCCGTAACCGACAACCCAGATTAAATGAACTTGAAATTTAGCCTCATGCCAAACAGCCGAGCTAAATAACTAGTACACTTATTTTACCCTTTGAGGTAGAAAGCTTACCTTGCATTATTACACTTGGGCTTAGACCAAACAATAATAACAGCGAACCATGTCGTCGTAGAAGACTGAACTACTATCAAATAAGGAGAGGGGAATAAAAATTAAAAATATATAATTTTGCCAAACATGACCGCATGTACCAAGGTCAATATATATTAATGTGCTTGCTTGGACCTGGCGTGAAATCTTTTAGAGGCTGAAAACAAAGAATCGACCAATCGAAATGTAGGTATCGTAATGTGTAAAAGTAGAGATAGTGCTTTTTAAAGCTAACTTTGGATTAAAAAATGCTTAAATATCCTGATGACACTAACTTTTCCTTTGATCTATTTGTATGCCTATACAATAAGTAAAAACGGATACTATTCGTACAAACGACAGCCCTGGTATAGATATCACCAATGTTACCTTGTTGAAATTATATTGCATGATGTGGTATTTGTAAAATTACAAATAAATTGTGTTTATTTGAATAAAAAAACTTAAATTCGTGTTATTTGAGTGAAAACCGTAGATTCGTGTAAAAATTAATTGTATCGCAAATGCAAATTTTGAATGTCCCTAGTTATAGCTTATTAGATAAGGTCATAGTTTAATACGTCAAGTTAGGTTAAACGGAGTGTACATTCATTAATTTTTTTAATATGCTATATTGTGCCAACAAATATAAAAAAACCTATTTTCTTAGAGGAATTTTATTTTTGTTGGTGACTAACTATTCCCAAAATAAAGATGAAAACAAACTAACTAGTTATTTCTTAAGAATCTACATAATAGTTTCAGCAAAAGTTAGTCAATTGAATTAAGTTTAAAAACATCGCCCATGTGTATAGAGAACTACGCAAGTTCGGTTCATCCCTAGTTGAAATCGAAGTCGCCTTGCGGACTGTCGGTGACCGACTGTTCCGTTTCACTGGCTGCCGACTCAGTGACTCCCTCTTCACCCGCAGTGAGGAAGTTACTGCGCACACTCCCTGCGTCTCACCCCCTTTCAGCCCCCAAAGTACCATGCTGACACCTCACTCCACTGGTAATACACACACAACAAAAAATCAGATCATATCACGCACGTCACCACTCAACAAAAACAAGAGTTACATCTTAATCGTCGATGAGAAGATGCTTGTTAGTGGACGATAAACTTATAACTTTTTACGACAACAAAGCATTCATAAATGTTGGTCTAACGTTTAATGAGGCTGTTTGATCAGACGCCTTAACGCTTTCAGTTGCGCTCTTATTTCAATCGGTGGATGCGCGAATTAAACGCCAAACTAGACCAATTTCGTTAATTTGAGATTCGAGTACTGCTGTTCGTTTAGAATACCTGAAACTAAAACGAATTAATCACTACAAGACAAGGGAGGGGTAGGGGGTTAAATAGACGAATAAACATTAAGATTTATTTTGATTTAATTATTGGGTTTTCTCAAAGGTTAAAATAAAGTTAAATTTACTTTTCTAAGATCTCAGCAACTAGATAATTTCTTTGAAACCTACCAACAACGTTCTATAAATTAAATATCTGGCTGATAGCTTTATATGCATATTTTTTTTCACCGTGTCTTACTCCTTGAGCTATTAATATTTAATCAAACTAATGGAATATGAATGATGAGGATAGAATTAAGAGTAAATGTAGTCACATTCACGAGTAGAGATAGTGAGAAAACGTTTATTAGAAATCACCCTAAGTACACCCTGGCAAGATTTGAGCCCTGACCTACCCATAACCGTCAAACTATACTTGATGATCTTGCCGTTTGGTCCACGTGTTCACTGGTGCAGGTTATTGATAGATAATAAGCCTAGTATTACTAGAATTAAATTAAATTAGCCAAAATGATTATTTTAATATTTTTAGCACCAAATCTTACTACCCATTTGGGTTGTAACCATACGAGTATGCACTAATTACGCTAATGTGCTAGGGATGAGGAAGGCTAAATTTAGAGGAGGGGTACCCTCATTTGCATGGAAGGAGAGTAGAAAACCATTTAGGGAAAAACACCCTCAGTACAATAATAATAATAATATTAATATTACTTAGCACCGTGTCTTACTACCCGTTCGGGCTATACGCTTAATTACTAATTACGCTAATAGGTTATGAATTGGGAATATTGAATATAGAGGAAGTGGATCCGCATTTGCCTGGAGGGAGAGTGGAAAACCACTTAGGGAAAACCACCCCAGTTCACCCGAGTGAGATTCGAACCTTGATCTCCCAGTCCTCGGAAGTTTAGCTCATCACGAAACTAGTGCGTTAGCCAACTACGCCACCGAATCGGGTACCCACAGTACATCCGACCGAGTTCGATACCCTATCTTTATCTTCATCGACAGTCTAGTATATTGCGCGTGTTACGTATTAGACCATGCGGCCACAGGATCCCCGGAAATTTTGTAGTAATATATATATGAATTAAAGAATGTTGATCACATAGGCTTATAGTAAAGAAAAATTAAATATCATAGATTCCTTGGTGGACATAAGTCACATAGAAAAAGAGGTATGTACCAACCTAAAGTCAACAAATCTGAACAATTGTATTTATCACAAATTATTATGTTTAGAATGTTAAAGATAATCAAACAACTATTACCTACTAACGAATTGTAATTATATGATTTTTTTAAACATTTAACTTGGTAATTTTTGTCTCTTGTATTTATATTTCTGAAATGAAATTGCCTAAAAATAATGTTTTTCCTAAATAGTTTTCATCCCTCATCTCACCCCTACTCCCAGGCCCCCGGGGGTACCCCAGGGTGCATAACTTCCATTTTCTGGTCCCTTATCAACAACATTTTGAGAAATTTTGCCTTAGACCATGTGGCCACTGAAGCGGATATGAATAAGTTAGAATAATTATTGCTTTACATTTGTTATTTAGTAAGAAAAAAAAAGGATGGTTTAATATAATCTTTTCCTAGTCCTTTATCAACGTTCTGTACTTACCAGATACAGTGAGCCCATGGCTTCTTTGGTGCTGACTGACAGCTCACAGCTGACTTCTGACAGTCAACATTTAGGTAGATACCTGAATTTTGACTGTCAGAAGTGACAGCTGCTAAACACATGTTTTTGCAGATCATATGGTTCAGCGTAGGGATACATAATTTGGTCTGGTAACTTTTCAAAGCTGTCAGTCAGCACCAAAGAAGCCATGGGGCTACTGTAGATGGAAAATGTTACGTGAGACATTGTTTACGAGTTAAGAGGTGTATACTTGAATACTCAGTTTTGCAATCCTGCTGGCGTGGTGACGTCATTTCACATAACACACCCACCCACTCCACTCAGCTGAATGCAGAGATTAATGCAAGTCGTTTATTGCATTGACCAGACAACACTGTCACGAGGCTGAATTTACTACTTCGAGGAGAAAACTAGTGTACTCTAGAAACATTTCAGCTAATATCATAGCTCTTTTACTATCCCGCGACTCCTCGTAAATATAAAGTATTGGTATCGTAAAAAAAAATGAATTTGAGATATTGATGTGTGTCGACGTTTTATCAACCCCCTAAACCAGAAAAAGTGTTTTTTGCAATTCGGTCTATCTGTCTGTTTGTCTGTTTGTCTGTTACTAGTACTGTAAATAACGAATAGCTTCTTCTTAACATGATAGCGACTAGCCCCTTGTCCACACGTTGATGAATATCTCATTTTTCACATGAAAGCAACTAAGCTCCTTGTTACCATGATAACGAATAGTTCCTTGTTACATCATATAGATTAGCTCCTAGTTTACATGAAACAGATATCTCCTTTTTCACATGATAACGAATAGCTCCTTGTTACCTTGATAGAAAATGGCTCCTTGTTACATCATAGAGAATATCTCCTAGTTTATATGATACATATATATTCTTGTTCACGTGATGACGATTAGCTCTTTGTTCACGTGATGACGATTAGCTCCTTTTTTACATATCAACTATCTCCTTGTCCTCATGTTAACGAATAGCTCTTTGTTCACATTATAGTGATTGTCTCCTTGTTCACATCAAATATATTGGCTCCTTGCTCACATAATAGCAACCATCCCCTTGTTCCCATGATAAATATTAGCTCATTGTTCCCATGATAACGAATAGCTCCTTGTTCCCATGATAACGAATAGCTCCTTGTTCCCATGATAACGAATAGCTCCTTGTTCCCATGATAAAGATTAGCTCCTTATTCCCATGATAACGAATAGCTCCTTGTTCCCATGATAACGAAAAACGTTTTGTAAACGTTATAAAAAGTAATTTTTTTTAGCCCTATGAAGTCAGATAATCCTAGCTAGAATTCCCCTACTATACCTTTGCTCGCAACAACACGCAGGCAATTCAAGACTGGACGAGCAATCACTGAGTCAAGGTCATGGCATTTCAGTGGATGTTTGTCTTAACTGATACTTTTGACACAAATTTACTAACGTCTCAGTTGTGTAAAGCAGCGGTTCCCAACCTTATTTCGCTTGCATACCCATTAGCAGCCCATTTCCATAAATTGTACTCTTAATTTTTTTAGCAAAATGTTTAATCACTATAGTAGTAGTTATTTATGACTTATTTGTTGCATAGGGGTAAGGTGTCAGACTTCTGTGCTGGCAGCCGGGGTTCAATCCTCGGTCCCGGCACAGATTTATCTGATTACCAAACCCTTCCTTCACCCCTGACAAGACATCTTGTGAATGTGGGGAATGCCAGGCCTCCACCGTGGTTCGGATTCCACGTTAAACTGTAGGTCCTCCATTTCATCTCACAATCACCCTACCATTACACATGAGCGTAAGTGCGTATAACCCGAACGGGTAGTAAGACGCGGTGATAATAATAATATTTGTTGCAATTGAAAATAAATGGGGAAGTAATAGGATTAAAAAACAATGTGAGAATAAGCTGAATAAAGAGAGCAAAAATTTAAAACACTCAAAAATCAAAAGTTTTAATAAAAACTAACACATTTAATAAATTTATTAATAATCATAAAAACTATTTTATTCTTGAAATTAAAAACATTTTCTCAAGGTCAAATATAGAAGAAAACCCACACCGCCCCTCGCCATATCGTTGAGTTAATTTCATAATTTTTTGACTGATCTTTTGCCTAGCACTGCTGGCATATGTATCCCTTTCCGCCATTATTCAAATATTTTCGCGTACCCCCACGTCCTGGCACGCACCCTACGTTGGTAGCCGCTGGTGTTAAGAATAAGATGGTTAGGTAAGACGAAACACATCACTATTTTCCTGGAAGGAGAATGAAATACCTCAATATTTGAACCCATCCTTATTCGGCTTTTATCTACCTTGATTAAACCTTATCGACAGTTAAAATAAGTGATAAAACTGACACCTGTGGTTTATAATCGAATCTGACAACTTTGGCTTCGCTCGCCAGTGCACTTCCGTTGATTTTTCCATGCTAGCCTTGTGCCCAGAGTTATATATAAATTATTATTTTAATGCGGAATTTAATTGTACGTGTGAGATCGTCAGATAATCAGTAGCCATCAATCACAGTGACTCATTGTCAGCTTTTTAATGCTGCCGAATAGTAAAAGCTAGTTCTACAAAAATTGTACAATATAGGCCTAATCATCATGGTTTATGATTATGTTACATATATAATCGTTTCTGTATTAAAATAACATTGTAATACTGTAAATTACTTCATTTATGCTCTCTGATAGATTGTGTCTGAAATAATGTATACTATTTCGTTTCACAAATTTGTTGAGTTTTTAGTAAATGTTTTCATTTTAAGAGAAAAGGGAAAGTCAGTATCATCTATTAAACATTTCTGAACTATGTATTTCAGTTTCACATAATCTGAACCAAATATTATTTTTAATTTATTTTGTATCTTTAGGGTTGATACACGCATTCTTGGGCATGCAGACTAAAAGTCAAGTTCTTCTAGTTTGGTTTGTTATTGACCTACAGGTAACGGATCGAATCCCAGTCGGGAGTGGTGAGAGTGTTTTTTTTTCTTCTGAAGGGTCTTCTACTTTTTCTCTTTCTCAGCGTAAATGTGGCTACGTTAAAAAAACTCTAGCTTCCCCATCCTTACCCCATTATCATAGGGAATTAAGTTTTCAATTCAATACCTCTTATATTTCATTGACTTAATTTGGTCTGTATCGTTTAGTTCAATTATGGTCAGTACTGGTCGAACTGGACTGATATAAACATGTTTTTTAAACACATACAAAAAATCTGTCCTATTTCAAAGCTTTTAAATGGTGGGCTTCAACTACCCTGGAAATATTTGTTGTCAAAACTACCCGTTATTCATGGCCGATTGAATAATTACCCGACAATTTATCACACAGGGCAGGGAAGGGCTGTAGCCCATTTTGGTGTCACAATGAAAAAAAGGTATGGATGGATGAATATAAACCTTGTACCTCGGTGGATCATAAGTTATTTAGTACAACAAATAATGCACTTTCTTGATGTTGCTTAACTAGTACTATTCTAGGCACTAGGAATACCTCTATTGTAAGTTTGTTGGGATTAAAACAAATTCAAATGTATACGATAAAAAAAAATGCGTAAGCTATTATTAAATCAAATTAAAAGTAGTAAAATATTTTTAATCTCAGGAAATATTATACAGATCGAGATAATTATGATGACATTTGAAATAAGTGTTACGACAAATTATATATATTTTTTCTCATGTAATCTCTTAAAATTTGAAACAAGTAAAAAAGTTGTCACTAAGATATCCGTAAGTGATCGGTTCTTGAAAAAACGTGTAGACATTGTGATAAATCGTGAAAAACAATTGCCATATACGTATTATGAATAATATCTTTGAACCACTTCGATGGGCGCATGACCTAAGACGTAACTCTCGCAATAGACTAGACTGCTGATGACTGAGAGATCATGGTTTGAATTCCGGTTGAGTGTACTGTAATGAAGTAGTTTTCCCTAAGTGGTTATCACTCTTCCTATACGCAAATGCGGGTACACTTCCTTTAAATTTATTTCTCCACGCGGTGACCTGGTGTTCTAGAGGTAAGGTGTTGGACTTCTGTGCTGGGGTCTGGGGGTTCAATCCTCGGTCCCGGCACAGATTTATCTGATTACCAAATCCTTCCTTCACCTCTGACAAGACGTATATTAATCACAACTTGTGAATGTGTGGAATACTAGGCCCCCACCGTGGTTCGGATCCCACGTTAAACTGTAGGTCCTACATTTCATCTCACAATCACCCTACCATTACACATTAGCGTAAGTGCGTACAACCCGAACGGGTAGTAAGACACGGTGCTAATAATAATAATAATAATGTTTCTCCACACACCTTTCAAATTAGTGTAATTAGTACATATCTGTATAAACCGAACGGGTAGTAAGACTCGGTGCTAAAAAAGAGTATTTTGTTAAAGTTTTTTAAGAAATTTTTGAATTTTCAAAAACCAATCATCTGTAAACTACACTTAATTTTAGAGTCAGGACTAAAATCACAAATTATTTTTAAGGTATGGTCCATTAACCATTTGGTTGTTGCTTAAAATATAAATAATTATTGTAATTGTATGTACTAATTACGCCAATGTGTTAGCGATGAGGAAGGTTGAATTTAGAGGAAGTGTACAATCATTAGCTTGGTGGAAGAGGGGAAAAGAATTTAGGTAAAACTACCCTTTGTACACCCGACCGGGATTCTAACCCCGATCTCCTCGTCATCTACAGTTTAGTCTTTTGCGTGAGTCACGCCTTAGATCATGCGACTATAGAAGTGGGCTAAATTTGTTCAGTATAACAATACTTTATATATATATAAGAAACTAAAAATACATTAGGAATGAGGTATTGAACTCGCGTGTTTTATATGTAACGTTCAATGCGTTAAACTCAAATTGTTAAGGCTGAATTCCTCTCCGTCCAAATGAATAAATAGAATGTACCTACATAAACTTGCTATTTTTGCTTTTCGTCACCACATGTGATGTATGCTGCGTATGCAGTAGCGTAGTGTAGCGGAACGTATTCCCCCTCCCCCTTCCTGCCCCCTTGCTCATCACAGTGTCTGTTCGCCCCCTCTCTCAATCCTCTCCCTAAAAAAGAAAACCTACGCCGCCCCCCTCCTCATTCCCCGTCGCCCGCCCGCCGCCGTACATCAGCCTTACCGCCCTAGTCCCACCGACACACTCCCTTGCTTGTTTTATTTTTGGCGCCTGCCGGGGGGGTAGAAGGGTGGTTACAGGGGGGAGGGGGCAAGGGAACGACTTGTACCATCCTCACCAAGTTTTGATGATACAAGGAAAGGCAGTATGAGCAGAATATATGTATCTTAAAAAAAGTTTCATTTATAAACGGGAATAGTAATAGGAAATGTTGGGTCTAAATAAATGAAATATTGCTTCGGTATAAACATTTGGTTTAGTTTTCCACTCAAAATAATCTTATCAATTTTTTAAGATCTATTAAGGTAATTACGTAATTTAACCAAGATTTTTTCTCTTCATTCAAATAGTTTCGTATCAAATTCCTCATTGTTCATGAGTAACATTCAATAACGTTTGAGATTTCTATGTATAGACAATTAAACTGAATTTAACTACTAAAACAATATTTTATTTATTTTGGCCATAAATAATTTTATATTATAAAAACTTAAAATATCTTTAACTCGCGTTTCCTTCAATCCCACCTTAAGGTCACAGCTTATTTGAAGGGATACAGCCTTAAAGTGCAATATTTCATATGATAAGAAACGCAATTCTTAGGCTCCAGAACTCCTAGCCTAGAGTATTTTTCGAT
Organism: Timema poppense; assembly: GCA_902141375.1. Classification (NCBI taxonomy): domain Eukaryota; kingdom Metazoa; phylum Arthropoda; class Insecta; order Phasmatodea; family Timematidae; genus Timema; species Timema poppense. Next base: position 274,870 of record CABFOV010000002.1, on the reverse strand, counting down.
AATTTTATAATTGCTTTGTTTAGACCCTGTTAAAAATATTCTTATTTTGAGGAAGCATAGAACTATGTCCATAACTATATATACACCTCATCTACGGTAGGAGTGTAGCTAAGTGACAGCTAGTAAAAGTTACCAGTTCTACTCTCATGTATCCATTCGCCAAACTATATTATTGCAAGACTATATGTTGATTTCTTGTTAATTATGTCAGTCAAAAACTTTCACAGCAAAACAATTTGTTATTAACTATAGTTTTTTAAAACCTTTTTTTACATTTTCTGCTGGCTGTCAGTTTCCACCACTCCTATGGCGAATAAACTCTACTTGAATCTCTGAACTTGTAAAGATTATAAAAATTGTTTGTTAAAATTAGGTATATTTTTACTTTCTCATGATCACTCAAAGAAAAAAGTATAGCGAGAGCTAAAAAAAATCGCGTTCATGATTTTTATGTACATCCCGAATCAGTGGCTTTTGAAATGCTGTCTGTTTCTCTATGTATGTATATCGGCCTAGATCATAAACCATCTTACTGATCGGGCTAAAACTGGGTATCTAATGTTTGAATAAAGTTCCCAAGAGGGAATTTGTAATGAGATATCGAACCCTAAACTTAAGGGTAGTTTATTAAGGGAGAAAAGAGAAAAAAAAGTGTTCTTCTCAAGATCCGTTCTAATGATTTTGATTAAAATTTGTATCTAGACTTTTTAACATTACAAATAAAATGTCGCATCTCATTCTTATACAAAAAATACTTAGAGGATACTTTACTTAAGGGGATATATTTCCATTTATGAGAATATTTTCACACAGATTCAAGACACGAAATAACTCATCATAGAAAAGTTATGGTAATACCATTAAAAATAAAAAACGTTTATTTAAAATATATTTTTAAAAACGTTTCTGAATTATAAGCATATACATTTTTAAAATGTAAGCCCAGGAATTCGGGAGAGTATTGTTTTGCTCTTTGGTGAACAGAACTGTTACATTGTTTTCGGTATGTTTCTGTAGCAGTTTATATATACAGTTTATAACGCTCTTTAGGGGTAATATGAGGATCTTTTTTTCCATTATGTTTCTTCAACACTATTCACATATATTATAAATTTTGAGTAAATGTCTTCTTTTTTTTGACGTAAAGGAGTGAAAGTCTATTCCCTGCACCGTACACAGTTTTTGTTTTCATAATTGGGGACACATTTTAAACTTAAAAACTTAAAATATAAGGTTTTTAATCATATAGAGACATTTTGAAACCTTTCACTTCCATTTTGGATGTAACCATGTTTTAAAATAACTATTTCCTAAATAATGCTGGATCTCTGAGCTTCTATAATGCGTCACGCTTTCCAGTAGATGGACCCCTTAAAGACGTCCCATGTTTCTAGAGAGATACATTCCACTGTTTCCAGGTTTCAAACGCTATCTGGAAAAGGAATATAGATCATCGTCATCATCAACAACTGTTTCCAGCCTGTGGCCGGGTCAGTTTAGTAAAATGCCTCTATCGTCCTCTTATTATTTCACCATTCTTCCTCCTTTTATTTCTTCCATTCTTCTCCTGTCACTTGAACACTTTTTGTCTTTCAATATAGTACCTAGATGAGGAGTTATTATCATATAATATGGTAACTTTCCTTTTCATGTGGTACTAAACTAATCTACTAATAAATTAAAATTTATGGTGGTAATTAGAGTCGTAGGTGTCCTTAAGCTTTTGATTTATTCTTTTATTTTTCACCCTGTATTAGTACCCGTTAGGGCTATATGAGGAATATAGAAGTTTAGAAGAAATATACCTGCATTTTCTTGAAAGACGAGGGAGAAACCATTCAAGGAGAAAAAACACCCTCAGTTTGCCCGATTGGGATTCGAACCCCAATCTCCCCACTACCTGTAATTCAGTCTAACATGAGAGTGGCGCGTTAGACAACGTGAACACCGATGAGTATTAATGCTCCTTATTGATCGAATCCAAACCCTCTACTCAACCAACATTTAAAAAAATATTTTCCTTTGCCATCTTAATACAAATTACGAAGCCCAAATTAACAATTTTGTCTATTTTAAGAATTAAACTATTTATTTAAAAAAAAGTATTGTAGTTTATAACAAATAATATTTTATTTTATAAAGTACACTAGCATAGATAATATTCCAGTTTAACTAAAAAAAAAAAAAGATCCGTTTAGGTTGCCGCATGGTCTAAGGCGTCACTCTTTAAATAGACTAACTAAACTTCCGATGATGGGGAGATCGGGGTTCGATCCCGGTAAGGTGTATTGAGGGTAATTTTTCTAAATGATTTTCCACTCTACCTCCACAAAAATGTGGGTACACTATTTCTTAATAAACTTTCCCATTCCTAACACATAAGAGTAGTTAGTAAATTGACGTACAACCCGAAAGGATACTAAGACGTGTTGCAAAAAAATCTATAAAAAGTTATATGCATAGAACATATATTTATAAATAATATTATAATTATAATTAACGTACCACGGCAAAGTTTTTAGTGACAAACATTAATTTCTTTAAAAACTAGTTTCATATAATTTGAATATTAAGTTCAAAAGTTAAGTTGTTAATTTGGTGACTTAGTCCAGATTACAATTTTTGTGTTGATTTATTAAATATTTAAAAAAAATGTTATAGGTATCAAGTTAAACCTTTTTAAAGTAATAAGATTTGAAAATATTGAATGGCATAGGTTATGGAATATTTAATTAATACATAGCTCGCATCCCAAGAAAATAAATGGCTGAACCACAATGACATGGGAATTTTCAAGCAATAGAGATGATCATATGTAATCAACTATCGATGTGAGCATTTTAAAAATTTAAGCTTATGTGTGCTTAGGAAGCAGAATGGATTGGGACCTCAGGTTGAGGTCCATTTTACTTACTTTCTCTGTGGTATTATTAACTCGAAAGTACACTTAGGAAAGTACTGCACCGATCCCTATCTCGAGCTAGTTCCATCAAGTCCAACTCATTACACCCTATCTCTCTTAGGTTAATTCTAATGTTATCCTCCCATCTGCATCTAGGTCTTCCCAATCGTTTCTTCCCATTGGGTTTGCCAGTCAATACCCTGAACATGGTTATAGAATTCGTGATACATGTTCTGTCCCCGTAATATACGAAACTTGATTATCCTAACAATATCTTGTGACGATTTATCCCATAAGGAACAAACGGTAAAATTCTTGTTTTGTATATTCTGAGTTGTACATTCCTTGAAAGCAGGCGAGAATTCAACAACTTACTGACCGAGTAATAGCATGCATTTCCCGACTGTATTCTTTTCTTAATCTCCGATCTAATATCATTATTGCTATCTAAAATGGTTCCTAAATATTTAAACCGATTGACCTTGTCAAATGATTTGTTGTTTGCAGTAATCTCTAAATTATCAACCCCAATCTATGTTCTCTGTTTGATCAAACACTTTCCTAATTTAACCTCACCCACACCCAAATCCAACCAAATATACTCTTTATTATTCACTTTCTTGAGTTTATCAACTTTACTAAAATATGTATTGATCTTTTCCTTCTACGAAGGCTAGAAATAAAGAGGAGGGGTTTCTTAGCTACGCGAAGCTTTAATATTTTTTTAACATCGTTTTGTACCACCCTCTTGGGCTATCCGCATTTAATTACAATAATGGTACAAGAATTAGAATGGTAGAATCGAGAGAAAATGTACCTGTTATAGCGTGGAGGGAGAGTGGGAAATCATTTGTAAAATAAAAGCCTCCAGTACAACCAACAGGGATTAAAACCCCAACTACTACTTGCCGTGTAAACCAGAATAAATGAACTTGTCGTTTAGTCGGCCTACTCACCAGTATGGGTGCAATAATATTCTTCTAAGTATAAATTATTTTCTTTTCTAGATGCATAAGAGAATTTTTATAAAGATTATGTCATATATATCTATATTTACTTTTGTTAACAAATTCATTGAACTTTTAGTTAAATACGGTCGTAAATTAACATAATACTTTCGTGACTAACCATTTAAAATATTTGAACATTTAGGAAAAGTTAGTTTGAATACCATAACAAGAGCTGTAAATGAAAATTAAAATCAGCTTGTTTCGTAATCAAACGAATGTGCCAGTTTCATAAACAGACTTAATACGCCTCAAGTGCGGCGCTATACTGAATATAAGACAAAATTTACCTGTACCAAAATGGAATGGGACAGTTCCACATGCAAAACTTGCCCATTCCATTAGAGTTTAGGTATGTGTCGTCCTGCGTGCTGGGTCTGACTATGAAATTAGCCCCCTCAGTCAGTAGCGTATCTGCCTAGTGAGTTAAAGGTCCCAGGCTCGATTCCTTGCATGGCTTAAATATTTATCATTAACGAAATATAAGTTTCCCCTTTCACAGTGATGAACTAACGGCCGGGAGCTGGATGCTGTTTATGTTTTAAAGTTTAAATTATTTTATTAAGTAGTTTTCTGATAATAGCAGATGGCTCAGAAAAAATGCACGCCAAATACCACAAATAATAATTATAATAATCCTCAAAGTTGTTATATTTTGAGTTACGATAGTATTGCACTGAGCGTGTGAGATATACCTTTTTTCTAAAACATAAAAAAAAAAGATTAATGTATATTGATATTTTAAATTAATTCATTGAATTAATCGCTTATTGCTAACCTAAAAATATTATTTTCAAACAATCAGTATTTTCACGTATATTTTTTTTAAATGTAAATTACTCTTCATATTTTCCTCAATATGTGAGGAAAGGTTGATTTTTTTAAATTATAACTATTCATTTTTAATGATTTAAAAAGAAAATAACCCTTACATAGTAGTACCGCCTCGGTAAGCAAGAATTCTACAATGCGTTATTTTGACATCTGGTTCACACGAAAATAAAGTTGAAAGATTCCAACAAGACTCTTTTTCATTAACCACCCTATTATTTTGAGTTTAATTAATAACAAAAATGTGTGAAAATGTGACATAGCTCATTTTCAACGACTTTTTAGCGTATTTAAGGAGCTAAGAGACTAGGGTTGAGGAAGATCTTTAAGAATAAATTAACTTGTATGGCTCGGTGTATAGATGGTATTGAAGGGAAGGGTGTATGCAGGGATAAGGTAGTGTGGAGAAAGTTAGTGAGGATGGGTTAGGTACTCGGTTGTTTTTTGAGCTATATGCACAGTTTTTAGCCTACCTCGCAAGGAAACGACGTGATAAGTATGGATGTAATAAATAAATGAAAGGTAGTTGTTGAGCGTAGTACAATTTCTCGAAAAAAATTGAGCTTAATTCATGTGTTTTTATTAATAAGGTGTTCTTTGATTACCAGATAATGGAAAAACTACCAGAGTCTATATTCTGGTTATCTTGATTAATAACATTTTATAAGAATAACATTTAGTTATATTTAGCTTAAGTTTAAAACTAATAAATAAACTTAAATAAAAAATATATTTTATTGTTCATCTATGTTTTCCTAAGGTGGTTGTTGTTACATTTAAGTAAGCAACCTAACTACAACATCAACTACTTTAGGTTTACTAAGCACTGCTGGTTTGTATACTTCTTTATTATTATGCGTCCGGGCTACTTTCAATTAATGACACTAATGGTGTAGTGACGATATAAATAGGATTTTGGAAATATTTGCCCATATTTAAGTGGGGATATAGTGGGAGAACATTTAGGAAAACCACCCTAAGTATCATCCAATAACCCAATTTTTATTCGTTCAAAACTCGATTTTTTTTTTTTACCTCTGGGATCTGTGAGGAGAACTATATTTCAGGTTGTTTGTATTAAACATGTATCTTAGATAAACACGTGGGTTAACTTGGCCATCGGATTTTAGCCATCTGGTTTTTGAAACGACCACCGTTTATACTACTTTAATGCTAGCTAGTGCTCTATTTTTATCGTTATTAATGTGAATATAAGGCATTTACTAACGACTATCTATGGATAGCCAAGATTATATAAAGTGAGCCACCCAATATAAGAAATATTTATTAAGTGCCATAAATTTGCAACACTAACAATAAAAATGGAACATTAGCCAGCACTAGCATAGTATCTATGTGGAAAGAAAAAGATAAAGTATTTATTAAAAAAAGTTCTTAATTTACTCATCAGGAATTCGAACTCTGACCTCCCCATCAACTTAAATTAGATTATATAAGCCTGGCATTCAGTCCACGTGTCCATTGATTTGGGTAAAATAAATAAGTTGAGATCTATTAGTATTTATTAAAAAATATATTTGTAATTATAAGTATATTAATTACACTAACACCTACAAAATGTAGACTATTATTTAATATTTTCAGTATTTACTACAATACATTTGTTTTATTTTTATTGATTAAACATATGTGTAGGATGATAAATCAATATTTATTATTAGAAATTTCTAATTTAAATCTTTGATAGTAGATCGAAGGAGCCTTGCAATTTTTCCATCTAATTTAGGGAGCCACTGGATCGAAATTTTGAGAAGCACTGATCAAATGAATTGGCATATTTCTTGGAATTAGCGCAGCGTGTTTCACTAAACAAGACGTTTCGGGTGAGAAATAAACTTTATTCATTACGCTACCCGTAAAAGCGTCACTCAAAATAAATTTTATAGACGAGGTCAAATTTTCCGCAAATCTTAATCTAAAGTATTTTTATTAGGAATGATTTAATTATATTATTTTGTTTACTGCATGTACAGGTACTATATACATTAATTAAGTGTTGCTTAGCTTTTGTTCAGTGACAAAATAGAAATCTGGCACAATATTTCTAGCTATGGCATGAACTTATGTAAAACAGTAACCGGACCCGTGATCAGTGCACCAGGCTACGAACCTAAGGGTTCCAGTTTCGATTCCCAGTGGGCAACACAGGTAGTTTTCCCGAAAGGAAAATCACCCCAACGGTCACAAAAGTTAAGTTAATTAGGTTTAATTTAGGTTAAGATCTTTCTTTATTGGCTTCACAACGTCATATTTCTCTCATCATCACCTCAGCTTATTGGGATATGAAAATAACTACCATGGATTGAATTACTATGACATCCGGGCGTCTCCTGGACAACGGTACATTAGTACTGTCTAATCCTTCCACAAACTGGGCTGTGAATGATGTAGCCCAGACATGCATCTATATATGGGTAAAACCGTTTGGAATGGAACCCTTTGTCTAAAAATATTTTTTTTAAAGTAAGCTAAGTGTTAATAAGTTGAGGGCTCTAGCGACTATCTATTGGAATCTTTAAAATAATATCGTAAATAAAAATATGTTCTTAATACTTCTAACACTATAAGAATGATGCACATAATTTTTACTTTGAAAAAAGGGAATAAGTGATTTAAAGCAATAGTAATTTGTGAGTGAAAGCAAAGTATTATGAGGAATAGCCATGTCTGTCCATTCATACTAAAAAGGTTTTACATCAAGGATATAGAATATTGTTGCTTCAAAGGGTGTTTCGGATTTTTGCCTAAATTTATTAGAATTACGTAATAGTCCTAATATAACGTTTACAAAATATAAACACTAGGTCTAGTTTAATTTATAAATAAGATCGTATAGACAAATTTTTTTTAAATATTTTCCTGAAGTACTTAAAAATAATTGTCGACAGTTAAGACCTTCATAAAAAGTGACTAGTTCAAGATCTATGTGTTTTTATTTATTATTATTATTATTATTATTAGCACCGCGTCTTACTACCCGTCCGGGTTATACGCACTTACGCTAATGTGCAATTGTAGGGTGATTGTTGAGATGAAATGGAGGACCTACAGTTTAACGTGGAATCCGAACCACGGTGGAGGCCTGGAATTCCTCACATTCACAAGTTGTGCTTAATACACACCTTGTCAGAGGTGAAGGAAGTGTTTTTTTATTTTATTTTTTATTTTTTTATTTTTTAAACTGCGTTTTAAAACTCGTTTGGGTTATACGCTTGTGTACTAACTATGCTACTGGTTTTAGGGATTAGTAAGGCTATATTTAAAAGAAGTGTGCCTGCATTTGCGTGGAGAGAGAGTGTAAAACCACTTTGGAAAATCACCCTCAGTACACCCGACCGAGATTAGAACTTTGATCTCCCCGTCATCGGGAGTCTAGTCTACTGCGAGAGTGACACCTTAAATCATGCGGCCAGCGAAGTTGTTTTTAATATATTGTCCTCTTAAAAACATCTTTGACACCAACAAATAATAAAGGACACTTTTTATACACGTCACTTTAATTTGTTTATACAATTCACAATCTGGATGATGTTTGGAAGCTTTACTTAAAATCTTATCCAAAGTCCTTTTAAAAAGTATGGATTTTTTTCTAACGTTGATGAGAGGTTTAAGACCATTTCATGGCATAAGCTGTGAGTGGTGATTTGCGACGATGTGAAGACATCACACACACGCACACACATACACACACTTAGCTCCCAGAAGCTCTGGTATTAATAGTCTCGAGCAAGCCGGAGGAGATCCTAGACGATCCTGTGACGTAGGAAACACGTCACTAAAGCTACAATACCCCGTGGGGAGCTTGGTGTGTGACGTTTTAATTTAGTTCATAGAAATAGCTCCATCGTGTTGATGGAACATCAAATAACAACAATAATAACTTGATTTATGATAGTTATCTTATTTTATTCTCACAGCGTCTAATAATGCATCCGAGATATTTTTATTTTATGACACTACTGCGGTGGAGGGAGAGTGGGAAACAACTTAGTAAGTATTGTCCTAAAAATACTTGAGGTATTTAACGTGCACTTTCTGAACCGACTGATTATATAAGTAAAATACTTATAAACCAACTTAAATCTAGAATGGAACAACATCCAGCCCCCAATGACGTTATAATTTATAACTGTAAAAGAGGAAACCTCTATTTTACCAATGATACATTTAACGGCCATGTCTTGAATCTAACCTTAGACCCTTACTTACTAGGCAGACACGCTACTGACTGAGCTAAGGTGGCAGACACCTTCGATAAACCCAGCCTGGTTACTAACCCTGGCCTCCCCGTCATGGTCAAAACCATATAATAATAATAATATAATAGTTGGAATTGAATAAACCTTCATAACCGCTTCGGTGGCCGCATCGTCTAAGGATGAACTCTCGCGCTGGACTAGATTGCCGATAACAGGGAGGTTTGGGTTCTAAATCTCGGTCGAGTGTGCTAAAGGTAGTTTTCCATAGTTGGTTGTCCACTTTACCTCCACGCAAATGTGGGTACTCTAACTCTAAATTCAACCTTTCTTAACTATATCACATTAGCGTGATTATGCATAAAACTAAAGGCGTGGTGATAAAAAATAAGAACAAACCTTCATGACGTAAATGTGAAACCAATCAGATTTTCAGAGGAAGATCTGTATTTTAATTAATGTTGCCAAAATGGCGTGGATAAAAATTACTATGTATTTATATTCTTAGTCCGTTTAATTAGTGAATAAAAGATAAATTAAACAGTAATCCATAAGTGAGTATTATTGGAATCCTTTGATAACTTTTTAGATGAACTTTTTAACCGATAAATCAAATAAAACATGCCAAATACCAATGCTAAATTTGAGTGACTTTCAGTTTTGGTGGTGTAAAGTGGGCATCCTCTCAAAATCAGGTATTACATTTAAAAAATACCAATGTGATGGCCGCACATTAACTAAAGGGCATTATTAAGTGGGCATTCTACCGGAGTGCTGAGAGGCATTGCGGTCTTCCAAAAATTCCATTTTATTTAATAAATTATTTGTTATTTGAAAATATATTATTTCATGCCAAAATGGAGAAGAATTGTATTAATACACCTCTATAGAATAATAAAAAAATTATTTTAAGTTTTATAGCTAATTTTTAACAAAGTTTAACGTGAAGTATCGTAAGTCTGAGCTTAAAGTAAATTAAATAAAGTAAATGTTTTCAATCAGTTGGTTTTACTTTAAACAGGTTTTACAAATAATCAAGTCTCAAACTAGTGAAATATGGGAAGTTATAACCTTAATTTCAAAATTATTTAGTAAAATATAAATTTATTACACTTTAACCGGTTTTACAAATATATTAAGATTAATGTTCCATTTGAAAATATCTCTTTAAGAAATTAGATCAAAACAATTAAAATGAGATTTATCTTATTACCAAACCCTTCCTTCACCTCTGACAAGACATCTTGTGAATGTGGGGAATGCCAGGCCTCCATCGTGGTTCGGATTCCACGTTAAACTGTAGGTCCTTCATTTCATCTCACAATCACCCTACCATTACACATTAGCGTAAGTGCGTATAACCCGAACGGGTAGTAAGACGCGGTGCTAATAATAATAATAATAATAATAAAAATAAGAATAACAGTAAATAAGATAAAATGTTAAATAAAGTTAGTTAAAATTGTTACAAGTTAAATATTAAAACAATTTTTTTTTTCCTAAATGATTAGTTAAAAATATAAATTTAAAAATTATATAGATACCATATCAATAATCTGGTTGGAGCCTTGCTCCTTAGACCATGTAGTCAATGAAGCGGGTAAAGAAAAATAAATTGTTATTGTCAGGGAAACGTTTACTGGGTTTTGAAAACACGATATTTATTTAAAACCATCAGCTTTATTTGATAAACTGGTCACTTCTTGGTATATAGGCTATTCATCAAACACCCGTATCCGTTGGTAGGTGTCAACCTCATCATATCTGCGAGGTCGGTGTTTGAATCCCGGCCGACTGTATTGAGGGTGTTTTTTTTATTAAATTAATTAGTTTAGATTAATAAACGTTTATTTGGTTCAGCGAGCGGAATTATACATAGTGGTTGGTGGAGCAAATTTCGAACACAAACTTTGAAATACCGTGCGTTTTGGGCCAGTTTTATTTGCGATATCCTGTATGTTAATTACTCTAATGTGTAAGGAATGAGTAAAATAGGCTGTATAGAAAATATACCACATTTGCATGGAGGGAAAGTGAATAACAACTTAGGAAAAGCAATACCCTCAGTATAACTTACCCATTTGGGATCCGAACTCTGACCGCCTCATCACTGACAAACCAGACTTATTGAGCCTGACAGTTATAAAACGAGCCCATCGAGGCAGATAGTAAGAAGTTAACCTTCTATATGGCCAGATGGTCAAAGGCGCTACTCTCACAATATAGTAGACTGCAGATGATGGGGAGATTGTGGTTCGATCCTTGTCGGGTGCAGTGAAGGCTGTTTTCCTTAAATGGTTTCCCGCTCTCTCTCTCCCTCTCTCTCCACGCATATTTGGGTACACTCCCTCACGCCAAATAATTAGCGTTATTAGTACATAATCGTATAGCCTGAATGGGTAGATGCCAAGCTCAGTAATCGTGTTGAGTAGAGCCTAGAACAACCTTAGTGTCCACGAAGGATGACCACTAGCAGGCTGTTCTATTATTATGCTGTGTTTCGTGTAGATTTTCTGATCAGAATTTGATCTGAGACATTCTTACTTATTATTCTATCTGGTGTTGGCGCCAGCTGACAATTGATCTAGATCACGCCTACTGGTTGACCTATAGATCCAACCTGTCTCGGTGTGGCATACGTAACAGTTATTTTCTAGATGAAAAATAAACTTGTATATCTTATTTATTAAACTTTGATCCAAACAGTAGATTTTAAATGTGTGAAATCGTAACATTTCTCTTAAACTAGATCATTATTTATTTCTACCGACAGGACACTTGCCCTAATTTAAAAACTAACTCATCTAAAAAAGATTTAAATCTTTTCTCACAGCATCGGTTTGAAAACCAGCTGGAATTTAGAAATTGACATTCGTTAAATTTCAGTGCTTGATATTTCTAATAGGCAAAACCTGGTTGATAATGATATAAAACAGGTTTAGGGGTTTCGGATGAAAACATGGTAGTTTAACCTGTTTAGGACATTTTAGTCTTTTATTTGTTTACTAATTAATTGTTAATTTTTTTAAACAAATTATTTAATCTCATATTCAAGAAATAAGCCATTTAGTACTGCTGCAGTACTTGCATATTCCAAACTAGATACATTTACACCGAATACTGGGACTCGAATTAAAGCTTTTTGTAAAGTAGTAGAAATAACTTATTACTATCACTATACAGTTTGTTCTTTTTGATAAAAGTGCTTTTAACTCAAGGTTGAAGACTTCGTCTACCACTTGAGATTTATATTTTTATTTGCATTTTGGATTACTAAAAGTCCTGTCTATCCACATTTGATTAAAATGTTTGAGTATGAACAAATAAGGTAACATATTGAGGAAATAAACTTTTATTTGGGTTGAATGAATAGTGATAAACAATTTATGAAAATAATTATTAAATCCAACCCGTTTAGGTAGCCTAAGGCGCTACTCTCGCAATATGCTAGACTGCCTATGATGGGCAGTTGTGGTTCGATATGTCAGGAGTACTGGAGGTGATTTTCCACACTTTTCACGCGAATTCTGGTACACTTCCTCTTAATCCAGCCTTCCTAATCCCTAACACATTCACTTAATTAGTACATAAGCGAATAACCCGAATGGGTATTAAGACGCGGACTCGAACCCCTACATTCCTGTCCCTGTCAGACCAAATTTGACATGCTTAATGTTTAATCCACGTGTTTACTGATGTGATTGTATGTATTTTTTTAAATATATAATTTTGTCTGTAGAAAAATATTGTTCTCTAAATTAGCTTGTGAACATTATAATAATAATAATAATAATTGAAACGAAGTTTTTTGTGATTTTCCAAAGTATTTTACTTACTAGACACATATTTTTATATGTGCATTGAAGCGTTAAGGGTTTATTTAGTATATAATTTTGAATAAACTCTTTAAAAGTATATAATAATGAAAGTACATTTGAAGTTCTACATTAATGTATATTTTATAAAGATGGAATGAAAGTGCCCTGAGCGGTGCCGTTAGGTTTCTTAAGTTTGGTTGACATCTCTCTAGTAACTCTAAATATAAATGTTAATAAAGATCAAATGGGCAAACGATTCTCCTAAAACCCTTTTTTTACCTTTAGATTTAAAACCAAAACTTGATCCTTTATATAAAAACCAGATAAGATTAAATTATTCTTTGAAACATTAACTACTTACGAAGCCTAGTTTACCAAAGACGCACAGTTATAAATCATAGCAAACCTTATGTATAATTTAGGTCATTTCTTAATAAGATTTTCCAAATACAGCGTTTTTTTTAATATTTTGCCCTATTTGTTTTTACTTGATTATTTGATAGAAATTTATGGTCAGGTAATCATGGACTTTGACCCCTAGTTAATTGTATCGCAACCCAAACTCTTCTTGATCATGGAGCAAGCTAATTGCCAATTCGGTGATTGAATAATCACTAAGCTATCTGTCCAACCGCCGCTAAAACTTATAATATGTACTTAGCAAGGCCAAAATTTTAATTACCTAGAATGTGTCAAAAATTTATCTATTAAAGCATATAAAATTTTCTAATACATGCGTTTAAATTTACAAAACATCACTTAAAAAGTGATAGAAAACTCTGAAATAATGTACAATACAAGAAGAATGTACTGGTCGTGAGAAACACAAGTAAATTGTTAAATATTTTTTACAAGACCCTTGCCCCCCTTTGCCTTGTCTCGTGCAAGAAGACAGGGGAGACATTGTTCCTATCCCCCCTATCAATTCTGGAGCATATTATAATTTAGTCCTATATTCAGTATAAATGTCTAAAAATGACAAAAAGCCAGAAAAAATTCAATAGAAACCCAAATTTAATAAAAATGAGCAAAATATTACCTATAAGTTCTTCATTTCTACAGCAAGGAGATCATAAACAAAGCTTATGTACAACATTGCTTATGTTGCACCACAAAACGAGACATTTCATTCAAATTCAGGCCATGATGATCATTTTATAAAATAATTTTAAATAATTATTACGTATTTACAAAATTGTTGAGAGTTCTACTATATAAATAACATTGTTAACTAGTTTTTCGGAGAATAATTTATTTCAAGGAAGTTTACTGATGACTACTTTTTGAAAATTTGAAATTATTTTAAAAGGACTCAAATAAGGTGGTTCTAAATGGGGTTTTTTGGGGAGAACAATACGTGTTTAATAAAACCATATACTAGTTTTTTGGAGAAAAATTCATTATATTAAGGTTGGTTTACTGAAAGTTTTTTTAATATTCTCAAAATTATAACATACTCTAATATGAGTAACTATATATGATTATATTGCACTATTAACTATAAATAATATATGTATATAACAATTGCACATATCTATTTACTATATGAGGATTGTCATATATTAGGGAAAATATTATTTATCAATTGTATTGTAGGTATGGTGGTGTATAAATACCCTATTTATTACTATGGTTTATCTTTAAATAAATAGGCTGCTAAGTTGTGTGCTTTTATGACCATTTAGTTCAGAAAGCTCACATTAAATATCATTAATAAAAAAACATTCAAGATAATTCAAAACTTTTTTAAATGTAAATATTTTATAAATTGGATAATTAAGGTTAATAATTAAAAGGTGTTAAATTTTTTTAAATATTAATCGTGATTACTTATAGGTGTAAAATATAAAGGCCTATGTATAATGTTTATTGTTCCGAATTTAAAATATAAATAATTCATAAGCAATTATTTATCTTACGCTATTCATAACTTCTTCATCTGGTCCAAAGGACTTACTTCAAATCTAATAGCAGAGATATTCCACCATTAAAACAAACATCTATATTTGTTTGAGATACCAGTATTTTAACATTTTATTTTATTATGTATAAAATTTATTAATTGGCTTTCTCCTATATTCAAGTATAAACTAAGGTAGTCTGTTTGTTATTAGTTGCTATATAATCAAAACAATTTAAATATTTCTAGATAATACATTAACATTCTATGTCAATAATAAATGGTATTTTTTGTGGGCAACAAGTTGAACTGTATGTTAAAAAATAAGTTAGCGCCTACTAAATTAACTGTACCAAACGGTTATATGTTATTTAGCTATAAATCTTTACCGGACATTGTCTTACAAACTTTAATATTAATTCAAAATGAGGTATTCTTTGATACCAAAGAGTGGGGTTCATATCCTTACTATAGTATTTACAGACATAAATTAACTCTAAATTTAGGAGAATTAAGCCATATTAGTCTAGAATAAATCTATACTAGCTACTTACTTGGTTTTCTTTAATGGGGCTAGTTTGGAATACCACCGATATAAGGTATTCGCTAATTTGCTTGATTTGATAAAAGGGGATCGGGGTTCGATTCCATACAGGGTAAATCAAAGGTAGTATTTCTCCACAATATGGTTTCCAAACCTCTTTCCTTAAGTAAATGTTTTTTCTTGACACCACGTCTAATTTCCGTTTCGGTATATACGCTTATGTACTAATTACGCTATTGGTTTTACGGATTAGGAACGCTATATAGGAATTGTAGTCGCATTTGCATGGAAGTAGAGTGGAGAACAGTTTTGGTAAAACCACCCTCAGTACACGCTACTGAGATTCGAACCTCGATATCCCCGTCATAGACAGTCTAGTCTACTTCAAGACTAGCGTGTTAGACCATGCGACCACCGAAGCAGGTCTTAAGTTAATATTCTTCAATCTGGAAACTCTTGGTATTTTATGTCATATATATCTGAAATTAAAATGTCCTAATAAATTAATATTTTTTATTTTTTTAAGAAAAGAAAAATTGTTTATCCATTGTAACTTTATTCTTTACTCATACATAAATTACTTCTTAAACACTAATCCCCCCTTCCAGCCCTTTTTAATAAATAAGCAACGAAATACATGTTTACATTACTATTTTGTTCCTCTTTTTTTTTGTTTTCAGAAATTTTAAGTGGAATATGTGATAATAACAACGAGAAAGATGACGACAGGGGATTGAAAGGTAAGTTGATCATATTTCAGTGTTCTACTGCTTTGCGTGCAGAGTGACTAATAACTGTGAGGGGCATACAAAACCTAACAGTGTTTTCACGGAGTATTATTATTGGCTTCCGGTCCGTTTTTATATAATTTTTTAACATTTCATTGAGATTTAGAAGTTATATTCTCACTTGACGGTCTCTCCCTAATATAGCAATGCCAGTAATTACCATTTTAATGTGAAGACAAAGCTAAGATTATGGTATTATACAAAATCAACTACAACAAAGAATTACTATGACAAACTACTTATGTTTTCTTTTTTCTATACCACGTCTTACTAACCAGCCAGACTATCCGAATATCTAAAATAATAAATTAGGCACGAGGGAGGGATAGCTTTGAGAAAGTATATCCCCATCTGCTTAAAGAAAGAGTACAAAACATTTAAAAATGAAATACTCATAGCACACTCATGTAGGATTTGAGTCCTGACCTCTTTGTCACCAGAAAACGAGACCATAAGAGGTTTGCGCCTTAACCATCGTGCTCGTCTATGCATATCTCATAAAATAAATATAGTTTATTAAGTCCTAACTAAAGTGCTATGCTGTTCTTTTTTTAATAAATATTTTTACTTAACTCTATTTAGTGCTACATTCCCTAATTTTACTATTTATATAACACTGTTACACACCACTTTTAGTTTTTATGATACAAGATTTCAATTCATTTTCTATTGCTGATAGCGATTTTTTTTAATATTTAGATACCCCTATAGTCTTTTTTAATGTGAAAAAAATATTTTTTTAGTGTTTATTGCTAGTGGTTAACGGCTGTCTTATTTATTCCTGCCATTATTATTTGATTGAATTTGTTTAATTTATTATTAAAATGGTTTCTTCTTTGCTGTCAGCCTTTTATAATTAACAATGGAGGAATAACGATCATGTTCCTCTACTATTTTACGTTAGTATGACTCTGATTATAAGCTTAAACGTAATAGGGAAATACTTTAAAATAGTAGGCCTATAGTATATGTAGTTATGTAGTTAATTTAAGAGTAAACAAATTGCTGTAGTACTATTGTAAACTAGCTTTAATAAGCTTCATTACTTAAATCTCCAACGTAGGCCTACGCCTATGTTTTTGAATTGGTATACATGAATAGGTATATGATTTCAAACTTAAAGCTTGACAACACAACAAATTAAAGTACGTAGATTTTAAACATAAAGTTTGGTTATCTGTAGAGTTAAAGCTTAAACCTTGAAAACACAACAAAGTCATTTTGTAGATTTCAAACCTAAAGCTTGAAAACACAACAAAGTTAATTTCGTAGATTTAAAATATAAAGCTCGAAAACACAACCAAGCTCAGTTCTTAGATTTCAAACCTAAATATTGAAAACACAACAAAGTTGTGCCAATTCTAAAGCTTGAAACACAACTAAGTTAATTTCCTAGATTTCAAATTTAAAGCTTTAAAACATATTAAAGTTCAGTTCGTAGATATAAAACTTAAAGGTTTAATTCACAACAAAGTGCAGTTCCTAAATTTAAAACCAAAGTTTGAAAACACAAACAAAATCATTTAATAGATTTCCACCCAAAAGCTGGAAAACACAGCAAAGTTCAGTTTTAAGTTTCATTAAATAAAGGTTACTATTTCAAAATTCGATATTACTTTAAAAATGTATGATATTTTAAATGGGTCATTAGCTGGTATATCAAAATTATATATAAATATTGCAGTAGGATTAACTACTTTAAAACTAAATTAATGATCATAGTCAATATCGGTGGTCACTAATATAAAACGTCAAACTCTTGTTGTTTGTTTTTCTGGTGATGGGGAGATATGGGTTCGACCCCCAGCTGGATAAATTAAGGGTGGTTTTATTTTAATATTATTATTATTATTATTAGCACCGCGTCTTACTACCCGTTCGGGTTATACGCACTTACTCTAATGTGTAATGGTAGGGTGATTGTGAGATGAAATGGAGGACCTACAGTTTAACGTGGAATCCGAACCACGGTGGAGGCCTGGCATTCCCCACATTCACAAGATGTCTTGTCAGAGGTGAAGGAAGAGTTTGGTAATCAGATAAATCTATGCCGGGACAGAGGATCGAACCCCGACCGCCAGCATAGAAGTCTGACACCTTACCCCTAGACCGCCAGGTCACCTTTTATTTTAATGGTTCCTCACGTAAATGTGGATGCATTTCCTATCATTTATTCATTGGAGTGGTTCCGGGTAAACACATGATAACCCTCATTTGACGACAAAATATGTTAGCAGTGATTTCTGGTTCAATACTTGTACTACAAGTTGTTTTTATAGTCAGTCGGGTGACCTAGTGGTCTAAGGGTAAGGTGTTGGACTTCTGTGCTGGGGGTCCGGGGTTTAATCCTCGGTCCCGGCACATATTTATCTGATTACCAAACCCTTCCTTCCCCTCTGACAAGAAATTTCGTGAATGTGGGGAATGCCAGGCCTCCACCGTGGTTCGGATTCCACGTTAAACTGTAGGTCCTCCATTTCATCTCACAATCAACCTACCATTACACATTAGCGTAAGTGCGTATAACCCGAACGGGTAGTAAGACGCGGTGCTAATAATAATAATATAGTTAGTCAAGACCTTGAAGAAAGCTTATATCCATGAATATTTTACTTATTGTTATAGCTAGATTTCTGGATTTTATATACGTTTAAATAGCGAAAATATCCCATCAATGAGGCTTATCATGTTTTTGCCCCAACCCCCTCATTTCTGGATCTTACGCTTTTAAGATGGTTTAATGCAGATAGCCCGGCCTTGGAAGGCGAGAATTTTCCGCGCAGGCGTTCGGCTCTAACGCAACATTTAATTATATGATGTGTTTCTTCATAATATAGTTCACACTAAAATAAGGTTGAAAGATTCCAACAAGGCTCTTTTCCCTTAACAACCCTATAGTTTAAGTTTTATTAATATAACAAAATGTGTGAAAATTTGACAGCTCATTTTCAACGACTTTTTAAGAATATTCGCTTAGATTTCAGAATAGGCTTGATGAGAAAGTACTCTAGAGTTAACCTTCCTCTAACAAATACAGTAATTTTAGAAAAATCTTGCAAGATAAAATTATAATATATTTGAGAACTAGCAGAGAGCTTTTTCTTTACCTTGAGAATAGATGTTTCACCGTTTTCTTTCCTCTCTTTCTTGTTGACATGGCAAAGGATGGTTGTAGGTGAAGGAAGAAAGGGAGTAGAGGCTTAGACATATTATAGAAGTAGTTCCAGAAAACGACAGAGTCCATTGTTTTTTAAGCCGTGTGGCCTGAACAGCGATTGATACTTTCTCGTTGAGTGTGGCCTTAAGACACAAAGCAAAAACAACAAAACTTTCATTTCCTCTCTTCCTTTTTTTATACTAGAAATTTTATTTATTTAAATCCATTTGTAAACACATTATATCACATTAATTTAAAGACAAATTTTAAAATTCAAAAACTGAAAATAACGCTGAAATGAAATCAACTCTAAAGGCCCGGTTTTATAATCCTACCTTTTATAAAATACCAGTTACAAAAATAATAATGTTATAAAACTATTTGGCAAAAGCTTGAAATTAATGTATAGTCTCGTTGAGTTGGATAACATAGTTACGTAAGATTATTTTAAATTACATGTAACTATACATATATATCGAATTGAATAAATTAATAATTTATTATTATTATTATTATTATTATTATTATTATTAGCACCGCATCTTACTACCCGTTTGGTCTATACGTACTTACGCTAATGTGTAATGGCAGGGTGATTGTGAAATGTAATGGAGGACCTACAGTTTAACGTGGAATCCGAACCATGGTGGAGGTCTGGCATTTCTCACATTCACAAGTTGTGATTAATAAACGTCTCGTCAGAGGTGAAGGAAGGGTTTGGCAATCAGATAAATCTGTGCCGGGATTGAGGATTGAACCCCGAACCCCCAGCAAAAAGTCTGACACCTTACCCCTAGACCACCAGGTCACCTTCATTTCATTATAAATCTACTCAAATAGATGTTAAAAAAAACCTAGTAAAACGATATATTTCTTTTAACGGTCCATTTTGGTACACATTCCTCAGCAAATTGTTACAAAACTCATCAATAAAAATACAATGCAAATTTTTAAAATGTGTTTTCTAAAAGGTTGTTGCTAAAAGTGGCATACGGGTCGGTGCTAGACTTCATTTGTTAGCTAGAAAACAGCTAACAGGCGTGAATCCACATATCATTTGGCGGCAATCAGGTCTGCCAATCCCATGTGACTGCTCGCTCAGTGCTTTGTTAGCGTTGATTAGTAGACTTTCATCTAGATACCACACATTGGAATTGTAGGCCACGGAATAGTTTACAAGGTCGTAGGGAATTGGGAAACAATGTCGGTCGTAGTTAGATGCAAATCACTGGATTGGCAGCTCTTGGTGGCTATTAGAAAAAATATTTGAGAGCATTTATAAATAAATCTATATTAGACGTCAACGATTCTTTTTTGTTTACATATCGTCTTACTACCCGTCCAATTTATCCGCATTTAATAACTACAATGGGGTAGGCACGAGAAAGCTAATGCCTTAAAAAGAAATGGGTCAATATTTGCTGGTAAGGAGAGTTTTAAAAATTTGACCAAACAACCCTTAGTACACCCAATCGGGATTTGAACTGTGACCTCCCCGTCACCACTAAACTAAACTAGATGAATCTGACCTTTATTCCGCGTGCCCACCTAGGTGCGTAGTTGCAAATGTTAATAAAATATCACTATTATTCATCTTACAGCTTCCAAAATAGACACTAGGTGCCTACTCGCAAAATAGTAGACATCGCTTGGCATATGAATACATGAATTAGGTAAATTAACCTTTTAACTGGCAGGTGAGGTTCTTCTTTCAGTTATTTTACTTTCATCCCTGCTTGAAATCTGTGATTCGATAAATTACCAAAATTTGTTCAGATGCATTTTAAATAGTTGTGTTCTTATTAACATTCTGTCTTACTACCCATTCGGGCTATACGCATAAATAATAATCAAATGTGCAAGGGTTGGGGAGTTTGAATCTAGTTGAAGTGTACGTGCATTTGGGTGGAGAAATAGTGAAAAGCCATTTATGAAAAAACATCCTCATCACACCCGACCGGGATTCGAATCCCTATTTCTTCGTCAAAGGCAGTCCAGTCTATTGCGAGAGTGATAACCTAGATCATTCGACCACTGAATTTATGATATTCATCATCACCTTTGTTTTATTATTATGTTAGACGTATGGATTGATAACTTCTTATAGTAGTTTTTATTGCTAAAAGTCATGGGACAATGAAAACTGTTTGGATAATATTAATAATTATTATTATTTTAGCACCACGTCTTACTACCCGTTAGGGTTATACGCTTTAAGTACTAATTACGCTAATGGCTTAGGAATTTGGAAGGTTATAATTAGAGGAAGTGAACCCGCATTTGCGTGGAGGGAGAGTGGAAAACCATTTAGGAAAAACCACCCCAGTTCACCCGACCAATATTCGAACCTCGATCTCCCCGTCCTTAGCAGTCGAGCTCAACACGACTAGCGCGTTAGTCAACTACGCCACCGAGGTGGGTTGTTTGGATAATTAAATACTTTACATACATAGTGCAACCACCTTCAATGTTATCATTTGAATTCTACTTGCAGTGCTGGTGTAAATAAGGTACACGGAAATTACGGCCATGGCTAATAGTAGAGAGGTTCCTCAATATCAGCTTCATTTCCTCCCTATTCTTAGTAATTGTGTTGCTTATATTTCAATTTTACGAGTTTTTTCACCGCATCTTACTACCCTTTCGGGTTATATGCATCCTAATTATTCTGGTGACCAGTTTCGGTGTTCGAATGGTCTAAGGCATCACACTCAAAACATATACATTTTTTTTAGCACCATGTCTTACTACCCGTTCGGGTTAAACGCTATGTAATAATTACATTAATGGTTTTAGGGATTAGGAGGGTTTTGTTTAGAGAAAGTGTACCCGAATTTCCATGGAAAGTTGGTGGAAAACTACTTTGAAAAAACCACCCTTAGTTCGCTTAACAGAAAGTAAAACCTCGATCTCCCCGTCATAGGTAGTGGAGTCTACTGCGAGAGTAGTGCCTTAGACCATGCGGCCTACGAATTGGCTCTTTCAAAAATATAGGACTGCCTTTGATGGAAATATCAGAGTTCTAAATGGTTTCCACTATCGCTCCATGCAAATGTGGGTACATATCATCTTAACTCTACCTTTATCTTTACTACCAAATTATTTTTACTATTATGTATGCTTATAACCCAAACATGGCGTAAAATATCTAGGGGGTAAGAGTGGAGGAGATTGAATTTAAAGAAAATGTACCCTTTTTTGCGTGGAAAACCATTTAGTAATTGCCACCTTCAATACACCTTGCCATAATTCGAACCCTGACTTCCTTGTCGTCAATAAACCCCATGTTTAGTCCTCGTGCCCACTGTTGGGTCTCTGACAACTGATAACAATCGACATCACTTGTCAAGATAAAAAAAAAATCTGCCAGATGGAGGAAAAAAAACGAAACTGCTTTATTATAACTTTCCATGTCTTAGTATAAGCCAGGATTTCTCAAACGCTTTGCAATCAAGCCTTATTTTAAAATTAATAGTTGGTAAATCCTCACTAAAATAATATATTTCTTAAAATATGCTTTAATGTTTAAATTAAAACAAAAATAAATAATTAAATTTATGCTTTGATTACTACTTTTTTGACAAATATTTGGTAAAATTTATGGTAATATTAAAAAGATTTATACAAAACATACAATATTGATTTTATGGTATAATAGGTTATTATTACTGCTTTTAAAAATATCATAAAGCTGTAATATATTATTTTAAACATTAAAAAATTAAAACAATTTACTTATCAGTGAAAAAGATGAGCTAGTTTTCCTATCACACAAAAGGTTCAGGCCAAACTTATTTTTTGGAAAGACAGAGTAAGGCCATTTTTAGCTGCCAAACAGTTTCTGAACTTAAGTTTGATTACCATCATTTTTGAGAAACTACTTTCACAAATACCATGCTGATGCCAACTACTTACTCTTTTTATTAATTTAGGTGCCAAAGCATAAAATTCCTGTTTTTAAGGTAACTAAGAATTTATCATGTCATAAAAAACTGGACATATGCATCGAATAAATAAGCATGCTACGCCTCACAGTTTGAGAAATTTTGATAGAAGCCAAGGTTAACCAGAACTGACTCTAGATCATGTACTGAAATAGGGGTGCGGTATGGATTGGGGAAGACAAGAGATGGCTGCAGCAAATAGATAAGTAGGTAGACAATGTGTTTATCCTCTGTAACATATCCCTGACTTGAAGGTGGACAATTTTTTAATCCCCTACAACATATCCCTGGTTTGAATGTCAAAATATTTCCCTCCTGCATATTTTGTGAATGAATATGTACTCATTTGACCGTTCTTTTACTGTCATGTATGTATACGCATAAGAAGTGTTCTTTAGTCTTCACTTTTGATAGTGTGTGTTAAATTGACAGTTGTATAATTAATACAATTCTCATATTCACCCTCCAGTAACTTCTCACGAGAGACTTAAAGAACAATTTTACTCTCAACCGATTTATCTCTCCAGCAAAGCAATGTTTTGTCTCATCTTGTTGCCACTTTTCTAATCGATTCAAACGGCTTACATAAGCATTAGTATGTCTGACTTGTGATATAAAGGTTTTTATGTCATTTCTTAAAAAGACCCTACACTATAAAACCGAGAAATTTCAAGTGGTGAATTTAACGGTTTTTAAGTCAATTGATTGTGCTTATTCAAACATTAAATTGTGGAATGCTACTTATTATATGTGTAAATATTAAAGTAATCAATAAATATGAAAATATATATGAAAATGCATAACTGGAACAAGAATCTTTCAGATCGCAGGCCAAGTTCTTTAATTAATCTTATTTTCACATTGTATTCCGACCAATATTGATAACATTATACTGTTTTATTGGTGTTATTATATCTATATCTATATTATACAATTATACATAGTATATACTATCAATTATTGTATATATTGATATTCAGGACAAGTACAAACCAATTCCCTTAGGAAGGACCTTGTATAACAGCTAGATAAATGATTGATCTACCTTCGTGTATTCATACGTCAGGTTATATGATATACACCCGTTACTTTAGATATATAGTATATATACTATATCATATTGTATATATTGATAGTATATATCAATGTATAATATATATAGACATTGTTTTTCTATATATGTTTATATATATATATATATGTTTAATATATATATTTATATATATATGTTTAGTATATATATATATATATGTTTAGTAAATATATATATTTATATGTTTAGTATATATATATATGTTTAGTAAATATATATATTTATATATGTTTAGTATTTATATATGTTTAGTATTTATATTTATATATAATGTTTAATATATATTTATATAAATATATATAGACACTATATATATTTAAAGTAACGGATGCATATCATATAGCCTGACGCATGAATATATGAAGGTCGATCAATTACTTTTATAGCTTTTAGACAATGTCCTTCCTATGTAAATTAGTTTGTACTTACAAAAATATATTTTTACATATTTGTTTTTCAGGCCAGGAATATCCAAATTAGAGTATTCGCACTTTAAGCCTATGCCTGACGTATTTAGCATAGACTAAAAAAAACAATATCAGAGTTTAATGCTTTCACTTGGTAGTATTAGTTTTATTCCTTTTAAATAAACGGTTGGTCTACCGACAACCATAAATTAAACTTTATGTTACAAACAAAAAACAATATTAATAGACGCTTTGTATTATTTTCATAATGCAAGAATGTGTTGCGGTAGGTTTCTTTAACAACCGTGACACGAATCTTGCTGAATGGCAATTTTTTAAATGCCAGAACGCGTAGTGGTTTTTTAAAAGCAACGATGACGCGAAATTTCTTGCTGTGGCTGTTTCTCTAACACCACAACGCGCTATGGTCGTATTTAGAGTTATTTGAGAGTTTTCGGTTTTTAAGTTTAACATAGATAATATGCAAATAAACTATACGTGTATTAAAATGTGATGGACACACACAAACATGATATTCCAAGGTAAAAGTAATGTATTTCCTTAAAACATTCGATTTCCCCTCGTAGAAAGATAGTTTGGTGTATTCAGAGGAAAACCAAAACAAGCAGAAAGGTGCATAGTATTGAAATAAAAAGCCATTTAACTTTCAAGAAACCAAAATTTGTAGACACTGAGACTAAGCTTCAAGATTCTAGTCTATTTCGCAGATGACGAGAAGGTCAGTAATAAAATTCTGGAAGGGTGGACCTATTATGAAACTATGTTTTCCTAAATAGTTTTGCACTCTCCTTCCAAGCAAATGCAGTTACATTTCCTCTAAATACTACCTTCATCACCTATTACTCACTAATGTAATTAAATGTTTATAGCCCGGGAGTAAGACGTGACGGAAAAATAAAATAAACTTCCAAGAAAGCAAAAGTAGAAGACAAATGAGCTAACTTTATGTAGATTGGGTTTACAAGTAGTAACCGCAACTCTAACTTAAGTAAGACCCCCCCCTAACCACCTCTTACTTTCCGACAAGCTTATCTTTCTTGTAATTGTATGCCGGGACTTTAGCATTTGTATTTTTTAACTGGTCGACTGGGTGTGAGTTCCACTCTTGTGGACAGATTAGCTATTAGCATAATGGAGGGTGTTTGGAATGCGGTTGAATCGAGCGACGGAGACAGAGAAGCCTGGACTGCAAAGTGGCCACTGAGCATGCGCAGGCCTGTCGTGAAGGATAAAGGTAGGTAGAGTGGGATGATAATATACAGTGTGCCTTAAAAAACTTAGGATATCTTGAACATTTTCTAGATAATACTTTTTTACCCAACAGTTTCTATTGTATCTGTCCGGGATGGACGCATAGCGAAAATAAAGTAGGCTGGAGATATAATTTAGAGGAAGTGTGAAATGAGAGTTAAAAACTGTTTAGGAAAAATTACCCTAATAGCACTTGTACGGGATTCGTACCTAAATCCCCACGCCACCGGCAAACCAAACTAGATTAGCTTGACGTTCGGTCTGCATGCTCATCGGTAGAGGCAGGTTTTTTTGTTATTGGCGATAAACGCGAATTGTTTTTCCGTAGCTTCAAAATCTATATTTACACGTTTCACAATGTTTATGAAGTGATCCAACATATTTTCAAATCGCGAATTTTCGCGAAATTTTGCTATTCTCGCGAAATTTTATTATTCTCGCGATTAACGCGAAAAATTTAATATTTTTTTCACACTTTAATATTTCAATAGTCGGATTTGAAGTTTTAAAAACAATATTTTATTGAATAAACATTCCTTCACAGCGTAAAATTTGCCGCCATTTTATTTTCACAGAAGTCTCACAAGCCTTAAGAATGTGTCTGGATCATATATTTTGCGCATGCGTAGTTTTAAAACTGAAACAAGACTGGAAAGAAACGTGTTTTTCACCTCAAAGTTTTTTTAAAAAAAATTAACATATCCTGCGTTAATTTTAATACTCGCTGCCAGATATTTATTTAAGTTATTTTGGGTACTCAGCTTATTTTATATTTCACTTAAACCAAATAAAAATATCTCAAACAAGAGATTTCAACTACCATATGTCGCCACCCGCCATCTTGCCGTCTTGGAATGATTAAGTAAATAAAACACAATAGAATTACTACTCATAGACTGCACATCAAATTTTAAGCCAAAAAACACTTTGCTTGTTGCAATTACTAAGCAATGTTCAAGCATGTATATTCTAGAGGTAATAAGTATATAACTTTTTTGGTGCTACACATTTTTCATATGTTGGTATTAGATAGTTTTCTTTCGATATAGCCCGTCACTAGCTTCACTAATAAACCATTAAATTAGCGTGTTAATACTTGATTAGATCATGATTTGCATTTTTCACATTATCCAAAGTCGTGTGTAGTTAAGCAACTATTAATTTCACCATGGGGAGAACGATTGAAATTAGTGCAGTTTCACGTGTAAATGAATACAAAAATCATGGATTTTATTTAAATGATAAAAATATTGTATTGTGTAAACACTGTAATTCTAGAATTGAATGGAAACGACGTGATGCGTGTGAAAAGCACATCAAAAATAAAGGGCACATTAAACAAGTCCAAGCTTCCTTAACTACAGGAGTAAAGCGACAGTTATCCATTGAGGGGGCAATTCAAGCTCAAAAAAAGGCGAAAGATGATAAAGTGGAATTTATAATGGACACAACCGAAATGTTTCTCAAGGTAAAATTAGGCCTTTAGCGCAATATGTATGTTTCTAATCCTTATTTGGGACTAGGCCGACATTTATTTTAGTGTGAGCCTAGTCGGCCTACTATTCAATATTAATATTTTTCTTTAAATCCCTTATCATTACAAATCCAGAAGGAGATTATGGTTAATTATTGTATTCTAATTATTCTGATATTTGTCAACACAATTGTTTTAATTTCTTGCAGGCCAACATTCCTATTGAAAAACTGGACAATCCAGTAGTTAGAAGTTGGATGGGCAAATACATTAAAGGTTCAGGCGACTTACCTTCAGCTTCCTGGCTAAGACGAGAATATGTCCCTAAATGTGGAGCTTTAGCTAAAGAAAATATAAAAGTCTCTTTAGCCAATAAATCTGTGGCTATATTCTGTGATGAAACTACAGATCGGAGTGGCAACTGTGTTTTTGCTATTCTGTTTGGAACGCTAGAAGGAAAATCATCACAGCAACTCTACTTAGGGTCTTGCAGTTTTCTCCAAACAGCAAATGCTACTACGACAAGCCAGGCAATCATGGAAACTATAAATGATTTAAATATTGACTTTAACAATATCAAGGCTATTTGTACAGACAGTGCTCCATACATGATTAAATGTGTTAGTACATTAAAGGTTTTAATTGGTGAACATTTATTAGGATTTACGTGCTGGTGTCACAAGTTTAATCTACTCGGAGAAATATGGCAAAAGAACTTAAAAGAGTTGAATTCTGTAATTTCTGGCCTAAAGAACGTTTTCAGAAACGCTCGTAAATTAAAAACGGAATATAAGAAACATCTAGTTGAAAATTACCCGACACTAGAAGTGAAACTTTACCCAATTCCTGTGTTAACTCGTTGGTCTAGTTGGTTTAATTCTGTCGTGTACTTGTCAGAATACTTTGATGCAATTGTTAATTTTCTCAAACAAAATAACAATCTTTCAGTTCAAGGTCAAAATTTGTTGGATGAACACTTGAATGACACTAAATGTAAAATGGTCAAGGTTCAAGTAGCCTTTGTGTCAGAAAATTGTAAATTAATTACAAATCCAATTTTGGAATTTCAAAGTAAAGATAAGCCTGTGGCACATTTAGTACAATCAAGAATCGAATCACTGAAAGCGAAGTGTGAATTAGTGAGAGATGGTCAGTTTGGTATCAACGTTGTACAGATGTTAGCCAAAGTTTCACCACTATGTAGAGGACAAACTGAGGAGTGTTTGAAGGCATGTGGTGCACTAACTTGTGCCAAGCTATATTCAATGCTAGCCAAAAATAGTGATGAAATAAAAGTAATAAAAGCATTAGGGTACCTATTTGACCCTACTAAGCTACTGAGCAGGCCTAGTTCAAGTGATGGGAGGGAACTTGAAAGAATGTTCAAGGACCTTCCTGCTTTCCGAGACTTGCAGTGTGATTTTCAACTAGGCCACAAAGAACTGTGCACATTAATTTCCGAACAAACTGACAGTGACTATGTGGATGTGGTAAAAGCTCTCATAGGTTTGAAACACAAAGGTGAACATTTTAATGTTTTTGTAGAAAAATCGCTGCAATCTCTTTGGTTGCCCATTTCAAATGCAGACAGTGAACGGTATTTTTCAACGTACAATTTGGTAGTGACTGATAGACGAACCACGATGAGTGAAAAAATATTACCACATGCTGTATGCTACAGTTTGGCGATA
This sequence comes from Timema poppense, assembly GCA_902141375.1. Classification (NCBI taxonomy): domain Eukaryota; kingdom Metazoa; phylum Arthropoda; class Insecta; order Phasmatodea; family Timematidae; genus Timema; species Timema poppense. The sequence continues at coordinate 245,825 of CABFOV010000002.1, read as the reverse complement.
TAGATTAGGGTGATATGACAGTAAATATTTGTGTGAAATTTTCAACACAAAACACCACCATTTTGAAAAATTAATGAGAATTTTTAAAAAAATATTCACCATAAAAACCTGTCTCTGCTCATCGGTGTGGGCTTTACGGACTGTATTCACCCTTCTGGTTAGGTATGAGTAATGTAGAAATGTATAAGAAATCTACCCTCATTCTCGAAAAGGGATAGTATATAAATATTTTAAAAAAACTATTTCATTTATCCGATACTTGAACCCTGTCCTCCCTTTTAATGGAAAACCAGCTTAGATTAATCTTTGAAACTTAATTTATGTTAAATTTTAAAAAAGTTGTTGGTTTTCTAAAAGCATTTTGGGACGACTATATTATACTTAAGAGCTTATCTTTAACATTTAAGGAAGGTTTTTAATTGACTTTCTGTGTTTAATCAACCTAGAGAAATTATATTAACATTCAGTGAACATGGACACCAAATGTGAATTACAGTATGGTTACACCCAACAAAGAATTTAAGGGTTTATTCAATATCAAGACAAGTCCATACAACAATTTGAAAAAGGAAAAAAAAATCTTGCTTTGCGATACATGAATTATATTACTATTTCTTTATGTATACGTTGTATAAATTTTTTTTTTCTAAGAATGATTCATATTAAGTTTTAAAATATTTAACTATTAATTTATGAAAACTAAAATCCATTATTTCGTATTGCCTCAAATCACTTATTTAATTAGCAGAAAAAATAACATTCTATTAAACAGAAAAATCAAGATACGTGACATTAATAAATTATTGTCATTTTATGTCATCCTTTAATATTTGTGGCATTTCTGTTATAATCACTAGACACGTCTACTCCATTTGATATCTCTTGTCTTGACCATTTAACCAGAAGTTAATACAACATTTCTACTTAGGTATAATGAAAGGTATTAACTTAGCAAGGCCCTTTTTCTTTGCCAGGGAAATCGGTATCTGTGGGACGTAAATTGGCTATGAGCATAGTTCCATAGGCATATAATACAATAATTTGTAATCAAAGTCTCATTGTTTATAACATATGCCCTCACATACAACATTAAACAGCGCAATGAAATAAATACTTCGCTAATGGGGTTTGTGCTAAAACAGAAACACCATGTACCATGGACTTGTCTTGTTTTTTAATATAAAATACTGAAGCGTTATCGTGATTTTCTTAGAAAATACATAACACTTCCATGGGCTTGTCTTGTTTTTAATACAAAATGCTACCGTATTAGCGTCGTTTTCATCAAATATATATAACATTCCATGGACCCGTTTATTTTTATTTTATATTTAAAAACCTTATCTTTATAATTTAAAATAATGAAATTGTTTTCTGTTTTAGCATAAATTATAGATGACGATCAGCGGGTTGGTACCATAACCTTGATTTTCAACTTTAAAACGTGTCTGATTTTTTGTTATGAGCCTCTCAATTGATTTAGAACCCACGGCGTGATTAACAGTTATTGGTTGGTAAATTTATTAATTTGCTTGTATTAAGCAACTTCAAATTACCACACATAGCTAGGCATTATAATCATTTGAAACTACCTTTTTAGTGGGAACCATTGTAATGATTTAGAAATTCAATTTATATTTATAATCTCTCAGTTCTATAAACTACAATGTTACCTACCTAAAGGAATATATATATATACACACACACAAAATCCGCGAAAACACGCCAATCTCTACCAAACATTTGTTACCATACCACTTGACAAACTAGATCACCGTTTATTAAAGTGGCATATCAATCTGAAGATATATTTCTGAATACTGACAAATCCATTCTTAAGGAGAGATTTTAGCTAGTTAGATAAGAACGTTTATTTTGAATTCTCATTGAACTTATTTTTGTAAACACTCTTAGTTCGCATTTTCCCCGCATGTACTATATGATCGTTGTTGGGTGGTGCAGCACTCAATGGCCCGTTGAATGTACTTTACGTGTTCTTCTTTGCTACTTCTTCTATTCAGTTTTAGTTCATATTTTCCCCGTCAAGAGAAAACCAAATAGCATTACGATTTTAATGTTTAGTCTAATTTTCATAAGAAGGGCCTTACATGACAACTAGAAAATCTACTATAGCTACTTTCACGTGTTAATATTTCAGGTAATGTGATCTTTAGCTCTCAATTTTGATAGACATTATCAATATATATATATAATAACACTGATAAAACCCGCCTCGGTGGCGTAGTTAGCTAACGCGCTAGTCGTTTTAAGCTCGACTGCTGAGGACGGGGTGATCGAGGTTCGAATCTCGGTTAGGTGAACCGGGGGTGGTGTTTCCTAAACGGTTTCCCTCTCTCCTTCCATGCAAATGTGGGTTCACTTCCTCTAATTCAACCTTCCCCATTCCTAATCCATTAGCGTAGTTAGTACTTAAAAGAGTATAACCCGAACGGGTAGTAAGACGCGGTGCTAAATATTATTATTATTAACACTGATAAAAAGGTAAAAAGTTTTCAATTTTGAGCGTAAAAAAGTATGTTTGTATTCTTTTAAAGTTTCTTCCGATTAAAATTAGACTGTAGAAGATGAGACCTAGCTCCGACTCGCAGAGTTTCTTTTAACTCCTGCTCAGGATGATAGTTTCATCTCCATCTGAGTTCTAAGAGAAAGGTGTTTTCAACGTTTGTAGCTTCTCAAACATTCTCTAGCTGAGTTCAGATCTATTCTTTGTTTTAAATCAACCATAATCGTGTATCCACAAGTTAGATAGATTAATTCACTAATAACCAGCACAATGGCACCAATGTCTACCAATGAAACTATATACAACTTAATTCCATTGGGCAACGTTAGTTGGAAATGTTCGTCTCAACCCTGGTTCAAAGCCTTCGTCCGATCCTTCATCAGAAAAAGGTCCTGGAAGGCTCCCTGCAAAGTTGAAGCTACGCAGCCAGCTTTACATCTGTGCATGGCTCTTAGTCCACTTTCAATTTAAGTCCTTGATCAACACTTATATAATTTTATGAATATGTTCATTTTTATTTTGGAATATTTACAAACAATATGAATCTAGGACAGGCACAAAACCCAGTCTCCGATCCATAAATTCACCAATGTAAGCGGGTAAGCAATTTTTTTTTTAAATTATTATTTCATTCATGCCGAGTATAGTCGGTCACGAAACATACTGAGCTAGGCTCTTTGACAGTATTAGTACGTTGTTATTCGATTATATACATTGTGTTGCACAATTTTAACAAATGTGTAATTATAAGCTATAAATAGTGAATCAACGATTTCAAATCATTTCAGTATATGCGTTATAAGGGGTCAAACTTGCTATTATATGATTTTTTTCGTACCATTGTTAAAGTAAAGTAATTAATGTATTGGGCTGAAATACACCTCAAGGAAGAGATTAGAAGTAGACCTAGTTCCTCCACGACACCTCAAGGAAGGGATTATAAGTAGTCCTAGTTCCACCACGACACCTCAAGGAAGGGATTATAAGTACACCTAGTTCCTACACTACACTTCAAGGAAGGGATTATAAGTAGTCCTAGTTCCTCCACGACACCTCAAAAAATGTATTACAAGCAGTCCCAGCTCCACCACGACACCTCATAGGAAGGGATTATAAGTAGTCCTAGTTCCACCACGACACCTCAAGGAAGGGATTATAAGTAGTCCTAGTTCCACCACGACACTTCAAGGAAGGGATTATAAGTAGTACTAGTTCCTCCATGACACCTCAAAAAATGTATTACAAGTAGTCCCAGCTCCACCACGACACCTCAAGGAAGGGATTATAAGTAGTCCTAGTTCCACCACGACACTTCAAGGAAGGGATCATAAGTAGTACTAGTTCCTCCACAACATATCAAGGAAGGGATTATCAGTAATACCAGTGCCTTTTGTTATAAGTAATCCTAATTCCTACACGGTGCCTCAAGGAAGAGAATATAAATATGCGTGGTTTATTATAGTTATACCAACTTAGAAAATACAAACATATTTTCATAAGTTACGTCAAAATTACTACCTACTGTTTCGTGGGACCCTATCATCCACGGTACAGTGCCTCCTCAGATTGCGGATAGTTTATATGGCCTTCAGATATGAAGGGTATCTGCGAATATATTGAATAAATAGTTGCAGACAGCAGATAGGGTTGATCCTCCATCTTGGGGATTGGGCGATGATCTCCCTATCATGAATTAAGCATAACTTATAATCCCTTCCTTGAAATGTTGGGGATGAACTAGGAAAACTTAGATTTCCTTCCTTGAGGTGACATGAAACGTATTTTCATGGGTTACTTATAATTTACTACACATAATTTGTTTATAATTTATTCACCAAATTACAAATGATTGTAAATCCATTAAATAATGTTCGGAGAGTTTCACTTATCTCTTCGAAGGTTTTAATTTTCTCTGGGCAGGTTAGACTAGCTTATATTAGATTAGTGCGTAGTGGACTTCCATTAAAGTGTAGGAACTTGATTATGGTATTAAAGGACCATTTTGGAAACCAGGTCTCATGGCGGAACTAGATCCCGCCCAATCAGACTAAACAAATTTGACGTTTAGTCTATAAGCTCTTCACTGTGTACCCCTCCATGATCAAGAGGTCTTTAAAGGTGTGCAAATAAGTTTTAAACATTTTACAATATTTTTAAACAAACATGTATGTACTATCCTGATTAACAAACTTTTCTTATAAAACAAACATTGTGAGGGAGCTTCCTAAACATTTTCATTGCTTAGAAACAACTTTGATTTGGAATAGAGGGGACGCGAGAAAGGGTCAGTATATTTTTACAGTTTTTACATCAAAATAATATTTAGGCCAAAATAAATAAAATATTGTTTTAATACAAACATAGCGTTTAATTTTTCTTCACATGGTGATATCAAAAGTTGTTTATTACATGCTATGAGCATGGGGGCATTAGTGACAAACTTTTTAAACGAAGAGAAAAAGTTGTAAATAAATTCGAGGACGCCCTTGACAGATATTCAAAAACTGTTGATATCACCATCTGAAGTAAATTAAACTCTCCTTACAAAAGCAATATCTGATTTATTTTATCAACAAATTATTTTGTTATAAAAACTACAAAAACCCTACTCTTTTTCTCGCCTTCCCACCTAAAAGTGTTTATTGAAGTCTAACCAATAATCATTAAAACTTCAATAAACATGGCACTATTTTTCTCTAGCAATAAAAATATTACATATTTATAGGACAACACTAGTTTTTCAATAAATAAAGAACGAATGGCTTCCAAACAAAATAATAATAATATAAGGAGAATAATTAAAAATTTGTCTGTTCACCATAAACTTTAATGGCTTAATATGTTTTTATTAAATATTTGTTAAATTTAGCACTGGATAATTTATGATTTAATCTATAGTGGTAAGGAATCTGAGGATATTTAAAATAAAATATACCCTTATTTAAACCAGTAAGTATTCAAAGAAAGTCAAATCCCGACCTCTCGTAACAAAACCAGACAAGCAAGTCATTACATGAACCGTGTTGGACTAAAGAACATTTACTTGATATAAAAAAACTTTCGGGTGTTTATAGCATGGTTATAGTTTAAGATTTATCCGTTTTTAAACGTTTGTAGATGGGCTTTAATGTCCAGCCAAAAGTCAAGCTTAACGTCTCTGCTTAATGGAAATGTTAGGTTTGGCACGGAGCTCGTGTGAAGAACTGTCAGAAGTCCAGATCACCACCCTGGTTGAGCTGGTTAGCGTACGAACTACAACTTTATAGTACACACTTCTCGCACGCACGCGTCTGTTCAGAACGCTTTGGAACGTGTGGCCTCTAAGTCTCACTGACGACATCCAACATGACCTCAAGATGGCTAGCTGTTCATACACATGCTTTCTGCCAAGTTTCCGACACCATTTTGGCGTCTGCCAACCTTTTCTCTGTGCTCGTGTGTGTGTACTTTTATATACTCATCTCAACGTATGTATATCAATCTCTTTTTGAGTGGTTTGCTCTTTTAAAAGCTCTTGTTGCCATCTTTCCAATCGGGTTCAGTTTATCTAAAAAAAAAAGTTTTGGGGAGTAATGAACAAGATTACTGCTCTTTGAATTATTTTGCTTTTGATCTCACCGTGGTCATGAGCTATAATAAATCCCTCTTAAAGAGATAACTCGATACAGGTTGGTTTGTAGTTAGCACTATTTTAAATGTCCCAGACACTATTACCATGCTTTTTCCCAAAAGCCTAAAAATATATAATAATCTACTAAGGATAAAATGTATAAAATTTTATTTTCGTAGGAACCGTTTCTGATATTTAGAGAAGTTACTAGATTTAAATTCACGTATTGTAAAATCATTTGATCTGCAGCTTTCATTTTTTATATGTATTATCAATAAGCAATATAGTAAAGTTTTATCATAGTTAACTTGATTACTTACCTACTCTATGGCATTAGGAACTCGAAAGTTCATTGCCGCACTTCCAAAATTACGCAACCTATCCTTATCTTAAGCTAGCTATATCCAGTCCATCTCATTACACTATAGCTCTTTCAGGTCAATTCTAATGTTATACTTCAATCTGCGTCTATGTCTTCCCATTGGTCTCTTCCCAGTGGGTTTACCAATCAGTACCCTGAACACGGTTCTAGAATCTCTCATTCACGCTGCATGTCCTGTCCACCGTAATCTAAGAGACTTGGTTATTCCAACAATGTAGTGTGATGAAAACAGAGTGTCTGACTCATATTTATGTTGTCACACCTCACCACCTCAGTAGCCTCATCCCTAAAAGTATCTTCCTCCCAAAATCCGACTAGAGTTTACCGTTTTAGGATTATTTATATGCAGTTTGACATTTAAATATGGTCGACAAAGTTTTTAGATGAGAATTTTGTCATATTTTACATATCTTTAGGGAGTGGGGGGAATAAAATTACAATATTAGTGAGTGTTAACAAGAATCATATTATATATATGTATAATATATATATTATATATATATTTATAATATATATATATTATATATATATTATATATATATTTATAATATATATATATTATATATATATTTATAATATATATATTATATATATATTTATAATATATATTATATATATATATTACTCAGGCGATGCTTGAACTAAACAAAGGGTTTAAAGATAATATGTGGATTTTACTTGTGCATGTAAAATAAAATTTTCTAATCGAGTGTGTGGCAGTCCATGACGAGAAATATGTTACAAAATGGACCATTGTCATTATTTTCACTTTAATATGAACATTGGCTTCCATGTTTTTTATAGTTTAACTCAAGTACACGATACATTTTTTCATTTAAAATTAAACTTACCCACTTCATTGGCCGAATTATCGAAAACAAGGATTGAGAAACTGTTACCTTAAGGACCACATGCGGCCTTTACTCTTGTTTTGTCAATTGTGTATCTTCATAGTTTTTTACTATACATTCTAAGACGGTGTGGATTTTGGTTAGTAAAAATTAAAATAGGTAACTTTTTATTTTAATCAAAGAAATAAAAGCACGCTGTTAGATAAATAACTACTCTTATTGATCTCTCTATTGTTGGCGTACTATAATATTATCAATTAAATTTAATCTGTGAACAATACGGGTCTACTGAGGACATATTTTCTTAAATCGTTTCACTCTCTTCTTCCACGCAACTGTCGATAGGTTACATCTAAACTGCTTCCTTCCGTATTCCTAACCCATTAAAGGAATTATCATACATGCTTTTAGCGTGAGCAGGGAGTAAGACGAAATAATAAAAAACAACCTTTAAATTCTACATACAGCACACCAAAACTGATACACCATCGCTGTTTAAAATAGTTTTTTCTGTCATCACGAATTATTTGTGAAACTATTCCATTACGCCAACAGTCGTGGTGGGAAAGTGAATCATTTATTTCAATGGAAGATTCTAGCTGGCAAATGCCTGCGTATTTAATTTACTTTCAGGCTGGGACTGCAGTTTAGTTTCTAATTGGAAATATTAGGGGTACTTTTACAACTATTTTCAAAAGAATGCTTGTATATTTCATCTTTAATTCTCCCCTAGTCCCTGCCCCTTTAGGTTAAATAGTTAATAACACATATGTTAAAAATTTCAATGATATAAACAAACCCGTGCCGATGTGCACGAACGGCAAAGGATAATTTGGTCAAATGGTGGCGGGGAAGTCGGGTTTAGAATCAAGGCCTGTCGTATTGGGGCGTTTTTACTTTCTCTCGTCCGGAGTTCAATCCTCGGTCCCGGCACAGATTTATCTGATTACCAAAACCTTCCTTCACCTATGACAAGACATCTTCTGAATGTGAGGAATTCCAGGTCTCCACCGTGGTTCGGATTCCACGTTAAAATGTAGGTCCTTAATTTCATCTCACAATCACCCTACCATTGTACACTAGCGTAAGTGCGTATAATCCGAACGGGTAGTAAGACGCGGTGCTAATAATAATAATAATAATAATAATAATAATACTTTCTCTCGACACCTCGGAGATAAGTTATTGAGATCGTCAAAAAAATTGAACTCGAGATTTTGATAATTGTCGACGTTTCATGAGCCCCCCCGAAACAAAAAAAAAGGTAGTTTTCGCAATGCCGTCTGTCTGTCGGTAACTTGAGCTGGAGGTGAAACTGTTCTACAGATTGGGCTAAAATTTTATATCTGGGGTTTTCATAAGGTCCCCCCCTCCCCGCCAAGGAGTTTTTGGAATTAGATTTCTAACACTTAATTTAAGGGTAGCTTACTGAAGAGCAAAAAAAGAAAAAAGAAAGATTAAATTTTATATCTAGACTGTGTTTATCATTACAAACAAGATGGTAGTTCTCATTTTGTCGTGAAAATTACTTTAGGGTACTTTACACGAGTGAAATATTCCAATTTTCATCATTTATCCGCAACTATTTGAGATACAAACAACTTATCATTGTAAATTTGTAGTACTATTAAAGATAAACATATTTTATTTGAAATATATTTTTATAAAACCAATCATTTCTTAGCGATAAGCAAATATATACACTTTTTAATTCAGGTCTTTTAAAATGAATTTGATTCTTATGCTCTTTGGTGAACAAAGATGTTTCTCTTTTCTCAATTTATCTGTAACAATGTTCCTAGTTTCTAATCCCATAGAGTAAGTAACAGCGTATATTATTCCATTCATGATCTTTGGCGTAATATTTCTGTAACAATGTATAGACCTATTATTTCGTTTCAAAAATCTTACGAGTTATAAGTAAATGTATATCTTAGGATAAAAGCGAGAGAAAGTACGTGCGGTGCACCGTAGCATTTATTTTAAATGGTTTCCCACCCTCCGTTCACTCAAAGGCGTATGCATTATTAAATGATACGTTACCTGTTTCTGCCTATTTAGTGTAAATACCCGGATAACCCAAACGAGTAGTTTGACTTAAAGTACAAATAGTTAGTAGAGCGTCAAGTAATCGAGCGGTGTTTATCCGAAACATCGATCATCCAAACGTATACTTTGGGGTAAAAAATTATTGGTCTGGTTTTATGTCATTCTCGTGCTAGGCAATAGGGGAAGCACTGCAGTGGCGCGCTCTATCATATACGTACATAATCAATTAGTACAAATGCTCATAACCCGAATGGGTCGTAATAAATAAGTGGTGCTAAAAAAATGATTGAGATAGGAAAGGGGAGTTTTTCTTTTTTGTTGCAGTCGCTCGTTAACATTTTCTTTAGCTTTTGTTTCATTTAAGAGTTATTGATGACTCAATATAAGATGTAGGGATAAAATAGTATAGGGGTATAATGGTGTGAATTCAGCCTCCAATGCTGGTAAAAGTTCCTTGGGGAGCCCTTATCGATAGTGTATATGTTAGTGACTCGAGCCCGTTTGGTTATCGCTCCGAAATATAGTATGTTTCACTCGATTCAAAGGACCAATAACAACAACAATAATAATGATAATAATAATAATAATGACATTTAGGCGCTACATAAATCTGTAGCTCAGTGTATGGAAATATTAGCCAGTACTATTGTACCGTTTGCCTAGAGTACGCCCGAATGTATAAATAGTACATAATTTTCGCGGAGTCTTTTTCCATGTCCCGGTGAGGTGAGAAGATGATGATAGTGAATAAGACAAGGTTAAGCCAATGTGGATCTTAACCTAACTTAAACCTAATTAACTAAACTCTGGTGACCATGGGAATTATTCCCCTCTTGAGAAAAATGGTCCGATACCATCCGGGAATCAAATTAGGGACATCTAGGTCACAGCCAGGAGCTCTACCCATGATGGCTACAAGGCCGGTTAAAAAGATACTTTCATAGTCAGCCTGAACACGTTTTAAGTTCGCCGCTAAACTAAATACAAGACGACACCTACCTAGACTCAAATAGAATGGGCCAGTTTCGCATATTAAACTGTACCATTCCATTCTTGTCTAGGTAGATGTCTTGTATTTAGTACATCTCCACACTTGGGTCGTGCTCAGTCTGACTATGAAACTGGACCTAAAGTGTCCTGTTCCCTTCCTTAGTTCAGAACCCTCTGTTCATTCAGGATCCAAGTGTACGACACGTTTGAAAAGCTTGTAGGGGGAAGAGCGGGGTGGAATAAGGTTCTCATGTCAATGTAGTGAGTTCCCTCCCTTCTCCATTAAGTATTCAGGCAGTCAGGACGCGCGCGAGGTATTGGCAAGGTTGACCGGCTAGGGTAGGCTGATGGCACTTGATGCCAACCACCCGGCCAGCACTTCCCGATTCTCAAGATTCAACAGCCCGACCATGGGGCTTTTTTTTAGAGGTCGATGGCAGCAGACATCGTGGCATCCTCACTGTATTGGCAACAGAATGTTTGAGAGGTGTGGCCTCAAGTTCAGCTGAGGGGGGTAAAAAAAAAAGAGATAGGGGAGAAATTGGATCACTGGCAACGTTCACCTCATCAATGAAGTCGAGAAGACCTTATATTGCCAGAAACAAATTCTCTTGAGTGTTGTTAGCGACACATTGAGCTATTGCTCTTGATTCGTATGAAGAACCATACTTGACGGTTGAAGCGTTTATTGTGGGGAGGTAATTTTTAAGGTTTCAAGAGAGGCAAAAAACATTTCAAAAAAAGTCTGTCATCAAAGTCCGTGAGAGGCTACTATTTAAATTAACTGGGAAGTAATAAATAATCATCATTAGCTTTGCGAAAGCGGTTTGTTCCACACAATAAATGGCACATAAATAATCCTTGCTTCACCGTGCAGGCTACAAAATCTGTAATTTATGAAGGAGTTTTGCAATAAACCTTTTTAATACTTGGTACATGGTATTGTGTTTGTTGAATAACCTTGCCTTAGGACTCAATTGAGACTAGAACAATAGCTTCTGGATGCGAGCTAGGAATGAAAATGTTGTTACATAATTTATTACGGTAAGCAAACACCTCACTGTACCACTAATACTGTGATTAAACTAACCGGTAGAATGGCTGTTGGTCTGGAGAGACTGGTTCAGTTTCTCAAGATGCATATTTCTGATTCGGCCAACCACATCGTAGGGCTCGTGGAATAAACGTCAACCTCGTCCAGTCTTATTTTCCGGTTTTCTAGTTCCATTCGTGTGCACTGAGGGTGTTTTTTTTTTACTAAATGTTTTCCCACGTTCCCTTCACGCAATGCAGAAACACTTCCTCTAAGTCTTATCCTTAAGATCCCTATCCTATTTATGTAAACATACGGATAGCCTGAATAGAAATGGTGCACAAAATTGATTTGTGCCTTATGAGAACCTGTCAAGTGGCACGTGGCCTTCCAATTTCAAAAGGTTCCCCACCCGTGGTCAAGATTCTAAGGAATTACAGACCTGAAAGGGTTGGGACTTATATTGAGATTCAAAAGCTATACCCATCAAACTTAATCTACCGTTGGCATCATTTCAACATATCTCATACTAGCTTGGACAACACACTAAAACTGATTTATCTAGTTTTGATGTCAAAACATATAAACATATTATACATGACTCCTCTTAAACACGTGTCACCCTTAATGTGTTTGCATGTTAACAATATATTTGTTTTAAAACAAAAAAATTTGTTTTAAAACAAAAAAATTTGTTTACGTATGAGAACAAATAGTGAAGATATTTTAGTTACCAACATACACACGTATATAAATTAACTCCAAAGTCAATTTGAAAATATTATTCTTGTATTTTTATTTCCGTGCACTTCCGGGCTAACCGTATATTTTCATTAGGGGTTTAAGGATGAAAACTCTTGAATTTAAATAAAATATACACACATTTACATGAAGGAAGAGTAGGAAACAATTTAGGAGAATACACCTTAATACATCGTGACAAGATTTGAACCCCGACCTCCCCACCATCATAAAACCAGACCAGACACGTGCCCAACGGTGTGGGTGACCACATGTTAAGCATATTCTATTACCTAAGCTATTAGGAAACAATTTATTATCATTGTAATGACTATCAGCGCCTTTATCTTATGTAACATTATCGGAATGCATTTGTTGTAAAGCATTTAAACTGCAAACAATACACTCACTTCCAAGATTAAACAAAGTAAGTTGTAGGAATTCCAATTGTATGGTAAGAGGAATAAAACTCAACACATGTACGGGTTTTAAAAAATATTATTATTATTATTATTATTATTATTATTATTATTATTAACACCTCGTCCTACTACCCGTTCAGGTTGTACACACTTACACTAATGTGTAATGGTAGGGTGATTGTGAGATGAAAATTAAGGACCTACAGTTTAACGTGGAATCCGAACCATTGTGGAGGCCTGGCATTCTCCACATTCACAAGTTGTGATTAATACACGACTTGTCAGAGGTGAAGGAAGGGTTTGGTAATCAGATAAATCTGTGCCGTGTCCGAGGATTGAACCCCGGACTCCAGCACAGAAGTCCGACACCTTATCTCTAGAATTGAAATAAATAAAATAAGTAAGTGAATCAAAAACACAGGATGAGGAAGAATTTTAAATAAATGAATCAGCATAAGAAATATAGCATGCCTGAAAGGCATTTTAGTTCTTAGCATTATTAACTTTAGGTAGAAAACAGAAACTTAAGTTCTAGCCTACGCCCATTGGTAAAAAAAACTGGGAATTGATATCAAGTTAAATTGAAGTTAATAGAGTCTAGTATTCGAGTAACAGGGATGTATAGGTTCGAATCCATGCTGGTTGTACTAAGGGTGACTTTCTCTCTTTTTAATGTTAAAATATAGACTGCTACAGAAACATTGAGAAAAGAGGAGCATCTCTCTCCACCAAAAAGAGCATAACAATCAATTATTTATATCTCTAGGTACAAATTAATATATTTAATATATCTCTTAACGCAAGAGGAAAAATTTAATGTAAAACTTGTAAGTCTCGGGCCGACGAATTAAGGAGTCAAACTACTAAACAGATGATAATAATGTTTCATTCTAAGGCTTTGAGTCATTTTAGATATACAGGGCTATTCAGATTTCCAGGGAAGAAAAACTATACTGGTTGTAGGGGAGGACAAGCCAGGTATTTCCATTTAGTGAACGGTGTCAGAGACGTCAAATATGGCCCTGTAAGCACCTGAGGAGTAGGCAACTCATTCATTTTCAACACATAACCATAGCCTTCGGCCGTTATGGAGTTATGCTGACCAAAAAACACTTCAGATAACTTCTAGAGGTGTCTAGAGGGAATTATGTTGCCATGACAAAACACTTCAGATAGCTTCTTAAGTGGTTTAATATTAAGAATTTTACATAGCCTACGCCAGTTAGGGGGTTATTTTACCATGAAAAGCACTTCAAAGAGCTTCTAGAGGTGTTTAATATTTAGAATTTTTCCTAATCTCTCACAGTTAGGGAGCTATGTTGCCATAAAAAACCCTTAAAATAACTTCTAGAACTGTTTATCATTTATAATTTTGTCTATCTTCTGGCAATTAAGGGATGTGCCCACTAAACCCCTCTTGAAATTATTGGCTGGCTACAGTGGTGTATATTATGACCATAGCCCAGATTTTTATGACCTAAAAATTATAAAAAAATGACCTAATAATTATAAAAAAAATTACTTCTTATTTAAAAAAAAACACCTATGAATATAAACAAAAACTTATTGCCCATATTATCTTCTTATTCAGACAATTGTGTGATCAAAAACTTTTGACTTAGTATTTTTGCATTAATAAAATTTATATTATTTACAAATATACCTAGGATATTCAATATGAAGTACTTAAAATGACTTAAAAATGCCTTAAAGTTACTCTAAAACCCCTTAAAAACTTCATAAATGACACAAAAACCATATAAAATATAAATTTTTACAACAAGTTGATAATGAGCAGAGTTCATATAATTGTAGCATTGTCTGTGATGAATAAAGAAGAAAATACAGATCATAAAAATCTTTACCCTGATTATGACCAGTAACGGGCAATTAATTACCTGACAACAGGTATTCATCAGGAATTACTGGTTCTATCAAATATATGGTTGTTGGCCCTGACAAGGGACTATATTGAGAGTGCAGCTAGGCATCTCTACTGAGGAAGTGGATTTACTTCTTATTGTGAGCTACGCACTGGCAGCAATTCGTCCCTCAGGTGCATACAAAGGCAACATTGACGTCTCATATTACCGCCATTTGGCGTCGCTGACTCCGAGGTCATAGCGTGAAAATACTTCTCTTGTCGCCCCTAAAACGTGTATAATATTTTACATGAAGGTATGGATAACGCTTTATGTATATTCTTTGGTAATCATGGGTACGTTACCTTGAGCCTGTCAAGGTCACGCCACGCGTTTGGGCAGCCAGGTTGCTAGTGACGTCACGCTGCGAAGGATGTGGACTAAGGTCGTTCAATGACCTAAGTAAGTGTTCGTGGCTTAGGCCAAGCCGCGCCCCTTCGTCATAGAGGCCGTTGAGCTGGCAGCTTCGAGACTGTTGCTGTTTCGATTACTTTCAGCTTTCTTTTTTGTTTAGTCTCAAATTCTAGTTCATACTAAAAAATTTATCTTAGAACATGTGCGTTTAGAAATATCAAATTCATTCCAACTTAATGTAATTTGTGTTTTACGGGTCATGTGCGATGTAGCCATACTTTAAGGTCAGAGGGAAGGAAGAGTTAGTTAAGGTCCGTATTTTTACACTTGTATATAAAAAAACAATTTTGGTTAAAATGAATAAAATATTAATTCAGTAGATACAATAAGTCCCCTTTTCTACTCATAGAAATATCAACATTATTTAAATATTATTTATTTAAGGTATTTAACATACATTTCATGAACCGAATAATTATATGAGCACACGACTTATAAAATATCTCAAATCTAGAATAGGTACAATATCCAGCGCCCCAGCCTGGACTGTGAAGGGGGATTCCCCAACTTCACTAATTATACATTTCTTAGCCTTGTCGGGAATCTAACCCGAGACCCTTAGCTTAGTAGGCAGGCATACTACCGACTGAGCTAAGGTGTCGAATATCTACAGTTAATATAATATTGTTCATGACCATAGCATAATTTGACCAGAAACTTTTAAAATGATAGGAAAAAGAACTGGCCGAATTATGTAAAGCATATGATAGATATTCAAAAAATGTTGGAATTACTATTCGTAGAAAATGAATATTAAATGTATCTAATTATGTATGCAATATGTTATTTCATTTGACCAAAAGAATTTATTATATCATTATAAAAAAATACTAAAGTACAGACCTTAACTCGATTTCCCTTCCCCACTCCCTATTAATTAAGGTGCCTGCTTTCTGAAGTTTTGAAACGTGTTACGAACGTTCAGCTGTCTCGCAATATTTAAGTGGGGTTTGTTATTTAAAAGTATGTCTAAACAATAAATTAAGTTTAAAGATACTAACATTATATAATAGGGTAATATATAGTGAAAATGACCTAAGTAGTGGTATTATGAGTGAAAATATTCTGGAACGATGTCCTAAGGATAAATATTTCCCGATTAAAGGTTTGATAAGTGTAAGATCTCCTGGGAAAAGGTCGTAGGACTAAATATGCCCTTATTAAAGGTTTTATAACTGAAGGTATCGTAGTATTAAATACATCCCTATTAGAAGTTTTTTAAGTGAAGAAGGGCCAATACGTGGGATGACTATAAAGTAGACTATTATTATTATTATTATTATTACTACTACTACTAGCACCGCGTCTTACTACCAGTTCGGGTTATACGCACTTAAGCTAATGTGCATTGGTAGGGTGATTGTGAGATGAAATGGAGGACCTACAGTTTAACGTGGAATCCGAACCAAGCTGGAGGCATTCCACAGTCACAAGATGTGATTAAAGTAGAACATATATTTGTTAAGTAAAGGGTATGGTGACTTATGTATCTCAACATGCTTTAAAGTCAAGATTTATTTTTTAAATTATGATTTTTTGGGGGGAGAATCTCCGGGTCTTAACGTCTTCGTTTAGTACAATAGAATATCAACTAATATTTTACCTGCTTTGTGGGCCGCATGGTCTAAGGCATCACTCTTGTGTTAGACTAGAATCCTGGCTGGATGTACTGAGGGTTGTTTTTCCAAAATGGTTTTTCACTCTCCCTCCAAGCAATTGCGGGTACACTTCCTCTGAAATTAATCTTCTGCATCCCTAACTCATTAACGTAATTACTTCATATGCGTATAACCTGACCATGTAGTGAGACGCAGTGCTTAAAAAAAAATTAAATCAATATGTAATTGGAACTTCCACCATTAAGAGTAATTATTATATCATTTTAAGTACAGACCTTCTGTATTTTAACAATATCTAAATTACTTTTAGTGCACTTCATATTACTGCTCGTTCTGGATATCTGCATATTGACACTTATAGAACACGGACGAAGAAAGTAGAATTTGAGGTAATGTTCCCCCGTTTTCGTGGAGAGAGATTGGGAAAACATTTATGTTCGACCACCCACAATACATTCAAAGGAATCTAACACTGATCTCTCATTTACCGAAAATCCCAGTTCAGTACAATAGTGACTGCTTAGACCATGCTGCCACTGAGCGCGCTGTAATCTAAATCAATTTAATCTGATTTAACTCACTTAACTTTATTAAAACGTTTAAATATATATTTTTTATACTTTCTCATACCAATAGAAAGTATTGTGATCGTAACAGTTTTTTTCTCGAGACTATGATGATCTTTTACGATCTCTCCAACATCGGTAGTCTAGTCTACTTTGAGAGTAGCGGCTTAGACCATGTGGCAATCGAAGTTTATGAGAGTGTTATTCGTGCTTAAAATAAACTTATGGTTAAAATTATCGTTAGATTATCAAAAGGGGTAAAACGAAAATAAGGGGAAAAGGGCGTAAATGTGTGTATGTGTGTTTGTGTATGTGTGTCAGAAATGGGTCAACACTCTTAGACGGAATTTAGCGTGCACTTTTGAGCACTGAGTTATATTACCACACTACAGCCAGCTCTACTTAGTAAACCCCACTTAGCACTATTTACACCCAACCAGAACTAAAGACATTTACTACATGAGCAAAAAGACAAACTCATAAACAAAATAGCAAA
>CABFOV010000002.1:179974-227985 GCA_902141375.1 Timema poppense | reverse complement strand
TGTCATCGCCTAGAGAGAAATTGTCGGTCTCGGTGGTCTTGGGGTGAAATGATCACCTCAGGTCATGGGTCCAAACCCATCTGGGGTCGATGGATTTTTCTTGAGCGATAAGACTACGTAGCACAACTTCCTTTGGAGGGGAAGTAAAACCTTCGGTCCCGTGTCGATTATGGTTTGTAAATGAACCCTGAAAGGTCTGTGAAAATAACTTTCCCTACATAATTGGTAGGCCCATTTGCTCTCGCTCATAGAAACTCTCGTTTAATGATATAATCATTCGATCCAGCAAATGCAAGTTATGTTCCTCAAATAAATAAAACAAAGTGATATAAAGGAAATTTCACCTAGGACAGTTCAATTTTCATAGCAAGGGCCTTATCTGATAACTATAATATTAACTAGATCTACCTTTACGTATTAATACTTCAAATTATATGATATGCATCTTTCACTTTATATATATATATATATAATTAATAACTATAAAATAACAAAAGCGATATTCTTATGCATGTACAGTATGTTAGTTATTCTAATGCTTCTGATAAACTCCAAAGCAGGTATACAAATTTGGCCTATGCGCTTTAATTACGCAGCTAGTTAGAATAACAGCTCTAAAGTTGGCTTTAAATAAATAAAACTATATTGAAATTAGATTTTTTTTAAATCTCAAAATACCTATAATATAGGCCTATAACAAATTGTGGATTTTGCGTGAAGTCTTTCCCGTGTTTATTTTATCTATTTTTTTTTATACCTTTCAAAGCAGAAGTGATTTGTGTCCTTGACTCTGCCAGGTTATAGGGGTGAGTTTTTTAACGTTTCCGATTTTGCTAATAAGGATCACTAATATACTTAATAGGCCAAAACTATATCTATAACTCTAGCCCTTGTAGCTACTCCCATGCGAAGTTTAAGTGTTATACCTAATTAGTAAATGTGCATACATAGTTACGTAGTTAGTCTATAAATGCATGTATTTTCTGAATTTACTATAGCAACTATTCCTTGTTCTTCAGTGTTGGTAATATACTACCATACATCACGGTTACATTTTGTGGTTCAAGGTATTCCAATTACTGACAGAAATATCTAAACATCAAACAATATTATTATGGACCTACAATTTCAACAAATCCAAAACTAATACTTGCCTAGTTTTTTTAACTCTAAGCTTCAAAATAGTTTAAGTATTTAGTATTTATAGTAAATGCTTTCTTTGAGTGGAAGGGGGAAGGCTTAAATTGATATTGGATCAAGCCCTCTTTCGTTCTAAAAAGACTTTGCGACGCCACTGCTACTAACTGAGCGAAAGCGCTGAGTCTTTGCTGTTGACTACGTGAACAAAACAAAGGGGCAAAAAAAGAATGTATATGAATCTATCTCTCCAATTTAATGTACGGCACGGGAGAGTTAAAAACCAACGCCGATATTGCTGTGCCTTTAGTTTGTTGGTAATTGCCTGCCATTTCACTTCTTTGGAGTCCTCGGGTAAGGCTAGGAAGCTCGACAAATTAAAACAAAGAACTGTCCTTGGAAATCAATATCACCTTGATTTGTGGTGATAGATTTACATGTAATTGAATTTTTGTGTAACTCTTTCTTGTTTATTTCTGTGATAAAATGTACATTTTTATTAAAAAATACTTCTGTTAATTAAATTTTCAGAAGTCACCCTCTAGCATTTAATTATAGTTAACTTTTTAATCTGTTTAAATCTGTAATTATTTCTACCCTCTTTTTCCTTTCATCGCATCTTACTACTCATTTGAGATATTCTCATTTAATTACACTAATGGGGTAGGGACGGGGAACATAAAAAACGCACAATAGGGAGAAACCTCATATCAAAAGCGCACAAGGTAAAATAACGTTGCAACATTGCAACATGGCATTTGTAAAAAGCGCTATTGCTCTTGACAATAATTACAATAAAATAATAAAGCTACATGGTTAGGTTATGTTAGGTTAGATTAGGTTAGTCCGATGTCAACAAGCGGTGATGCCATATGGGGTTCGGTGATTATAATCAATGGTGCACTTCTAACTAAAAATCATAGATTTTTTATAAATATGCCTATCCCAAGGGGGTGGAAATTTAATTATCCACCTAGAGGAACCTGAGGTGAAAAAGGATGGGAACCACTACTTAGCCCATCATGGCTGTCCCCTTCGAGTGTAGCCAAGCACATTACATGCGCAATGGGCAATTTAGAGACCGACAACCCCGTGCTTGCCGTCGGTGGTAGGGACTAGCACAGTGAAACTGAGGGGAAATGTATCCTCATTTGTGTGGAGGGAGTGGGGTAAAACATAAAGGTGAAACCACCTTTAGTACACTCATCTGGGGTTTGAACCATGACTTCCCAATCACCAGCCAACCAGACTAGATGAGATTTAAGTTTAGTCTACGTACCCACCGCTGCGTTTCTTTCTCACTTATTGACATTTTGAAAACTAAGATTTTATTCAAATTTGATAATGTAATTTTAAATATCTACGATGAAAATAGTTTTTTTTTTTCCTTAGCAAGGCGTCTTACAACCTGTTCGGGTCACACGCCCTTTTACTAATCAAGCTAGTGGGTTAGGGCTTAGTAAGATTTAATTGCGAAGAAGTGTACCCGCATTTGCGTGCAGAGTGGGAAACCGTTTAGAATAAACCATTCTCAGTACACCCGACCGGGTTCACATGGTGATATCCCCATCATCGGCATTATAGCATATTGCGAGAATGACACCTGAGCCCATCTCGCCACTGACTTGTTCATACAATAGAAACGTTTTGACTTCTAAAAGTCTAAAAGTTAGGATATATAAATTGTTTTATTAATCTAAATTTAGTCGGTGACCTGGCGGTCTAGGGGTAAGGTGTCAGATTTCTGTGCTGGGGGTCCGGGGTTCATTCCTCGGGCCCGGAACAGATTTATCTGAATGCCTAACCCTTCCTTCACCTCTGACAAGACGTGTATTTATCACAACTTGTGAATGTGTGGAATAACAGGCCTCCACCATGGTTCGGATCCCACGTTAAGTCTGTAGGTCCTCCATTTCATCTCACAATCACCCTACCATTACACATTAGCGTAAGTGCGTACAACCCAAACGGGTAGTAAAACGCGTTGCTAATAATAATAATAATAATAATAATAATAATAATATTCTAAGCTACCTTTATGAAAACTATGAAAATCGTTCTTCATATAATACATATTTTCGTGCGGTGGTTTGACTACAGTCTTTGTATTAATAAAAAAAACTAGTTAAGTGAGGTTTTACATTATTGTAAATATGAAAAACTGTTATAATTTTAAACTATGAACTATAGCTGTGGAGAGGATGGAGACCAAATATGGAGACAAACTTGCTACAATTATTCAAGTATAGATCATGTTTATGATGACTAAAAAATATCCACACTGTTGGGCACGTATACTAAGGTGTCATTCTCGTCTAGTCTGATTTTCTATTGACAGGGATGTCGGGGTTTGAGTCCTGACGTGTGTTTTTTAAACTGTCGAATGATAGTAAATGCGATAGATAGTTAAAGTTTAAATCAGGGCTGAGTGTATTTAGGGTAATTTTCCTAAATAGTTTCCTACGCTCACTCTACACAAATGTGGGTACAATTGCTTTAAAATTATATCTCCCTCACCCTTACCCCATAAGCGTAATTAATGTTTACTTAAATACCCGCTTCGGTGGCCACATGGTCTAAGGTACTATTATCGCAATAGACTGCTTATGGCTGGGATATCGTTGTTCAATCCCGGTCGGCTGTACTGAGGGTGGTTTTTCCTAAATAGTTTCCCACACTTTCTCTCTCTCTCTCTCTCTCTCTCTCTCCACGCAAATACACTTCCTCTAAATTCATTCTTTCTCATCCCTAACCCATTATCGTAACTAGTACACAAGTGTATAAACCGGATGTGTAGAAAGACGTGGTGCAATAAAAATGTTTATAGCCCGAACGTATGGTACTAAAATAGATGTTGTTATGTTGTTAGCGAATTTAAGCTCGATTGGATACACAAGCATCGTTAGTGGGGTGAGCACGGACATACTCTCCTCCTAATAATCTACTCAAAATGAACACTTAAAAAAGAGCACTGCGATTCACTGCCCATAAGGGTTATACGCCTATGTACTAATTACATTAATGGTTTTAGGGATGAGGAAGGTTATATTTAGAGGATGGGTACACTCATTCAGAAAAACCACCTTCATTACACCCAAATGAGATTAGAACCTTGATATACCTGTCATCGGCATTCTAGTCTACTGCGAGAGTAGAAGCGTGCTATTTAATTGATATTAGTTATGTCCTCATTTAATTAAGAACTTTCTTGACCCGCCTAGGTGGCGTAGTTGGCTAACGCGCTAGTCGTGTTAAACTCTACCGCTGAGGACGGGGAGATCTAGGTTCGAATCTCGGTCGGGTGAACTGCGGGTGGTTTTTCCTAAATGGTTTTCCACTCTCCCTCCACGCAAATGCGGGTTTACTTCCTCTAATTTAACCTTCCTGATTCCTAATATATTAGCGTAATTAGTACTTAAAGCGTATAACCCGAACGGGTAGTAAGACGCAGTGCTAAATAATAATAATAATAAAAAAAGAGCTTTCTTTCACTCATTGTGGTTCCCCATCCTTTGTTCACACAAGTGCAAGTTAGTTTTCTTAACATTTTTTTCTATAACCTTGATCATTCAAATTATTTATTTTGATTTACTTTTATTTTTTTAAATAATATAACAGCATATTACTACTAATACTACTACTACTCTAAGATAAATGATACGTTAAAATCCTACATACTTTCTCTCATATATAATTCAAATTTTAAAAATTATTAATTTATTAACTACCATCAACATAATCTTTCTTCGAAAAACATTTATACAATATTATTAATATTGAAAACTGTCCCTAGATATACACTTTGAACATAATCGTATAAAAATCAAAGAAAATAAAAAATCATTTACCAGTGAAAATTAATTCTTTTATGTATTTAGGGGGCCTATAATGAAATACATCACTCCTCAAATACCCGTTTTTAGCAAAGATTTAACTCACTTTTTAAAAAAATTCATTAATTAGTCACCGGTAAAATACTCTTATATCAATTTTCCTCACTTAAACACGTATACGGGGCTATTTATCATGTAAAATACTTATAATCTATCAAATTTGAAAATAATATTTGGAGCCGTTTCCAAAATTCAGTTATGAGTAACCTGCCAATAGTTTAAGTAGAATCAAAACTACGATTTTATCTCAAGGTGTGAACGTGTAACATCCAAACATCATGTTTGGATAAAATCCATCCAACTCTTTCGGCTGAAGCCTCAGGTACACACAGATACAAAATTGGAAGACTTAATTTTTTAGTGGTTTGAGTGTACATAAAACGCCACGATTCATCTTAAACTTTAGCTTAATAACTCTCACGATTACAATGCTTTCTACATATAGGAATAAAATTAATACTTTTTTCTGTTTGAAAATACGTGTCAACTTTCCTAAAATAAACTTATTTAACCTTACGACAACTCAAAACTAGATTAGAGATGGGACGATCTAATCCTCGAATATCTTAGAGATTCAAGATGCGTAAAAATCTCAAAAAACTATCTCGAATACAATAATTTATGAGTACAATGACTTGATATAACAATTTTAAACAGAATTGGTAAAGGGAATGATGTAGACTTGTGTCGTTGGAAGGGTAACAAAATCACAAAATGGGCTAAAATTGCATCAACATGGGTACATTGACTTGATATAACAATTTTAAACAAAATTGGTAAAGGGAATGATGTAGACTTGTGTCGTTGGAAGGGTAACAAAATCACAAAATGGGCCAACATTGCATCAACATGATTATTGTACTCAAATTAAGTTATCTTTGTTGTTTATGACGTAATCCCCATGACAAACAAAATAACAATACTGTAGTTAGTGGCTCCAAGGATTATGTAACTTGAAAAACATTTTTTTTTTAATATTTTCACTTTATATTAAATTGTATATTTTTAAAGATTCGAGAATTTGAGCTTGAATTTAAGATTCTAAAGAACATTTAAGATTGTGATTCGAGAAATATAGGATTTGACCCATTCCCACTCAAAACTAATATGATTATCTCGTATCAGATATTTCCAATGTCCCTTTAAACACAGCCGTTCCGTTTCGCAGCCAAAGGTGGGAAGGGAGGAAGGAAGGAAGGAAAGTAAACGGGATGAAGTCTTGTATTTCTGGAGTCTGGTAGGGAACGCCTTTCTCTAGTCCTTGCTCCGATTCATTTCAACGAGGTCTGTCGTGGCTCGTTGGTTCGCTCGTTCGTTCGTTCGTATGTACGTACGTAGTTCGAGAAAGAGGTGACATGCCAACCCTCGCTAGGAGTGCTCTGTTGAGTACATAGTCTGACTGGTTGTCTCTGACAGCATGTGTTGTCTTCATTAGGCCTATATGTAGAGGTAAGAGGGTGCCACGAGGGAACACGAATCTACCATTTACCTTTTCCGTGTTTTTACTTCTTCCTTAAGCTATTGTGTTCATTTAAGGGGGCCGCCTCGGTAAGCGATAAATTGCCGCGCAGACATTCAGCTATAAGAACACAATATTTAACTAGGCCTATACGATGCGTTATTTCAAAATATGTTTCACGCCAAAATAAAGTCGAATGGTTCTATCAGGGCTCTTTTTCATAACAACCCTATAATTTGAATTTTATTAAAAATAAAATGCGTGAAAATGTGACCTTAGCTCATTTTAAACGACTTTTTAAACATATTTGCGGAGCCATGAGACTAGGTTTGACGAAAAAGGGCTCTAGATTTAGCCTTCCTCTAACGGATATGGCAATTGTTTGATCGGCTCATAACATAAAATTTGAAGTAATTTGATCAATTACAGCAAGCTTTCCTCTTTACCTTGAGATAAGAAGTTTTGTAGTTTTCATTCCCCTTTTTATTATTGACATTACAAATGGTTGGTTGCAGGCAAAGGACGAGAGAGAGTATGAGCTTAGACATAATAGAGAAGTAGATCCAGAAAATGACAGAGACCATTGTATTTTAAGCCATGTGACCTGGCAGAGGATTGATATTTTCTCGCTGACCGAGGTGGCCGCCTTAAGATGGGATAGAAGTGAACACGGGTTGAGATCATTTTTTATTTTTTTTCAATTTTATTTAACAAAATACTAATTTTGGATAAAAAAATTATCAATTATTGCCTAATTTGTGATTTTGAATCCATTTTGCAAAGTGGGTTGCATCTTAATTTGAGGATATTAAGCACTCAAAGCACTATAACGCTTAAACACCAATTTACGAAATATACTCGCAAATAGAGGGAAGAAAATTAGTAGTTCACTCTATGAGACCTCTTTTATATGTGCTTGTAACACTTTCCCTATTCCACTCACGAGTTTACGCACTCATTCTACTAACTGCGCATGGGCAGCATTGACTTGCATTTAAAAATTACCTTTTTCTTGTTTCCTTTTCTAAATATACATTCACTTCCAAGGCATTTTTTAGTCTACATTCTGGTAGGAAGATTAATGCAGGCCATTTCCATGAATAAATCGAAGTTAAGGTAAAAGTAAAAACTTCACAAACCTCACGAAAAAATATAAATTAACTATTGGAAATACTTTGAGTATGAATTAAAACTTAAACGTATCAACTAAAGCAACAGTTTATTTATTTCGGTCAAAAAACTTTTTACTATACATCTCCTAGTTTGTTAATTATAAACTTTAAGGTTTAGAGGGAAAAGTTGCAATTTTGTCGAATCACAATGCCTGCCATACTTTGAATTAAATATGCGACACAGCAAATAAAAAAAAATCAGGGATAACGTCAAACGTACTACTCTTATAGTAGACTAGACTACCGAAAACGGGGAGATTGAGGTTTGAATCTCGGTTCGGTGTATTGAGGGTGGTGTTTCCAAAATAATTTTCCACTCTGCTTCCACTCAAATATGGGTACACTTCCTTTAAATATAGCCTTCGTCGCCCCTAAAACCACTAGCATAGCTAGTACGTAAGCGTAAAACGTAAATGGGTAGTAAGACGCAATAATAATAATAACAATAATAATATGTAATCCCCATAACTATGTGCATTTCCGTACACGACCACTGTGCTTTTCATTACTATTTCTCAATCAGCTGGAAACTTTACATGACTCGCTTTTGCATCGTCATGGGCGATGGCAGCTTTAAATCCTGCCCAAAGGATGCTTGACTTAGCAATCTAACACGGGGAGCTGAGGGGTCTCAATTCCCCCTTACCCCTACCAACATTTTCCTTCCACCGTCTTGCTCTTTGCACCCGTTAAACGCCTCGCTTTACCGCCGTAACGCATGGCCATGTGCAATATGCATAAAGGAGAAAAAAACTGAATAAAAACTGGAAGAAGGGTGGAAATAAAAGGAGAAAAAAAAAGCTGCGTTCGTATTTATTCTATGCCATTAATCCGGTCTTGGGTTTTTAAAGACGTAGATAGAAAGGACACACAACAACTACTGGAAGTTTTTTCTGAGTTATTTGTGCGATTCAGGTACTCTTGACCATGTTTTTACTCTTTTTTCTTATATTAGATGTTAAGGGTATTTGAAGAAGTTCTTCCTTCTATAAACAAAGATTTGGGGATCTGTTTGGTGTCAAACATAATGAATAAGAGCACGAAAAGAGTGTTAAATATCATTCAGAATATTAATTGTATCGAGTGGATAACCCATTCGAGTAGCACATATTCTATAATCTCCAACCAAAATGATTTTAAAGTTTTTCACTAACACATGAACTAAACGTAGATCTCGTCTTATTTGCCAATCACAGAAAGGTTGGGATTAAAATCCTGGCTAGCTGTACTGAGGATGGATTTTATAATGATTTTATTTTCCCTCTCCATGCAAATACTTGTACATTTTCAAGTCCATTTCCGCACTTAAAAAAGTACGCTACCTGCCCATATCTTGAGCTAGCTCTTTACAGTGACCTTGATGATACCCTATGTTTTCAGGTCCATTCTAATGTTTGTTATCCTCTCATTTGCGTCTAGGTCTTCCTACTGGTCTCTTTCCATTAAATTTGCCCGTCAGTACCCTGAACACAGTTCTAGATTCTCTCATTCGCACTGCATGTCCTACCCGCCGTAATCTGGGGGGTGTGACTATCCTTACAGTGTCTTGTGATGAGTACAGGGTAGGCAGCTCCTCATTATGTAACTTAATCCACTTCCCACTGTCTTAATTCATTTTTAGAGCAAATATCTTCACAATCACATTGTTTTCAAAAACATTAAATCTATTTTCGTCATGTGAGGTAAGATACTACGTTTCACACCCACACAGAACAACCGGAAAAGTTGTTAGTGGTTTATATATAATTCGTTTTACATTCCTTGAAACAAGGTGAGTTGTCATCAAAGTCAAGTTGTAAAGTTGTCTATTCCCTCTTCGTGAAAATACTTGTAAATTTTCTCTCTGTTTTATCTTCCCCATTTGTATCCTGTTAGTGTAAATAAATGATGACATCCCACACGGGTAGGAAGAGATGGTGTAAAACACACTCACCGGTATATGATTTGGGGTCTTAAAGGCTTTGGTCATCCTCTGAAACTCAACTTCACAAGACTAGTGATGACGGCTGGGCAATTTTCTGGTCTTGGCTCCTAAAGTTAACTTTTAATTTTATAAACTATTGGGGAAGTACTTAAAGATGAAGAGCGCATTAAAAAAAAGAGTAATGAATAAATACTTTCTGAAAATAAAAGTATTTATTTGAGTATTGAGTACGTAATTACTTCTGGGGTTAAAGGGGTGTGTATCTTTAAAGGTTACATAAGTGGCTGATGAGCAAACAGACTAATGAATGGTAAGTACGAGGACAGAAAATTAAAACTAGAGATGAGCTAAGTTGAGATTAGATTAAAGGTATTCGCCCATTACAGGCAAAAAAATAATTAAAATTAGATTATTTGAACTGCTTTTGCCAAATTTAAGACAAAGCATAGTTAAAATACTATAGAAATTTCTCGTCACTACGCTTCACTTTTGGCGGTGAATTTTGATTTGTTTTGCTATAAAAACAAAAAAACCTAGCTTTTCTCGCGTTCCTTGCATCCCCACCTTAATACCTATGCTTCTTAGAACAGTTCGCCCTAACAATCTGGGTGAATGTTTCATATTGGCTTGGTGGTAAACAGCTATAAGCCACGCAATATAACCAACAAAGTTAACATAGCATGGGTCAATAATACAAGCTACCCGCTTCAATGGCTTCATGGTCTAAGCCGCCAGGAATGCCAGGCCTCCACCGTGGTTCGGATTCCACGTTAAACTGTAGGTCCTCCATTTCATCTCACAATTACCCTACCATTACACATTAGCGTAAGTGCGTATAACCCGAACGGGTAGTAAGACGTGGTGCTAATAATAATAATAATAATCTAAGCCGCTACTCACAATAGATTAGTCTGCCGAGGATGGGGTGATTGTGGTTCGATTTCAGTCGGGTAAACTGAAGGTGGTTTTCCTAAATAGTTTCTCACTCTCTCTTCGCGCAAATGCGGATACACTTCCTTTAAATTTGACCTTCTCCATTTGCGTAATAAGTATATAAGCTTACAACCTGAATGGTTGGTAAAACCTGATATTAAAAAAATTGCAAGCTAATAATAAAAGATATAAATGGTACGTCACAATCAAACAAACTTTCTCTTACAGTTTATTTTATCTTGGAAGAAGATTTTTAGAAAAAGGTTTTCACTAAATTATCCTTAAGTAAGTTTTCCTCATAAAAAGAAACACATCATCTTGTTAATCACAATAAACACTTTTATATAAATAATTTAATCCAAATTGTTCAAATATTTTAACAAAATCCAAATTTTATAAAATTGATACCATATTCTTATTTTTGGTGAAAATCATCCCCAGATACCCATTTTAAACACATTCTTCTAGGCTAATTTAAAAAAGCAAAAACAAATTCAAAAATTCAAATTGTGTAAGTAAACTACCCTCAAATTGATTTATTTTAAAAAATAAACATTTATTAGTATTGATCATGTAAACAGCACACCGATACCAATTTTGAAGAAAATCTTTAGAGCTATTTTCAAAAAAACTTCACACCTTACAAAAATCAGTCATCAGTAAAATACACTACAGTAAAACAAAGTTTTATCTTGTAAAAAAAACAGACACCAACTTTTAGCTTAATTGCTATAGCCATTTTTTTAATGTTTTAATTTTTTTTAAAAAGTCACCAATAAACTACCCTTAAAAGAATTTCTCCGCAAAAAAAATTAAGACATAATTTTAACCTAAACTTAAAAAATAATGACAAAAGTGCTATTTGGGATGTCACACACGCCCTAGATATCAATCTTAAACAAAATTTAATGAGTCATTTTAGTAAAATTTGGAATTCAATTAATTTAAAGGCTAGGGTCAAAATAATTTTTAAAAATATCCCAAGGTATTTCTCGATAAATAAAGTTTGAATAAAATCCATCAAACCATTTCAGATCTGTGGCCAATGACAGAAAGACAGATAACTGGATGGATAGATAGACAGACAGATATGAGGCCAGATAGAATAGTAAAATCCACTTTTCCAGTTTCGGACACACATAAAACGTAAGGATTCATAATAATCTTAAGGTCAAAAATCCTCTCAATTATAATATTTTCTCTTGATATGAGAAAATAGAAAGGGGATAAAGAACAGAGCAATTCACAAAGCTCACCAACTTTAGAGTTAACGTTAACTTTTCATACGGAAATAATACGAACTAACGGTCAGATTCATATAAAATACTTAGTAATCCTCAATTGCGGCTTGAAACCAAACATAAGACACCTACCTAAACTCGAATGGAATATGCCATTTCCCCATATGAAACTGGCCCATTCCATTCTGGTCTAGGTAGGTTTCGTTTTGTATGTAGTATAGCTCCGCACTTGAGACGTACTAAACCTGACTATGAAACTGACCCAGAGCACGGCCACCGTTCACCAACGCACACAGCTGATGTACGTTTATATATAAGAAACCATTTTGAAATAATGTATATATTGTAGCATCTCATCTTACTAACCGTTCGGGTCATACGCTTATGTATAAATTACGCTAATTGTTTTAGGGATTGGGAAGGTTATATTTAGAGGAAGTGAACCCTCATTTTCTTGGAGGGAAAGTGGAAAATCAGTTTGGAAAATAACACCATCAGTACACCATACCTCGATCTCCCCGTCATTGGCAGTTTAGTCTATTGTTGAATAGCGTACTAGACCATGCTGGCACCGAGGCGTGTTGGTAATTTATATTTATTAAAATGTATAAAATAAATTGAGACATTTGACGAATGAAAATTTCTTTTTATGTCACAGTAATAGATTTTATATGTTTTTTATATACTTATATCAGTTATCTATATTCATAGCAACAATAAATATAGTCAAGGAAATACATTTATTTTTAATTTTCGAAATAGGCTGTTTAAATATTTATCTAGAGGATAAACAAAATAAATTGTATTTAAATTCCAAACTCTCTTATTTTTTATTAAGGTATTTAACTTTTACTTTCGGCGCTCAAACATTATATCATTACACGACCAAGAAAAATAACTTAACCTAGGACAGCACCACGAATACTACACAAACAGCCCCAGTAACTAAAAGTGTACAACACGTTAAAAATAATTTATCTTTGTCATAACCAATGGAATTCGTGGTCAACCACTCTAACCACTTAACCAAGGGAATAGTATATAAACATCGAGAAAAATGGTTAAACAATCCACAAAAATGAAAAATTATAAAGCTGTATATTATCCTTTCATGAGTTATATATGTACTTTTTTTTAGCACCGCTTCTTACTGCCCGTTTGGATTATGGGCTCATGTATTAATTACACTAATGGTTTTATAAATGAGGAAGGTTATATTTAGAGGAAGTGTACCCCCATTTTCTTGGAGGGAGAGTGAAGAACCACCCTCAGTACACCCGACCGAGATTCGAACTTCGAGCTCCTCGTCATCCGCAGTCTCATCTACTGTGAGAATAGCACCTTAGATCATGCGGCCACCGAAGTGGGCTACATGTCTATTAAAGTGAAATCTGTTAATAATATAATTTTTATAATCATTGGAAAAATACATAAATATAATTCCTACTTAGTGAAATTAAACCTACAAGAAATCTTACTCGTTGATTATTTTTATATCATAAATAATTAATTAGAATGGTCAATGGAGTCGGAATGAATGTAGTCAAACATACGCATGTAACAAATTTTACTATACCTTTTCTAAAATAAATATTTACTACTTACCCTAATAAAAATAACGTACAGTCACGAAAATCATATGCACACGATTAATTTACTTTTGATATGGAGGATTACGTGTAGGCTAGTAGACTTGATTGATCTGGGGTATTGAGGTTCGATCCTTGAAAGCGTTCACCGTGGGTGCATTTTCCATATTATAGATTATGTTCCCGTCTTGGTTACCATAGCAATAATTGCTTTTGTGTTTCTTAGAATTGCATTCTACTTATCTGGTTTCCTTAAATGCTACGTGGCAAAAAAGCAAGATTAGAAAATACTAATCATTGATTTTTTATTATTAACTTTTTTATTCACCAAATTTTATTCCTTGCCATAGTAAATTGCATTCATAGTGAAGATAGTTGCTAAAATTACTTCTAGGCAAGGGAATTGAACATGGTACTTTTGCACTGTGTGCCATTGCTCTTTCAATGAGCTATTCAGGATTTGACCCGTGTTTAGGTTTATTCGTCACTCATGACTTAAGGCACCCAACTATATCCCCATTTATTTATATCATCGAGAAAGGTATACATCGTAGGAAATGTACTTGCATTTGCAGGTTGAAAGTGTGTAAAACCATTTAGTAAAAACCATTCTCAGTTCGCTAAGTTGGACTTTGAACCCTGATATTCCGTTACCGGCAAACAATATTAAAAGAGGTTTATATTTAGTCAATCTCCATTCCAATTTTCATAGAAAGAGTTAATCTACTTTCACGTATTTATACGTCAATCATGTGATCTGCAGCTGTCATTTTTGATCATTATTATCAATACCATCTAAAATAACACTAAAAATATGTTATTCTTTGTTTCTAAAATGCTCCTACTAAGAACATAGAACTGTGATAATAAGGTGTGAATATTATTAATAATAATAATAATAATAATAGTAATAGTAAAAATAATATGATGATAATAAATATAATGATGATGATAGTAATAATAACAATATTAATGGAGTGTCTAGGATACATAATTCTGTAGCTCACTTTGCAGAAAGATGGTCCATTACTAATGTACCGTTGCCCAGGGGACGCCCGAACGTACTAATCTACATCCTTTTCTTTGAGGATCTCTCCCTGTCCCTATGAGGTGAGAGGATGATGGTAGTGAACATGACGGGGTTGAGCCAATAAAGATCTTAAGCCTAACTATCCAAACTCTGGTGACCATGGGAATTATTCCCCTTCGGAGAAAAATCCGCTTGTGCCAGCTGGGAATCGAACCCGAGACCTCTAGACTAGCATCCAGGAGCGCTGATGAATGAAGGGAGAGAGAACAAATGTCTAAAAAAAAGTGGCATGTAACAGAACCATAATACACATACGTCGAGAGGCTGTCTTCTTGCATTCTCCGTTAAGCGTGTATGTAGTGTAGTGGGTGGAGTTAGCGAGCAAGTCGCTACTTGCAGCAATTAGAGAGCTATCTATCATACCTGTCAAGCCAGCGAGGTCAGGCGGGGCGCCGCAACGACGGACGCGGCAGTACTAAGTTGCTCTACTTGTCGCTAGAAAGCGTTGTACTCACTTCAAAAATCAAGAAATTTTAGAAAGCAGGCGAGACTTAACGACGTTGCCTACTTGGAGATTTCCAACCTATTTTGCGAAGCTGTTTCCATCTTAACGTGGCGCACATAAGCAGTCTAAGCATTATCACACTTAGAAACCAATGTACAACATTGAAAGAGAGAGAATAACACGAGAGAAGTTCACCCTGAGAGGGATCTGGTCTAAGTTCTGGTAACCCTTCCCTCCTCCTCTGAAGAGTTTACACAGTCACTTTAATATTTGCGCCTTGAAAACAGTGACTGGCTTTCTAATGTTACCCCTTTCTTGCTTCCTATTCTAGATAGAAGTATGCTACCACGCACTTTTTTAATCTACATCCTGGCAAGAAGACTCCCACAAGCCATTATCGCGACCAAGGCAAATATTTAGCCTAGGTTGTAGTGGATTTATAAAAAATAGGTTTAGAAAAAACTATTTCAAGATAATAATTATTATTATTTTGTGACACTGTAGGATTGTTTTTAGAACTATTTAATAATTTATAGTTTTTGTTTCAGAGTTATATCTTTAAATCTCGCTGAGTAAAACGTAAATTCAATTACATTGGAGATCCTATCTTAATCAACCGTAATGTCATAGGTAGTCAACGTCCTTTAATACTTGATCTATTTTTATTATTGCTCAAATTACTGCATATAATAATATAGATTATTGAAATTAACTCAGATACAAGAGGCAATACCATTTGTTGAACTTTTTTTTAGAGTCTTTTGCTAAAGCAAAGTTAATGTTTGTTGCGTTAACTATTAAATATTTGATGCATGTTTTTAAAGCAATAAGATATTTTGATAAGTTTAAGCAATGCCTATGACAAATTTTAATGAACTTTTATGAATACTATGCGTGGTAAATTAAAAATTAAATGTACTTACTGAAGCAAATTTTATTTATTTTGAACTAAACAGTATTTTGTTTTTTAAAACACCCTATGGAAATACGAACCTAAATCACGTTCCCTTACATCCCACCTTAAAGTGAATAGTTTATAACCTTTTAACTTCATAAGTTTTATTTAAATGATATAACACTCGATTCTCCAGCCATTAATTCATCAATGTGAAATGGGAGGCCCCTATATCACTAATAATTAACTATTTAAAACCTTCATAGATTCGACCCCAAGACCTACATTAGCACAGTATTCAGACGCGCTTCTTACTAAGCTAAGATGCCAGATTGATAATAATCAACAGCTTCTCTTTTGTATCCATCGAGTCTTACTCCCCGTCCGGGATATCCGCATAGTTCCACTAACGCCGTAGGGAGTGTAAGGTGCTATTGAGAGAAAACGTACCCTCATTTGCGCTGAGAGAGATTTGAAAATATTTTTGTAAAAAAAAAACCTTCAATATACTCGACCGGAACTTGAACCCTGACTCCTTTGTCATCGGCCAACCAAACCAGTATTTGAGTGCCCCTTGATTTGGGTCGCCTCTCTTGCAAGTATGTTGGCCTACTTGAAGGGGATGGTGAGCAAGGTCAACATTTTTTTTCTCACTACCCTCGTCAAAAAAAAAAAAAAATCAAGAGTATAAGAATCGATTTTTCATCCCATCCTCTTTAATAGCCTTCTTTTCCCCCTTTGCTTATATGTTGGAAGGGTATTGACAACGCCATAAAAGGGAAGGAAGGGTGGACGAACTAAAAAAAACTTGTATGCGGCGGATTTCCTCTAGAGCGACGATGGGTCATCGCCGGTTTCCTCTTGCCTTATTTCCCTTCTCTTTCTTTCTATCCGTTATTTATTGGTGATAACAGCACATCAAGAAGAGGACGCAAAAAAAAGGGGGGGGGGAGAAAACTGACCCTCTTCCCTAGAGCTAAGGCGTTATGGAATTATCGTAGAGGTAGATACTAGATATGATCTGTAGCGTCATGATTTGTGAGGATGGCACAACTGGACATCCCTTCGCCCACCAGAACTCCGGGGCTTACTCAACTTTCGGTTCCGGCAAACGTTCCTCTTGTCTTTCCACCCGGATCCTCCAAAATATGAGGACCCCACTCCGGAACTTGGCAGAAAGACTGTCTCCTTCGAGCCTACTCTAAAGTGAAGTATTTTTTATGATATTTACTATTATCACAATTATTATTAATGTGAATAAGCGTGTTACCATCCGCGTTAATTAACTCTATTCCTACTTCAGAATCCACATAGTGTAAGGCGTCATTCTTGCAATAGACTAGACTGTCTATAAAGGGGAAATCGTGGCTCGAAGCCTGGTTGGATGTACAGAGGCGGTTTTTTTCTTAAATAGTTTTCCACTCTCCTTCTACGCAAATGGTAGTACATTTACTCTAAAGTTAATTTTCCTAGTCCCTAACTCATTGGAATAAAGAGTACATAAGCGTACAACCCGGTCAGATAGTAAAACGCGGTGCTAAGATAAATATATATGGATAACCAGAGAGAGGTAAAAAGATAAATAAACCCTGTGCTGGGTAGAAGTGTATAGCTAAATAAGCCCTTCCAAAACTTATTTTGCGTTCCACATCTTAATAACCATCCGCACTATCTGCATCTTATTACATACACTTAGTAATGGGTTAAGACTGAGGAAGATATAATCTAGAAAAAATTACCCTGGATTTTGTGGATGAAGATTCGGAAACCATTTATGAAAAACCATACTCCGTACGTCTGGGCCGGGAGTTTAACTTCTACCTCCCTGTCTCCATTAAACTATTGTAGGTTAAGCTTGACTTTTAATCCGCCTGACCACAGATTCGAGTTTCAGCAAAATAAAATAACTTATTTAACTAACCACAACCATACTTTCTGTTCATTAACTAATTATTCGGTGACCTAGCGGTGTAGGGGTAAGGTGTCAGACTTCTATGCTGGCGGCCGGGGTTCAATCCTCGGTCCCGGCAAAGATTTATCTGATTACCAAACCCTTCCTTCACCTCTGACAAGACACCTTGTGAATGTGAGGAATTCCAGGCCTCCACAGTGGTTCGGATTCCACGTTAAACTGTAGGTCCTTCATTTCATCTCACAATCACCCTACCATTACACATTAGCGTAAGTGCGTATAGCCCGAATGGGTAGTAAGACGCGGTGCTAATAATAATAATTAATTATTTTCTCTCGATTTCTCGGAGGGAGAAGTATTTTTATCGTCAAAAAAATTAATCTCAAGATTTTGATTAATGTCGTCGTTTCATAGCCCCCCAAATCAGAAAAAGGTGGTTTTCGCGATACTATCTGTCTATCCGTCTGTCTGTGTGTCTGGATCTTGACCCAGAGCTGAAACTATTTTACCAATCGGCATAAGATTTGGTATCTGGGGTTTTCATAAAGTTCCCCACAGTATTTTTTTGGAATTGTATATCCAACCATACAATAAAGGGTAGTTTACTGAAAGGTAAAAAGAGCAAATATACATTTTTATCAAAAATAGCTCAAACGATTTTGATTAAATTTTGTATCCAGGCAATGTTAACTCTACTAACATATTGGTAATTTTAATTTTCCCGTGAAAATGACTGAGGGAATTTAACATTTGCAGAAATATTCAATTTTTATCATATCTCCTTAACTATTTGAGATATGAAATAACATTTATCAAAATCTCAAGTTCGTTTTTTTTGGTGATAACAATACATATCTCTTCGAGGTGTCAAAGGAAAGTAATAAACATAATTATCTAATTAGCCTAGTGTCCCTTTTGTTTTTACATTTATATATAGGTAAATTATTTTAATCGTGTAGATTTTTGACCTAGAAAATATTATGTATATTTCCTAATCTTTAATGTTCCCCTGAACCTTAAAAACGTGGGCGTTACAATTAAATATGTGCGTCTCTACTTGGGTCTACAACCGAAACGGTTTAATGGAGTTTGTTCAGACTTGATATGTGGATATTTATGGTCGGAACCTTAGGGATTTAGATAATTTATGTAAAGGATGTTTTATAGGAAGATAACCAGAAATAATGTAGAGAAGAGATTGGAAAAACACAATTAGAAATTACATACATCCAACAGAGATTCATAATACTGCAGAACTGATACCCTATCCATTGCTTTGTGTGTCCCATGGACCTTATGATGAACCTTCATTCAATACGACCCTCGTCTTCTTTTTATAAACGTCAAGAAGATACAACATTTAGGAAAGGGATATTTGGGAACTTGGCATAATTTGGAAATCTCCGGCATATGAAATGGGTGTACCAAACCTCTACAACATGTATCAATTCCACAAAAATTATTGAAAGTTCACACCCAATATGTGCATTGTTTGGCACCAAACACCCGAAAGATAAAAAAAAATTATTTGGGCAGAATATTTAAATTCCGACCTTAACATCGTTTAAGTAACATTAACACCTTTGTTGCAAATAAATGATTTAAACATTTTGGTAAATAATATGGGTTATTCTATTTGTTTTAAATATGGGGCTTACTATTTTCCTTTTGTAATGATAATATACTAACATTCTTTTTTACTTTAGGTGAGGATCTGGGGGATGCGAGAACAGGTAAGAAATTTGGCAGTTTTTATTTCAAACATTTCTTTTGTTAACATAAATCAAAACATTGCTTTTGTACAAACATAGAGTTTAATTTTATTCACATGATGATATCAACCGTTTTTGAATGACAAGGATGTCTTGGTATTTAATGACAACTTTTTCTCTTCATTTAAGAAGTTAATCATCTAATGCAGCCATGCTCACGATGGATATCCAACAAATGTTGATATCACCATGTGAAGAAAATTAAACTCAATACTTTTACTGGGGCAAAATTTTATTTATTTTGACCAAAAAAAGTTTTACTCTAAAAACTGCAATAACACTGGCCTTTTCTCGTGACCCCTACAATACCACCCTAAGGGTGCTACGTAGGGGAGCACTAAGAAGTGTTGCAGACGTTTCGAGATCTCGGATTAGTTATTTATGAAGTATTTTGATTTTTTTTAATAAAGTGTTTCCGCCAAAATTTAGGATAACATTTTGAACAGATAAAAAGTTGAGATTATAAGTTTTAATTGTTTTAAGTGAATGTGTACATAAAACCCCATAAAACAATCCCACATTATCTTAAAACTTTCTGTTGTGATCATAATATTGATAGAGGAAGGCTAAAACTAGGTTTCTAATCCTCAAATTTAATCTAAGAAGTCAAAATTTTCGCGTAAAGCTTCGTTGAATTATTTTAAAATTCTAAACTAAAAATTTAAACTTTTTAATTCTTCGGAAACCTAATGATAATATTCGTCTACATTTTGTTGAAAACTATATTTAAAAATATCAACTTCTTAAATAATGCGGAATTTCTAAACGTCTGCAACTCATCTCAGTTGCTCTACGATGTAGCACCCTTAAGATGATGACACTAATAAACAAATATTCTCCATTGCATCAGCCCGCAAACGAGCTATACCGGCCGAGCGGCCGTTGCATGTTGCCCAATATAGTGCCAACATTTGCGGATTGTCATGTGGTCAGCAAAACGAACCCTCAAACCGTTAATCTCAGTTCTCTAGACTGAAGCCGCTATTTATGTATTCAAGTAGCTCCTCAATTGTCCTCAAGAGGCTGATTGAAATCATTTCCAGATCCACTGCTTCACAGAACAATCTGGAAGCGCTGGGGATGGAACCTGGTACCTCTGGATCTGTAGCAAGAAACTGTCACCACTAAACTACAGAGGTGGTCCAAGACGATGACATTAGAGATTTTATTTTTAAATGCTTTCTTCTCAGTATTTTTAATGTTCAATGTAGCCCTTGTGATCAAACGAATTTTAGACGCATGATCTAAACGGTAATGCTTCCCTAACAAATTTATAGGCACGACCCAGTTTTAGAAATACAAACTTTCGCCACCCATCTAGATTTAATGATGTAAATGGGGGTAGGGAGGATTTTTAAATTCAATCTATTTTTAAAATTTCTTATGGAATATATATATATATTTTTTTAAATCTTAATATTCAACTTTTTTTAAATTTTAACATTTTCTCAAAATGAGGCCTATGTGAAGGGTGCGCTTATTTCTGTATTTTGTCAATGATGATGGCATTGACGTCCATGCCACATGCACGATCATTAGACCAGATTCCCATATCCATATTAAGTGCGTTGTCTTTCCCCTTTTTTATGTTGTTTACTTTCCCATTTTTTAATGATTTTATAAGTTTAAATGATTTAAAAAAAATTCACATTTGAAAAACATTTTGTTGTCTACAAAAAATTGACTCGCGACCCACAGCTTGAGACCATTGCCCTAGAGTGCTTGACCACTGGTGCGAGTATTTATTTTATTTATTGTTACACTCTTTTTTTTTGTATCACCGCTCTTACTACCTGTTCAAGCTATACGCATACATGATATTTACTATAATGGGAGAGGGATAAAGAAGGAAGCTTTTTAGAGATAATCTACCCGCGTTTTCATGAAAGGAGAATGAGAAACCATTTAGTAAAACCACCGTCAGAAGACCCGACCGGGATTCGAACCCTGATACCCCCATCATGAGCAGACCCGTACAACACGAGAGTAACGCGTGAGACGATTTGGTCAATGAAGGGGTGGTTTTACTTAAGGGGCTGCCTAAGTAGCCGAGATATAGCCAGGTGTGAGAAAGGTAGATGTTAGAGGAAACATAGCAGCATTTCCGTTGAGAGAGAGAGGGAAACCATTGAGGAAACTTTCTCTCATAAAAAAAATAATATTGGTATACTTTTCGCACACCTACCAAATTAGAAATATTAAATATGGACAGGCCTGACAGTAGTAATACGTGAAGCAAAAAAAAGAAATGAAAATGTGTTCCATTATATTCAAGCTAAGGTTCTAAAAAGTTGGATAAATAATGGTTGGTGTTCAAACGTTAGGACAAAGAATCGAGATACGCTCAGGCCCATATAAAATTTGTCAAACTTCTAAAAGACGGCACAACAAAATAAAAATAATTTAAAGACACCAAATTTTTTATTTATTATTGGCTATAAAAAATCATTATATCATCTATGTTACGTACTATATTAGTTTTATGACGACCCGCATCGGTGGTCTCAAGATCTAAGGCATCACACTCACCATATACTGGATTGCCGGGGATGGGAAAGGTTGGTGTTCGTATCCCGGCCAAGCTTATTGAGGTATTCTCCCGCTAAATCTTTTCCAACGTTTCCCTCTACGCAAAATATGGATACTGTTCCTCTAAATTCTACCTTCCTTAATTTATTCTACACTATCAGTGGAAATATTCGGAAAGTCAGGATGGGTAGAACCTCCCTAAAACTACATGCTCAATGCGATACCATGATTTATACTATTTGGGTACAAATGCGGTATACATTCAACACTAGGCATAGATTTATACAATTATGGCACAAGGAGGGTACACACTTAACACTGTATTACGATGTGTACTATTTGGGTACAAGAGGGTACACACTCAACGCTAGACTGGAATTTGTACTATTTTGGTACAAGATGGTACACATCAATGCTAGACTAGAATGTGTATTATTTTGGTACATGGTACACGTTCAGAGCTAGACTAGAATTTGTACTATTTGGGTGTAAGGATGGTACACACTCAATGCTAGACTAGGAGTTGTTCTATTTGTATAGCAGGATGGATGATACACACGCCAAGTTAGCGAGGATTTGTACTATTTGGGCACAAGGACAATATACACGCAAATTTAGACGAGGATTTGTTCTATTTGGGTACAAGGACGATATACACGCAAAGCTAGACCAGTATTTGTACTATTTGGGTACAAGTACGGGCCCATAAACAATATCTTACATTATTTTAGGCGTCATATAGAATCCAATAGGATCGTCCGCTCATCAGCCGCGACGACGGGCAATGCTCTCATTGAAACCGTGGCGCCTGGTGGCCTACTACTTATCTGGCAGTGCTGATGGGATCTTAGCGGCTTTTGGAAGGCGCTTTGCGTCTAGACATAGATTTTTGATGGGGTAGGAAGAAAGGTCAGAAGGGGTGGAGGAGTAAAGGAAAGTAGGAGAGGAGGTTGAGAAAGAGTTTACATGAGGCATAGTCATTTGTGAATGGGTGGCAAAATGGGCCATTACATAACGAAGAAAAGGATATTCTTCTTTTTACTTCCTTCTTCTGTTCCCAGCCATAACACACGAGAGGCGTTCCAGGGAGAAGCGGCTTACGCCTAAAAAGCTCTGAAGAAAGCTTGCCAGTGTGTGTGTGTGTGTGTGTGTGTGTTTGTATGTGCACGGAGGAAATTATGGGTGGGGTAAGGTGTGGTAATTAGCGTGGCCCCTCCCTTAACCCTTCTCCGCCCCCGCGTTCTTTTCCAATTTTGGAAAAGTGAAGGGAGAATTGTGAAGGGTGCAGAAAAAAATCATCTAATAAAAGAATGGGGGAAAATGCAGGGACTGAAAGACTTGAATACAAACTAGTAAAGGTTCTCCTATGATATTTTTATAGGTATTATTTGTCATTCACTTGGAAAGCTATTTTCAAGTCTCCTATTATTCTTTCCTTTTGTTATTTTTAAAAGAATATCTTAACTTTAAAATTTAACGAACATTTTTAGTTAATTCAATAAAAAGTAAAGAATTACTCGAACGGTTCATATACACCCGGATTAATAAAAAGTATTAAAATTATGACACCCGTCCCCCCGTGCTGGTGGGTGTGTGGTTTAAGTGTTAAGCTCATTTAGTCCTGGTTTTTCGGTGATGGGAAAGTCGGGGTTCAAATTCCAGCAGAGTGACCTGAGATAATTTTTCACTAAAATATTTCCCATTCCCCCTATACCAAAATGTGGATATATTTCCTCTAAATTCTACCTTCCTCCCTCTGACTCGATTAGTGTAATAAATTGCGTACATCTTGGACAGGACAGGACGTTTGGCTCAGTATTTAATAAATAAATGGGAAGTCTTTTGGACCAACCAAGATAAGCCATATATACTAAGGATAAGCCTAATCCTTTCTTTCATTTATGCAAATCAGAGCTAATATAGTCATATCTAAACTGACCTAACCATTAAGCGAATTCAATTCTTGAAGACCTAATCTATCATAGCCCAACCTAGATATTTTCAAACTGGGCTCCGCATTAGTTATATCAGGTTCCATGAGGCAATTTTAGAATATTATTTATTTGTTTTTCACAGAGAAATAGCATCTTTAATTAGGATTGCAAATCTTTTTTTCAAATCTAAATAAAAGATATTTGCCAAAGGCGTAGTCAGAACATGAGATGTTTGCCGTTTGTTTTATACCTTTATAATTTTAAAATTTAACTGTCGTTATTGAATGCTCATAATTATTATATTATTGTATTATTATACTACTATAAAGCCACACGGTGACACTGACATTAATGTTTACCCACTTACAGATGAGATAGAAACTTTAAATTTAGAATACTAATAGCTTCTAGTCTGGAACCGACGGGAAGATTCCAAAAAGTTGAAAATTATAATGTTAAGCCCCCGAAAAAAAAATCAAAATTGTGGATCAACTTTAAAGTCATTGCGGACCTTTCTTTGGAGGTCTCTTATTGCTAAACGGTAAGACCTATCAAAAAACGGCTCTGGAATTATATTAGTTTACATCCACTTGTAAAGAAAACACACTGGGGGCGTAGCCCCCAACGAGCTAAGCGAGTATCAGTACACATTCCTCTTGAGGGCTTCAACATGTATATTTTCTGGTACTAGGCTTCCTTCAGTCTAAAAGGTTTTGAACCCCCGACCTAATCTTGCCACCAGGTGATTCTCTTTCAATTTCACAAACCTAATCCAATCTAACTTATCCTAACGTAACTTTCAGGCGATTGAACAGATACTTTATATGTGGACTTTAGTCAAAAGTACACAAACACGCAAGGTAGGATTAACAGGTGTTTTAACAAATAAGCCTATAACGTCACATGACCGACCTGGTTCAAACGACCCGTGTATTTCAGCTAGAATAATAACAGATTGCGCCAAACTTTCTACATGCCTTGGACAGGTAAAAATACGCATTTTGAAAGGGGTGAGAGGGGGGCTTTACTGGATTTATTTATATATGATGACCGCGTTTGTATATGTGTTTGCTTGCAGAGAAAATGTAATACATCAGATTTCAACTAAGCTCGCTACACAAATAGAATTCCCTTGGATCAACATGAATATATAATTATTTAACCCTATCCGCACTGGTGGACACGTGGACTTAAGGACGTATTTCAATTCTAGTCTCACCCGCCTCGGTGGTGTAGTTGGCTAACGTGCTAGTCGTGTTGAGCCCAACTGCTGAGGACGGGGAGATAGAGGTTCTAATCTCGGTCGGGTGAACTGGGGGTGGTTTTTCCTAAATGGTTTTCCACTTTCCCTCCACGCAAATTCGGGTTCACTTCCTCTAATTCAACCTTCCCAATTCCTAATCCATTAGCGTAATTGTTACTTAAAAGCGTATAACCCGAACGGGTAGTAAGACGCAGTGCTAAATAATAATAAAAAAATCTAGTCTCGGGAGTATACCAATCTCTCAGTATATGAATAACAAACAGTTCATGTCAAATGGGGCATTGGTTAACATCAGAATCTTGACTTATTTTATCATCGCGTCTTATTACCCATTAGGGCTATACGCTTATGTACTGATTACGATAATGTTTTAGGGATTAGTAAAGTTATATTTGGACGAAGTGTACTCGAATTTGTGGGAGGGAGAGTGGAAAACAATTTTGGAAAAAACTTTCAGTTCACTCGACAAAGATTTGAACTTTGATCTTCCCATCATCGGCAGTATAGTCCACCGTGAGAGTAGTGCCTTAGATCATGCTGCCACTGAAGTGGGTCTTGACTACTAATACAGCCCTAGTTGTTTCTCATCATCATGACATGCGGAGATCTGGGTTTTTATCCTTGTTCTTTTACTGGGAGTGATTTTCCTCAATGATTTCCCTATCTCTTTCTCAACGGAAATTATGCTGTATCATCTTAAATCTACCTTTCCCACACCTACCCAATTATAAATATTAAATAAGGACAGTGCTGACAGTAGTAATACGTGGAGCAAAAAAGAAATGAAACTGTCTCATTAATCAGGATAAGGTTATAAAACGTTGGATAAATAATGTTTGGTAATCAAGTGGTAGGTCAAAGATTCAAGCAAAGCTCAGGTCTTTATATAAGTTGTCAAACTTCTAAAAGAGGCACAACAAAATAAAAATAAAAAGTAATAAGTAAGATACTTTTTAAGTTTTGTTCGAACTAAGCATAACATTTTTTAAAGCGTGTTTTACTACCCGGTTGGGCTCTCTCTCTATATATATATTAATCACACTATTGTGGTAGGAATGAGTTGGATATAATTTATAGAAAATGTACCCGAATCTTTGTTTAAGGAGAATGGGTAACTATTTAGACATAAAATTCCTTA
The DNA here is from genome assembly GCA_902141375.1 of Timema poppense. Taxonomy (NCBI): domain Eukaryota; kingdom Metazoa; phylum Arthropoda; class Insecta; order Phasmatodea; family Timematidae; genus Timema; species Timema poppense. The sequence continues at coordinate 201,658 of CABFOV010000002.1, read as the reverse complement.
AGCACACTCGGACGAGATTCGAATTGTTACCTCTTGTCACCAAAAAACAATATTAAATAAGATTGACATTTAGACCGTCTGCCCACAAGCACTGGTAGCAAAATCTTTGAGAAATATATTTTCTATTGATTTGGACAAAGCTCTATGTAACTACCCTAGGCCCCTGTGGCCCACATTAACAAAGACGAGGATTTCCGCAATCTATCTTTCTTATATTATTACTTATTATTATATATTTATTTATATATTATATATAATAATTAAAATTATATCATATATAATAATAATTAATATTAATTAATATATATATACATAAATAAAAATGTAAATGTTCGTTTGTTCAAAATCTTCAATCTCCAAAAGTTCTTCACAGATTGCTTTGAAATTTTGACACAACGTTGCATTCGAATACGTGCGTATTTTTACATACCTATTACAGCGCCATCTCCTTTTTAGTTCGTGTTTTTCGTGTTTTTATATACCTACAACAGCGCCATCTATTTTTTAGTTCGTGTTTTTTCCTTTTTTTTTTTAATGTTTTGCAATTTTTTATGTTTCTGTTATAACTTTCTTTCTTCTTTTTCAGTGCAAGCGATCTGCTTTAGTTCATCCAAATAATGCCTCGCAGAATATCAAACTTAAGTCGTCGTACTCGCGGAGCGGAAGCAGTGCGACGAGTAATTACAAATCACACTGAGGAAGAACGGGCATCATTGAACGAGCTAAACAGTCAAAGAATGGAACAAATACGTGCCGAGGAAGCAGCAGAGAGATGTACAGCCAGACTTGAGGATGCACGGCTGCGAGCACGGTGATCGTGTTCTGCATCTTCTTATCTGCTTTGTTCTCAACAGAATGAACGCGACAGGCTGAGAGTGGCTGAAAGATGTCAACGAGAAACAGCAGATCAGCATCAAACACGACTCCGTGCTCAGAAATCACGTGATTACAATCATCTTGCATTTCGGTACAATGATCAACATAAATTCCTACGAATGTATTTCATCGGTGATGTCAAAGATGAATTGAATGCACGCCGCGGAATTTCTACCGGCATAAAAAGGTCCATCATTGTTTGTTCAAAACAGCAATTGACATGATGCTTTCTAATACACATAAGATGGTTATTCATGCTGAATAAACACCTGCTGGAGAACATGTGCGAAGATTCAATGCTCCAACTATAGACGAAGTGGCAATTTTTATAGTCGGAGATCATTTCCAACCTATAGATATTTTTCTTCATCGAATAAACGATTAATTGACAAAAGTTGCAGAAACTCATCGATGATACGATGTCCTGCAATATCCAATCAATTTTGGGGATGGTTCCGATGGATATCACTTCAACGTTAAGATTATAAATCCAGTCAGTAGCGAAGAAACAAATATGAATTGCAGTGCAATGAACTATTGTTCACACCGATTAATGATTCGAGAGAATGAAGACAATCACATTTTGAAATGCCGTCAATTGTTTCACCAATATATCATAAATATGTATGCAAAAATCGAAACAAAAGTTTGATATGCATCCGTTTGAATCAGACCAAGCTTCACTCTGAAGAATACGTTCATTTGCGAGATGCAGTTGTAAATGACGATAATACAACTAACGTTGGAAGACTAACGATTTTGCCATCTTCATATATAGGTGGTCCACGTCATATGCATGAGTACGCTCAAGATGCAATTCATTACATTCACATGCAATCCAGCTTGGGACGATATACAACAGATCTTACTTCCTGGGCAATCGCCGGTGGATAGTCATGACATCACAGCACGTGTTTTCAGACAGAAGCTGAAATCTCTGATGGATTTAATGGTAAAACATGAAGTGTTTGGGTCTGTGCGCTGCTGGATGTACTCAGTGGAATGGCAAAAGATAGGATTTCCACACGCACTTATACTAATCTGGATCCATAACAAAATCACTTCAAACGAAATCGACGATGTTATATACGCTGAAATACCCGATGCCGACGTCGATAAGGATTTGCATGAAGTTGTGACGAAATTATGATACATGGACCTTGCGGTACACTGAATCCAAATTCACCACACACGATAGATGGAAAATGCTCTAAGCGATATCCTCGAGCATTAGTATCCAACACAGTTACAGGAAACGATAGATATCCTTTATAAGGAAGAAGATCAGCAGAAGATGGTGGTAAATTAGCAACCATACAAATGTGAAACTGTGATATCGAAGTAGATAACCGGTGGATTGTTCCATATTTGCCTTTGCTATCAAAAACATACAAAGTGCACATGAACGTGGAATACTGTAACTCCGTTAAATTGATCAAATACATTTGTAAGTACGTGAATAAAGGCAGTAACATGGCAGTTTTTGGCATTCAACCAGAAAGAAGTGATGGGAATAAGGTCATACATATCGATGAAGTCGCACAGTATTAGGCTGGAAGATACATAAGCATCAATGAAGCTGTATGGTGAATTCTTTCATTTCCCATACATGAACGAAGTCCAGCTGTTGTTCACTTATCAGTCCATATAGAAAATGTACAACGCGTTTGTTTCACAGCTTCAAATGTTAAATAAATAGCCCTAAATCCACCAGCTAACACTTTAACTGCTTTATTCACGTTATGTCAAAATGACGCGTTTGAGAAAAGACTTCTGTATTCGGAAGTGCCTACGTATTACACATGGAATGCGAGTATAAAATTTTTCGAACGACGCAAACGAGGAGAGCGAGTCGACGGACAACTTGGCATATTCAAAGAAACTACAATAGGCAGACTTTACACCGTGCATCCCGATAAAGCTTAATGCGTCTTTATTCGCATGCTGTTGGTAAATGTTCCCGGTCCAACGTCTTTCCAGCAATTGAGAATCTTCAACGGTGTTACGCATGCCACTTTCCGCAGTGAATGTCAAGCTCTGAATGTATTGGAGAACAACCGACACTGGGATGTATGCATTAATGACGCGTGCAGCACGTCACATCCAAATCAAAATCGTGCATTGTTTGCATTCATATTTACCGCCTGCTCCTCTTCATCTCCAATAGAGTTATGGGAGAAATATAAATCGCACATGGCTGAAGATATTTTCCGTCGAATACGCAAGGAAAATTCATATATTAACATAGATTTCACAGCAGAAATCTACAACAAAACGTTGATAATGATTGAATATGTGTGCTTAGAAATCGTGAACAAAGTTCTCAATCGATTGGGAATGCCGTCACCGAATCGATCTTCTGCTGCTTCTTCGTTCGATATATAATTGCGTCGTGAACAAAATTACAACACGGGTGATCTTTTTTTGTATGTGCAATCAAATATTCCTAAGCCAACGCTTGATAAAAAAAAGGCATTTACGATCAAATAATGCAAACTATCAATAAGGGGTTGGAGAAATCTTTTGTTATAATGCGCCAGGAGGAACATGTAAAACTTTCCTAACTAGATTGATTCTGGCAGCAATTCTATCCCAAAATGACATAGCCTTAGCTCTTGCGACGTCCGAAATAGCTGCGAAATTACTACCAGGTGGAAGAACTGCTCATTCTGCTTTGAAATTTCCATTTAACATGCAATTCATTGAAACTCCCAAGTGCAACATTTCCAAAGCATCCAGCATGGGAAAATTATTGCAGAAATGCAAACTTATTGTTTGGTATGAATGCGCCATGGCGCAAAAAAAAAATCGTTCGAGGCTCTTGATTGATCATTGCAAGATTTGCGTGGAAACATCAGACCATTTGGGAATGCATTAATATTGCTTGCAGGAGATTTCAGGCAAACATTACAAATAATTCTTCGATCGACACCAGCGGTCGAAATAAATGCATGCCTGAATTACTCTACTCTGTGGTGACACGTAAAGACGTTAAAATTAACTACAAGTATGGTGTTCAGTTGCAAAACGATCGATAAGCTGAGATATTCTCACATTAACTGCTGGAAATTGGGAAAGGAAAGGTGCCGGTTGATCTGACCTCAGGACGAATTTCATTGCCTCATAACTTCTGCAATTTAGTGACGTCAAAAGAAGAATTGGTTGAAAAAGTATTTCCTAATATGGGGATAAGGAGGTAGAATTTACAAAAAATGTAGCCGTATTTTTATGGGATGGGAGTTGAAAACCACTAAGAATAACACCTTAAGTACACTCGACTAGAATGCTCGTCACTGAAATAACATACTAGATTAACTAGCTGCTAGACGCTAAGTCCACTTGACCAAACAATGCGGGTTAGAAAAATATGGAATTACATTACGTGACACTTATGTAGATGGGGAAATCAATCAAATGAATATAGAACTAGAATAAGTAAGGCTACAACAGGTAATTGAGTTTTGATACCTTGGAAGGGAAGCAACCGAATATAACAGAATCCAGAATAATATTATAAGTAGAGTAGTTCAGGCGAAGAAAGTTTTTTTATAACAAGAAGACATCACTAACCTTGACTAGCATAAATGTGAAAATCAGGAAAAGGTTCCTAAAGTATTTATTTGAAGCGCCGCGCTTTACTGATGTGAAAATTGTTGCAACTGAAAGATTAGGTGCTACAGAATATTGTTGAAAATATAATGGATGGAGATAATACCAAACACATAAATGCTAAGAAAATCAAACGAAGAAAGAAAACTTTAGGAAAGGTAGGCCTATACAACATTGACGAGTTAACAAGTAAGGTCATATACTGAGGGATGATAGTTTGACGGAAATAATTAATTATATAAAGAGATGTGGGAGAGATAAATTCAAGAGGGAAAGATATACTGGAGTACATTAATCAGATAGCGAACGATGTTGGTAGAATAAGTACAAAGATGTACGAAATTTGGCCAGGTTAGACAAAAGTGTAGTGTTTTAGCAAACCAATTGCAAGATTGATGACCTTATAAGGATGATTATACCAGTTTTTTGGTATATTTATTTTACACTGTATAAGGTTGGGTAGGGTAACAAACTCACCTACTTATATTATTACGAATTGCTTGGTGTGATACTGATTTTGGAAGAGGGGAAATATGAAAGCGTGTAACCTGCGCGTGAAGCACCGAAATTTGGAATCCGAATTTTAATCTGCATTCAACCAAGATTCGTATTCGATTTGAAATTTAAATAGCTTAATATTTGAAACATTTAAAAGGATTCAAAATTTAAAATTCAAATAGATTCCATGCTCGGATTCAATGGAATGTAATTTGAAGTTCTAAGTTACAGACCTTTCATTAATTTAACTTTATTTAAATATGTTTTCAAAATATAACCAATAATACCATCAATACATTTCAAATAGGTCATGAGGCCATGTTAACCATTTGAATTAATAAATTAACCCATGTTATATAACTTTACCGTAAAACCTTGGGAATTGTTTAATATAAAATCTAATATAATCATGGTTTGAAAACAGTTTGTTTTCATCACTACAATTTTCTTATTCGATTTGATTCAAAAATAAAAATATAAAAATTATCATAATATATTATTTATATATAATATTTCTTCACTATAGGCCCTTCAATCATTGTAGATTCGATTCCTAACCTTTTCATCAAACATCTTCTATTAGGATTCGATTAAAAAATATTCCAAAGCATGATATTCGATTCAGATTAGATTTGAGTTACTAATCAAAGGTTCTGATTCGAATCGAAATTGAAAATATTGACTACGCACAGGTAAAGACATATCAGGTCCCAGATTATTATGACATCACATTGGTACAGCACGAAAATGCCCCTGTGTTCGCGATCTTCTAGTTGTGTAAACGTTATTTTATAGGTTAAATGCTTTAGTTACTTTTTGGGTAAAGTGCGTATGTCTCGAATATTCGAAATATTTCGAATTTTTCTTTAGCAATTCTGTTTTAAATGTATACCTGGGGAATGTTTGACATGGCAAACAAAACTATATACTTGTTTTTTGGAGAGTAAATTATTTTAAGAGTAGTTTACTGATGACTGATTTTTTTCGTTTAATTTGAAAATGTACGAAATGGCTCTAGGGATTTGGTTCACTATGGCTATTTAAGTTTTTTACATTATAAATAATTTTGTTTATTCATTTTTATTAAAAATCCTTTACTAGTAGTTTACAGAAGACCGAGTTTAATATATATATATAGAGAGAGAGAGAGAGAGAAAGTTCTTTATGGAAATAAATCTAACCATTTTGTTCAAAATTGGTATTTGTAAACTATTTAATATGATAGTAAATTATTTTTATTGTTTTTTTTTAAATACTAATTTAATGATACCTGGCGGTCTAGGGGTAATATGTAGGACTTCTGTGCTGGGCGTCCGGGGTTTAATCCTCGGTCGCGGCACGGATTTATCTGATCGACAACCCTTCCTTCACTTCTTGACAAGAAGTGTATTAATCACAACTTGTGAATGTGTGGAATGCCAGGCCTCCACCGTGATTCAGATCCCACGTTAAGTTGTAGGGCCTCCATTTCATTTCACCATCACCAAAGTGCGTATAGCCCGAACGGGTAGTAAGACGCGGTGCTAATAGTAATAGTGCGTATGAATATTTTAAAAAAAATAGAATATTTAAAAAATGGCCTCTAATATTGAGTTTGAAATGGGTATCTGGGAATAGTTTTTCAAGATAAATAAGAGTATATTTTAATTTTTAAGTATATAAATCATGTAAGGGCAGTTTGCAAATAACTTATTTGAATTTGTTTTCTCATTCTTTAGATATAAGAAATTTCTAAGATTTCGACTGGTTAACCATTATTTATAGTACAGTATTAATATCGTGTGTTGGATTGGCTAGTCCGCGGTGCTTTGTTGTATAAGGGTGGTCGCACACTGCCAAGTCAAGGCAAAATAAACTTGTTTGGAGCAATCTATCTTTCTCTTTCATATTTTAGTCTCTTCCGTTTTCTGATATTACAGATTTTCATCCAAATAAACGATATTTCACTGTAAATATAATATTTTGTATGTTAGCAGTTCCTGCCTTGTTTGAAACTATCAAACTAGGCTAGGCTCTGGAATAGTCAAGCATAAATTCATAAACACCAGAAGCCAAGTGGGTGTATAACCCTTCTGGATGGAGCTGTCCTCCAATATGAGAACAAACAGGCGAAGAGGAAATTACAAATGGCAATACAATTTGTTCGGTACCCCCATTACCCAATTAAACTACATAATTCGATTCACAAATATACATCCATTCTACGCTCCTATACCAGCTACCTTTCACTACCCGGGCATTTAGCTCTTAAGATAAACCAAAATATGTGTTTTTAGGACTATTTTGAGTGTGAAGTCTCAACTTTTGAACTAGGTTTACAAGTCTAAATATGAATAAGATCATAAGAAATATATTTGCATCCATTCCAGTAAACATCACACGTGTGTGTTAAAGGTTTTATCAATATTCAACGTAGGCGCAACATCTGATTGGCACAATCTCAGCCATCCAGGCAGTTCTCTTACCCAAGTGCTTCTAGTATTTCAAGTATTTCAGAAATGAGTGTTATTAAGTTGATTTATTTCAGTAGCTCCTAGTACTCCTTCAAGTATCTCATTGATAAACAATTAAAGCCCTTGTGAGAGAATTTGTACGGGTATATTTGTACTAACACGTGTTTATGTTGAGTTGCCAATTAATCTAATAGCATGTGGGTGATATGTTTGAGCTAATGTAAAAGGTGTGAGCATGGTATTTTTAATTTTTTCAGGCAACTTGAAACGTATTATTTATCCTGTATTAAAATCTTACATCAAGGCACTTAAAGGTATTTTGATTTTGCAAATTTATTCCGCAGCAATATTGGAATGTCAAACATTTTATTAACATTTCTTGATAGATATAAAGTTTTTTAAATCTTATTTTCTAGAAATTTATTTTTAATATGGAAATCTTATAAATAAAATTATTATAAATAGACTTGTATTCATCTTTAGTTTCTACTTTAAAGTAGTTTATCTTTCATAGTGGGAGAAGCATTTGCAAAACAAAATTGACTTTAAAAAGGTGTAGTGTAGGTGGTGATTGAGCTCTGTCAAGGTGGTGGTTTACGAGGGCGCAAGTCGTTGCTCGAGTAGTTCTTAATTTTTATTCATATATATATTATTTTTTTTTGGAACAGGAGTTATTGAATTAAAAAATGGTAAATTTACTTAATAAAAATGGATGATGCATTTCTTTAACTCACCAATAAAATATATTTATATTAAATTATTATTAAATTTTGATAAAAAATCAGCAAAAACATGTTTTAAATTATTTTATAACTCATTTTACATCTCACTTAAAAATCAGCAAAAATATGTTTAAAATTATTTTTTATTTCTTTGGTCGTAAAAACTTTAGAATACACTTTTAAGTAATTAAAATAAATTGAAATTCCATGTTGATTTTCTCTAACTAAATTTTGTATTATTTTTTAAAATATTAATTATGATTTCCTTACAACACAAACAGCGATTATCGCTCTCATCATTTACAGGCTTGGCATTACCCCAAGACTTAAAAAATTCTTCCCAAGGTAAGTTCTATATCTAGCACTTGCGATTCATATATTACGTATGGGCATCAATTGGGACAAGTTTAAAATAATAAACAGTCTTTTATATATATAGCTGCCACGTTGACATATAATTAATATTCTTAGCTATTATGAACGACTTTCTATTTTTAAAGAAGTTTATTCAAATTAATGTGTATAAAACAGGTTTAAATAGTAAACTTACACGTTTTTTTCCTTTGGAGCCTTAAATGGTTGCATAACACGATTAGTGTTTGTGATTGGCTTTTGTTTGGGAAAGGTTTGTATTCTTATTACTTTAGGAGAATTGTTCTTTGGTAGCATTTGAGAGACCCACTGTCTTATTCTAAAGCCTTCTAAAAATATAATTGAAAAGTTGTTTATAAATATACTAGTTAGTGAACTTTGAAGAAAGATATAATTTCGAAGATGAAAGCAGGGCAATGGGGCTTCATAACGAAGGCGAAATGTCGACATGAGAAAGATTGAACATTTTGAGCCGGCTCTCACCCCCTAAATTCTGGTCTCGCTACTGGTAACAGGCACACCTGTTTTCATTTGGCGTGTCAAGACTCTTTTCAACGATGTTTCTCTCAGCAACCTCTTCAGATGGAAGGGAAAAGAGAAACTTGAGTATCGACGTCGGAGGGGATGTGTTTTAGGAATGATGGAGGGAAAGGGGAAGGGAAAGAAGTGTGTTTTTCTGGCCCGGGCCAGAGCCCATTCGGTAGGTCCAGAAATACCAACCAACCAGCCGTATGCAACTACAGCCACTCGACTGACGACAGAAGCGACGCGGCCGACAGCGGTAAACTCATAATGAGCCTAAAGAAGAGCCACCGTCAATGGCACCTCTCGTTTTAATGTTAGGATGGAGGTTTTCCGTTAGTCCTACACAAAGTGGCTCGTGTCAAATAAAATTAAACCATTGTCCACTCCATTGCATAGAAAAATGACCAAAGTATATTGAAGAATAAGTCAGCATTTTTATTCTTCTGTTCATCAAGCATGGATGTGGTATTATTCTGGCAGGAAGAATTTTTCAGATTTTTTTTTTTCTATATTGATACCATCATATCATTAGTATTACTTTATAGATATTAATAATAGTTAGCAGCTTCAAATCCTACCATGACTTTACGTATGAAAATTATGAGAGTAGGTTTAATAACTTTTGTAATTGTCCGGGTGTATTCTCCCTACTAGAATCCTACTATCTGTGTAGTGTACCATTTCAGTACAAACATTTAGATTTTAGAAACAATTAAAACTATTAAATTACATTTAATTTGTCAAGAGCAACACATGGCTTTAATTTTTAAATAAATGAACTCTTTCAACTACTGTATTCCTAGTTATCACCTTTTTTCAGAACTATCACGCGTTTATTCTGTATTTTATGTAATCACGTCCCAAATTTGGATCTAAGTTGCCAAATTAATATTTAAAAAAACCTTAGCCTATTTGCTCTGTTTTTACGTAATTGAAATTCTTTGGCAGCCATTATGATAATTAACTGGGTGGAGTAGTCATATTACAGTTTTGGGGTTTGAACTTTTACGTGCTATGATATTATTCATAATAATTATAATATTAATATAACTATGGTTTAAATGTATTGTTGTTTCCTTTGAGGTGTCTGAAATATTTCTCATGATAGTCAGTTTTAGTAAATGTTTTGAGGTATTCCGCCCATCATAAATAGTCTTTTAGGCTATTTTTTTCAGTTGAAGATGAGTTAAAAAACCTAAGTACCCAGTCGTATATTTAATCAAGTTTCCAATATCCTTAAAATAAAACCATGCCTCAATAATCTAGCTAAGTTAAATGTAATTCGCCAGGCTAACGTGCTGGTCAGTCTCTTACTTTGACGGATTATACTATGAGCCTTTCTTATAAGTTATATCTTAGTGGAGTAATACATGATAAGCTTGCTACCTTACAGGATAAACTAAGGGTTCTTTATAGACGCATAAAGCAAAGTGCAATAACGAGTCTTGAGTGTTATTTGAGTGCTGGCTTTAGCTCGACACAGCTCTGTTCACGCACTGACGTCACTTGAAGCATACAGGGGGAAAAGAGAGAAAGTCCAATTTTAACTCAAATTGAGTTACCGGTAGTGTTTCCATCTTTTAGACAATGCACATTAGATCAGTGGTTCCCAAAAGGTGGTCCGCGGACCCCCGGGGGTCCACGATAACCGACAAAATTTAACGAAATAAAAGTTAAAATAATAATTAAACAAGATTAGGCCTAGTCTTAATCAATAAAAAGCTTCCTCTCCTCCTCACCCACCTGCGCAGTGTTTACTGTGTATCCCAAGGTCACTGTTCTGTTCTCGGACCGACCAGTCGAGTCGTCACGTCACTCATCATATTGCACTGCTAGTCGTCATACATTGCAAAGCTATTTATATTGGTTTGTTACGTTTTATTATTTTTGTGTGATTGTTTTTAATCACGGATCGTTGGCTTAAAAGTGGTGGTTAAAATAGGTTTCACTTATCTCACTAATTATATACCAAAATGAATAAATTTGAACTCTTTCGTGATTGATAAATTTTCCCGTAGGCCTAACAAACTTTTTTGTGTTAACTTTTACTATTATATTCATAATTATTATTAATTATTATTACTATCACTAGAGTTAGTGTACAAATAAACGTATATAAACACACATTTGAATCTGCTCTACTTTGCCAAATTATCAGTTTTGTAGGTTTTCTAACATGAATTATTATTACGGTGGAGGGGGGGGGTGCTATTTTCTATACATAGAATAGATTAGATTGTAATGATTAGAAAAAACGGGTGTCTTCCGATCTCAAAGCGCCTCTTGTCCTTGACTGGTAGGTAATTGGGAACCACAGCATTAGGTTATGGTTAAAAGAGGTGCCTGTCATATTTGAATTTATTTAAAAAAAAAAGTATTTGCTATGGTCCTTATGGGGTCTGAGATATAAAAAAATAGGTCCTAGAAAATGTGAGTTATGTGGCTTCCCCCTTTCTTATTTCTCGTTCAGATGGACGTGCACGTCTTTTTAATGAATAGAGGTATTCACCAAAACTTAATTCAGCCTCGTTCATGCATACCACCTTAATGTATACCATAATATGATTTATAAACTATATTTACCTAAAACAGTACACAAAACCCACAGCCCAACCAAAGAAATAAATATATGCATGCATATAGAGGATAACTGGACCATATACACACACGGTAATACAAATGGCAATCTTTTCTAGCTTGGTTTACTGGTGATAATGAAATTGGTCTTTCATAAATGGTTTCCCACTCTCCTTCCGCGCAAATTCTGGCATATTTTCTCTAAATTATTTATTTCTTCCACATCCCTACCTCATTTGTGTAACTAAATGCAGATTGACCATATGGTTAATATAGGGGTAAGGTGTCAGACTTCTATGCTGGCGGCCGGGGCTCAATCCTCGGTCCCGGTAAAGATTTACCTGATTACCAAACCCTTCCTTCACCTCTGACAAGACATCTTGTGAATGTGAAGAATGCCAGGCCTCCACCGTGGTTCAGATTCCACGTTAAACTGTAGGTCCTTCATTTCATCCCACAATCACCCTACACATTACACATTAGCGTAAGTGCGTATAGCCCGAACGGGTAGTAGGACGCGGTGCTAATAATAATAATAATAATAATACATACGGTTAATAGGACGCGTTGCAAAAAAACAACTCTTGACTAGTTTATCTGACTGGAAGTTAAAACTTATTTTGATAAATTGGGTTTAAACTACCTCTGAGATAATCCAAAGCAAACGTCAGCCCAAATGTCAAAAGAACTATAGCACTCTATAAACTATATATTTTCTTTAGTAACCATAATTTACATTTTTGTACTTTCAAAGGAAGTTTTCTCATCTCGTTGCCGCTTCTCTATATTTTTTTCATAAAGTCGTCTCGAATTGAAAAAGCTACTCCCCCACATCCCTAGTAAAAGGTACTTTAGGCCGGTCACGGATTATCATATTAGTAGAAAGGGGTAAATTTCTCTCCTAAGGACCCGAAGCTCATGGGCTTACGCCCGCCCAAAGTCGACAGATTCTTACTTAGTAATAAACATGCGTAACATTCCTTTGGCGGGAAAGTAAAGCCGTTGATCCCATGTCGATTTTGGAATGTTAGGGATCCCTAAAGGACATGATAGAAGACGCCTTTTTGGCTAAATTTGAAGGCACTTTATCGCTTGCTCATAGAAATCTAGTGCGGAATGTAACGGGAAACGACCGCACTTCTTCACTACATTTCTAGTACTTGTGATTTCTCCCAGAGGAACTGGGAAGGCGGTCCTGCATTTAACTAGAGACAAATATGGACCTCCTGCTTCATCGCTTAGTTAACTCTGCAAGTTCTGATCTTTCACTGATGTTTTCACGGGTTCAAACTTCTTAAAAAAAAAGTTGAGTCTCTTTGTTTCTTGAATAAATAACTAGGTATTCGAATAGTCTTCTCTATATTTCATTTCGCCTGCACACACTAGTATTTTAAGAGTATGCTAGGAAGGACCGTATTTGATAGTTACAACATTTACTAGCATTACCTTAATACGTTATGCCATACGTCATACGTCAAATTGTGTAATCTGCAGCCGACAATTTTGATAGACAGTTTTGTTAATCATAAAATAACACCTTTGTTGACTGTTCATTACATTCTAAACGCATATTTACACTAATTGGGAAGAGGAAGTTATAATTTAGAAGAAATGTATTTGTTTTTGGGTGAAGAGAGGATGGGAATGCATTAAGAAAAAAACAGTATTACCAATTTCATTAAAGTAAAACATTACAAACTGGAAACGGAAATCAAACCCCTGACTTTTGACTTGGTGAGCCAATGCTTCACTAGTGAGCCATTCTGGTTTGTCTCTTATTCCTGGACAACTTAGACTAGTTGTTGTATTACTAAGCCTAGTTGTAGAAATAAGAGAAAGTAAAATATCAATTAATATCATTGTCTCTTGCAATAGACTAGACTGCCGATGACGCAGAGATCAGGGTTCGAAACTAGGTCAGGTGCACTGATGATGGTTTTTCTTAAATGGTTTTCCACTTTAACTACACGTAAATGCGGACACATTAACTCTTAACCCAACCTTCTACATCCCTAACACACAAGCATGCATACATATGATTGAATATAACCCGAACAGGTAGTAAAAAGATGTGCTAAAAAAATCGTTGTAGACCCCAAAAAAATCCGTTTATATTTTCTCAAATGTACTTCCTGCCTTGGTCTTACTGTCCACTTTCCACCACTACCAACCCCATAGCCATAATATTTCGATAGGCAATTTTATGTCGCCCGCTTCAGTGGCCGAATGATCTAAGAAGGCGATGATTTCCAACCTTTTCCAACTCACGGCACACTGAACAAGGTGCTAAAATTGTCGAGGAGCACCGTCAGTTTTTTAAGGAGAGATTTTGTTGTTAAAATACCGAGTATTAATATTGTGTTTAAAAAATCAATAGATAGCATTTTAATAAATGTGTTATGTAAAGTCAACCATGATGGTCTTGGGGTGAAGTGCTCACTCCAGGACCCGATGCTCGTTGGTTCAAACTCAGCTGGCGTTAACGAATTTTTCTTGAGTGAAAAAGATCTTTAGCATAACTTTCTTTCGAGGGGAAGTAAAGCCGTCAGTCCCATGTCAATTGTGGCATGTAAAATAACCTTGAAGGTATGTGAAAATACTTTTCTCTTCAAAATTGGTTGGCACTTTCACTCTCGCTCATATAAATTCTTGTATGCTGATAAAATCATTATGTTCAGAAAGTACACGTTAAATACCTCAAATAAATTAATAAAAATGTTATTTAAAAATAATATTGTTTATGTGTTTAAAAATATTTACTTTTATTCTTCAAAATTTTATCGCGTTTACTTTTGAACTTACTCCCAAACTTTGTGTCACGCCGGTTGAAAAACGCTGGTCTAAGTTGTCACTCACGTGTCAGACTGATATGCTAGTGACGGGGGCATCGGCGTTTTAATCCCGGTTGGATCTAGCAAGGGTGGTTTTACCTCAATGGTTTTTCACTCTCCTTCCACGAAAATTAAGGTAGAATACCTCTAAAATGCTATCTTCCTCATCCTTACCCCATTAGAGTAACTATCATATAATATGAATATAACCTGAACATTTAGTAAGACGTGGTGATAAAATAAATATATGTCATAACAGTGTTTAATTGCACAAGAGGCAAGCGAGTCTCATAAACACACACTTTTCCACCGAGCTATCACTCTAGAATCCTGACGCTGAGAAGTTAGGACTTACAGCATTTCGCGATAAGATAGATTTACGCAGTGAATTCGACTACTTTTACTGGCATGACTTGTCCATCTATTTATAATTAATAGCGTGATTGGACGAATGGTCTAAGGCAGGGGTCAGCAGCTGGTTGATCTCTATCGACCGGTCGATCTATCAGCAATATTCAGACAATCGCGTAAGAAAACTATATCTTCATTTAAAGTCTATCGTTGAGTTTTCTAAACTCATAATTACATCAAGTACTTCCAAATAATATTTGAGTGTAACCAATATAAAAAAAAAATTAGCACACCTTCTTACTACCTGTTAAGGTTGCACGTATATGCACTAATTACGATGGTGTGTTAGGGATGAGGAATGTTGAATTTTTTTTAGAGGAAGTGTACCCGCATTTGCGTGGGGGGAGAGTGGAACATCATTTTGGAAAAACCACCCTAATTACTACTGGCCGGGATTCGAACCCCAATCTCCTTGTCATCTGCAGTTTAGTCCAACACGAGAGTGACGCCTTAGATCATGCGGCCTTCGAGGAAAGTTAAAATAAACTTGATGTCATAATCGCTAATGTTGTAAAAAAATTAAATATGTTGATATGAAAATGTTCATTTTATTTGTTTTCTAATTTTTCTATTATGGTGTGGACATAAGTATTTTAGGAGGAGGTTGATAATAATTAATAAATATAAGATGCATTAGAAAGAAAAAAGCATGCGTGGAAAAATGTTGGGTGATCGCGAGAGGTTTATAAGTCGATTGGGGCAAAAAAGGGTTGTGCAGCCCTGATCTAAGGGCTCACACTTTCGCAATATACTCCACAGCCGACGACGGGGAGAAAAGGATTTGCATCCCGATCGAGTGTACTAAGGATACTTTTTCCCTCTCCCTCCACGCAAATTTGGGTATATTTACTATAGATTCCACTTTCATTATCCCTAAAATATTAGAGTTAATAGTATATATCCCTGCAAACCAAATAGGTAGTAAGATGCGGCGCAAGTCTAAAACTAGAGCTTGATGAGGCTTTATGACAAGCTTGTGATAAAGAGGTATACATAGGACTACCACCAGGGCTATACAAAGGGGAGTTCGGGGGCTTTGGAAGCCCATGGAATAGAGTGTACCACCCTAGTAAGTTCCGTATGTACGGATATAAACTTTCATTGGATAAAGGTATAGAACCTTTTTCAAGTCCCCCCCCTATACCCTTCCTCCTCACCTAGAATAGTAAGATTTATATTCCGTTGGCTATCTAATACCCTATCTCAGTCGATAGTATGTTTGTATACTGAGCTAAAGGTCCTGGGCTTGATTCTTGGCATGGCTGAAAAATGTATCATTGGAGAAATGTGGGTTTACCCTTTATTGGTTATGAATTAATGGCCGGGGACTGGATGGTGTGCCTGTCCTAGTCTTAAGATAGATTATAAGCGATATAAAGATATGACAGGCATAGTAAACCGGTAGTGGAAAATATATGGCTTGAATAAAAAACTGACCAAGACCACAGGCTTGAAACAGTAATGGATGTAAAGTAAATACTCCTTTGGCTACACCATTTAGAGTTACAAATTATGAGAGTACTGGTAAACAAAATAAATATTATATGTACTGTAAATCTTGCAAGGTATCGAGGGGGACGTTAAGTGATGGCACAAACTATGTCCATGGTGGACACTCTGAGGTCAGCTCAGGGTCACCGCCAGTTTGCTAGGTGGAGCTTTATGTTTATTATTCCCATTGTAATAATATTGCTAAACCATACTCTTGGGCGCGCGGACTAAATGTCAAGCTCATCTGGTCTAGTTTGACAGTGACGAAGAGGTTGGGGTTTGAAACCCTTCTTGCTGTACCTAAAGTGTTTATTTACCTAAATGGTTTCCCGCTTTCCCAAAATACATTTAAAATTATATGTCTAAATGCGTGTAGACTATTATATTGTAAACCTATATAATAACCTATATTTAGACAAATCCAATTACCTCTGTCACAAGAACGTTTGGGTTCCCTCGATGCTAAAATTAACACACACGCCATAAGTTATTAAGGGGAAAAAACCTACTATTTTAAATGTTGAATTTTGACTATTAACTAATAAAACCTTTAGAGCGAATTATTTTTAGAGAAAATAGAAGAAACTAAAAGCGCGTTCAAGGACATACCCAATGGGAAAAAACCAGTAGGAATATCTAGGCGCAGATGGCAGGATAACATTTGACTGGACCTGAAAGAGGTAGGGTGTAATGAGGTGGACTGGGTAGAACTCTCTTAAGATAGGGATAGGGTGTAATGATGTAGACTTGGATATAACTATCTCAAGATAGGGGATAGGGTGTAATGATGTAGACTGGATATAACTATCTCAAGATAGGGATAGGGTGTAGCGATGTAGACTGGATATAACTATCTCAAGATAGGGATAGGGTGTAATGATGTAGACTGGATATAACTACCTCAAGATAGGGGATAGGGTGTAATGATGTAGACTGGATATAACTATCTCAAGATAGGGATAGGGTGTAATGATGTAGACTGGATATAACTATCTCAAGATAGGGATACGGTGTAATGATGTGGACTGGATATAACTATCTCAAGGCGAACCTTTGTATTGCGGCAATGAATTCTCGAGTTCCTAATGCCATAGAGTAAGTAAGAGTCCAGACTCTTAGATAGTATCTTTATTTTAGTAGAATAAAATTATTAACACTATGATTTTTAGGATAAAAAAACAATCTTTTAGTGTTCCTGTGTAAAATAATGTTTCCAAACAATAGATTTAATATTTCCTTATTGAATTGAGAATAGACAAGATACAACAAGATAAATCATCCATAAAATCATGGTTAAACCAACGATGTGTCATTTATAGACAAAAATTAGATAAATTTCCTCTAAAAATGGCTGACTAGTTGAATAATCCCCACAACTGTTAGAAAAATGTAAAGGATTGGTACCCGCATAGGTATTCAAGCGGACCAAGGCGTCAAGCTCGTGTAGTCCGATTTGCCGGTGACAATAGAGGTAGCGCCAACCCCTGCATGATGTACTGAAATTAGTTTTTCTTGAATTGTTTCTCCATCTCCCTTAACGATAATGCGGTTATATTCACTCTAAATTCTACCTTCTTAATGCTTGCCTTATAAATGTAATTAGGCCTAGATGCAGATAGGTGGGGGAGGGGATAAGATAGGCCTTGAACAAATACGTAACATTTAAATGCACTTGGATCCCGCGCTGGTGGTCGAATGGTCTAAGCCAAGGTGTCACTCTTAAATAGACTGGATTGCGGATGACGTGAAGATCGGGCTTTGACTCCCAGTTGGTTATTCTAAGTGTATTTTTTCTCCCTCCATGCAAATTTGGGTACGCGTCCTCTAAATTCAACCTTCCTTATCCCTAACACATTAGCATAAAAAGTACATATGCGTATAACCTGAGCTGTCAGTTAAACGCGGTGACAAAAAAAACTTATTATTTAAAGGCTTGCCGCTTTATTATTTCATGATTATTGCAAAACTGTCTCTTTAGTAAATATAACTAATCTAAGATTATTTTTTCTAGATCAACACGCGAACTAGACAAAACAATATTAAATGAAATTATTCCATTTTTAAAAAGATTCGCTTGTGGAAAATCAATCTTTATCCATTAATGTGTTGGTAGATATAGACAATTTATGTTATAGGGTTTCCGGGGCTTTAATAATAACTGTTTTAAATCATCAAGTAATATATTTACACACAAAAAACTTGCGCCAAACGGCTGTATTTAATAAACATTGAAAGGAGGATAGAAGCGCAAGACCTACCCACTTATCAGAAAAATGGAGGCCCTAGAGGCGTAACAATTATAACACAATCATAAACATTACAGTAATTTTAGGGACACATCAGCAGAAGAGAGTTAAAACACTGACTAGAAGTTGATCATTGTTTGTTGAATTCTGCAGTTGACTGTTCAAACTTTTGTATAGATTCTTGAATACAAATTAATATATGATTTTATATACAATATATTTAAAAGAGTTTACTGGTTTGAGTATGCCAGCTTAGGAACACATTATTTTGAAAGAGATGATTTGTTTGCTTGTTGTTGCGCCGCGTCTTACTAACCATTCATGTTATACGCTTATGTATAAATTACACTAATGGGTTAGAGAATAGTAAGGTTTAATTGAGAGAAAGTGCACCCGCATAAGCGGGAAGGTATAGTGGAAAACCATTTAGGAAAAACCAGCCTCAGTGCACCCGATCTGAATTGAACCCCTGATCTCCCCGTCTTAGGCATTCTAGTCTAATGCGAGATTAGCGCGTTAGACCACGTGGCCAGATGGTTATCTCAGGGGTTGTTATAAGGGGGGATTTTAGCTTTATATTGGTGAGAAAGTTCCCGCCGTCGCAGCTGGGAAGTTTCATAACTTTTAGCGAAGGCTCGTATTACTTAAGTAATATATTATCTTATCTCTGTTTCGATGATAAACATTATTTTATATTCCTTCTATTGAAATTGAATTATTTTAATCTATATATATGTTAAATAAGGAAAAAGTAACCAGTCAATCATCATTTTCAAAACCTAAATATCTCCAAAGTGACTAAAGCAAAAAGCAGACTTTCCGGATCCGCTGTGGAAAAAAAGATTCATACTCACGTTTGACCGACAATTTTTTTTTAGTGGGATTGTAATAGTTGTATAATTGCTTTAAGAAAGCTTAACGCAAGTGAGGCTTTTTATTTATGTATCAAGTCTTACTACTTACATTTACGTTGTCCTTGGTCGGGATTTGAACATACTTTGTTAAAAGGATCTGGGCAACTTCTTGAAAGAGTTTTCACTAGTTGATACCTTACATTACTATATAGTTTTACTTTACATCCAATACTGTTTATCCGGGCTAGTTTTTAATTCAAGTTATATATTTTTCCACTACCGGCTTGCTAGGCCTGTCACAGCTTAATATGCCTTATAATCTAACTTAAGAATTGGACAGGCACAATATCTAGTCCACGGCCCTTAATTTCTCAATGTGAATGGGTATACCCATATTTTACCAATGATAAATTTTTTTGACATCCCGGGAATCGAATCCGGGACCCTTAGTTCAGTGAATATACATGCTATCGACTGAGCTAAGGTGTTGGATACTACTATATTGTAAGAACATGATATGAAAAACCTTACCTGACACAAAATTGAGTATGTTAAAACTACTTTCAAATATCCATACGTGGAGGCATTTAATCTGCAGCTGTCACTTTTGATAGATACGATCAATACCTATAAAATAACACAAATAATAGACAATTGTAAGACCCCGTTTCTGCCGCCGCATGGTCTAAGGAATCCCTTTCACGGTAGATTAAACTGTTGATGGTGGGGATATCGGGATTCGAATCCCGGTTGGTTGTGTGCTGAGGGTGGTTTTCCTAAAATTGTTTTCCACTCTTCGTCTTCACAAATTCGAATACATTTCCTCTACATTAAACCTTCCTAATTCCAAACACAGCGTAATTAATGCATAGGCGTGTAACCCAGATGGGTAGTAAGATGCGGCGCTAAAGATATATAGATATTATGTAATGTATATTAGTAATTTTGACAGCCAAACAAAATATGTGTTTGTTTTCTTATCTCTTCCTATCCTGTTATTATTGTAATAGTGTATTTCTTTTTTTCTAATCAAAATAATGATTATTTATTTATTTTTAATTTTTCTTCCGATATATATCATTTCTTAAAATACATATTTTGACCACTCATTTCATCTAGTCTAAATATCTACCAGGCACTGACATCGATTAAATTTACCTCTATGCCTCATAATATACACGTAATCCGTAGATTATTTAGATCCATTAGGATATTTTATTGTTTTATATAATTTTTCGTTGCGTGAATAGTATTATTTTATTTTAACTTCAATATTGCCCAAGTTGAGTACATTAAAAGTTCGTATTTATGGTCCTCCCATTTTTCAATAGCTTAGAACGAGTATTGTGCGTAGATAAAAGTAATAATTAGGTACTAATATAAACTTTTATATCCACGTTAGCATATAGTGTCTAGAGCACTCGGATATTCAAATTAAAATAAACTATCTACGTTTTGGTTGTGGTTAAGAAAGTAACATTTTTTATATCAATAAATTAAATTGAATTAGTTTTTTTATTTTTTATTTTTAAAACAGTCACAATTTTTAACGGCTATTTTTGCTGATTTTTTGTTTCAATTCCTTGATTGAATTGATACTGTGATTAAATTGAATGAGCCCGTATCTAATATGCGACTCCCTTCTCTCTGTGTGTCTTGCAGGCTATACTCACAACCCGTACAACGGCGTAGTATGCAACGATACCATTTTAGCGACAGGAGTCTTCTCTTCTAAAGAATTGTGGAGGCTTTCTAAAGGTAGGTAATTTACTCAACGAATTTAGGGTTACTCTCGCTAAATATAAATACAAAATTGAGGGCATTAAATAAGTTAAAATAATTTAAAAAAATACAATGTTCTAATTAATTAATTAACGAGTTTTAGTAAACCAAGGATGGCTACTCCCAACGTCAAACCTTACACCTGTAGACTGCAACCCTCCCTATCCATGGACCATTTTTTATACAACCGTGTGAGCTCCGATACGCTAGCTACCATAAATATAATAGATGGCATACTTGACTAGCGTAGCTTTGAAGGAAATTATCAGGTGGTCGATCAGAAAAAGTATAAAGCCTGCTTGCTTGCTTGCTCTACTAATAAATACCATGTCCAACTTAAACAATATGTTTACACCGCGGTTTGACTCAATTACACCAAGTGGTGTAGTCGTAAATTTAGCAGTGCTGGAACGCAAGGCCATAGCCACCCTAAAGTT